>JAGFNQ010008804.1:0-152947 GCA_024364735.1 Boesenbergia rotunda | reverse complement strand
CTGGACCGTGTCTTAGAATTGGATAATTGTTATTTCGTTCCTTTGTTAATAAAGAACATTGTATCTATTTCATGTTGAATGAAAAGGTTATCATTTAACTTTTCAGTAACAATTGTTGTTACATAACTTTAAATGGCGTTCTTTATGGGAATGGAACTTTGTGCAATGGCATCTACACGTTAGATTTATCCAGTGACGTTTTCAATATCGAAGTAAGCAACAAACGTGCTCGAATAGATAATCAAATAGACTCCTACACGTGGCACTGTCGTCTTGGCCATATAAGTAAGAAACGCATGACCGAATTACACCGATGTGGAATTTTGGAATCATTTGAACCCGGTTCATTTGATACATGCGAATCATGCTTAAAAGGCAAGATGACCAAATTACCCTTTCCCGGAAAAGGTAATCCAGTGGGAGAATTGCTTGGTCTAATACATACCGATGTATGTGGACCAATGTCAACTCTTTCACAAGGAGGCTATAGCTACTTCATCACCTTCATCGATGATCACTCACGATTCGGGTATGTGTTCTTGATGAAACACAAATCTGAAGCCTTTGAGAAATTCAAAGAGTTCAGAAATGAAGTAGAGAAACAGCTTGGCAAAAGTATTAAGATACTTCGATCCGATCGAGGTGGTGAATACTTAAGTCAAGAGTTTCAAGATTATCTAAGGGACAATGGGATATTGTCCCAATGGACTCCGCCGTATACACCACAGCATAATGGTGTATCTGAGAGGCGCAACCGAACCTTGATGGACATGGTTAGGTCTATGATGAATCATGCAACTCTTCCAAAATCCTTTTGAGGCTATGCACTTAAGACAGCTGTTTACTTGCTAAACAGAGTCCCGACCAAGGTAGTCTCTACTACTCCATATGAGATTTGGAATAGTAAGAAACCTCACTTAACTCACCTTAAGATATGGGGTTGTCCTGCTTATGTGAAGCGGGTTGTATCAGACAAATTGGATGCTAAGTCTGATAAATGTCTATTTATTGGATACCCTAAGGAAACGAAGGGTTACCAATTCTATCATCCCTTGGAACAAAAGGTGTTTGTTTCAAGGCATGCTGTATTTCTAGAGAAAGAATTTCTTTTACAAGAAAACAGTGGGAGTGGCATTGAACTTGATGAAGTTCAAGAAACTCCAATAGACATTACAGAGACACCTAGTCTAGCCCACAACCGATAATTCATAGTGATGAGCTATCTGTTGAACCTAAAACTACACCACCTCTTCGTAGGTCTAATAGGACACGCAACATTCCAGAGAGATACAGATTTCTCGTAAGTGAATCGAACGACGTGTTGCTCATTGACGATGACGAACCTATCAGTTATGAAGATGTTCTGAAAAGTTCAGAAAGGGACAAATGGCTTGAAGCCATGAAGTCGGAAATGGATTCCATGTACGAAAATCAAGTATGGGACTTGGTTAACCCACCTGAAGGGATTAAACCCATAGGGTGCAAGTGGGTTTTCAAGAAGAAAACCGACATGGAAGGTAATGTTGTTACCTTTAAGGCTAGATTAGTGGCAAAAGGATATCGTCAGAAACAAGGAATTGATTATGACGAAACCTATTCGCCAGTAGCTGTGCTTAAATCCATTCGGATGCTCCTAGCCATAGCAGCTCATTATGATTATGAGATATGGCAAATGGATGTGAAAACAGCTTTCCTTAATGGAAACCTACTTGAGGATGTATACATGATACAACCTGAAGGTTTCACATCGGTTGATAAAACCAAAGTATGCAAGCTTCGACGATCCATATATGGACTGAAGCAAGCATCTAGGAGCTGGAACATCCGTTTTGATGAGACAATCAAAAAGTTTGATTTCTCACAAAATCCTGACGAACCTTGTGTGTACAAGAAGGTTAGTGGGAGTGCAGTCGTATTCCTAGTATTATATGTCGATGACATCTTACTTATAGGAAACGATATATCAATTTTACAGACAGTTAAGATTTGGTTGTCCAAAACTTTCTCCATGAAAGACCTGGGAGAAGCAACCTATATCCTTGGGATTAGAATCTATAGAGATAGATCAAAACGGTTGCTTGGTCTTTCGCAGTCTACATATATAGACCGAGTGCTAAAAAGGTTTAGCATGTCGGAATCCAAGAAAGGTTACCTTCCCATCAGGCATGGGATCAACCTTTCGAAGTCTATGTGTCCGCGCACAGAAGACGAGAGGATTAGCATGAATAAGATTCCCTATGCATCCGCAATAGGATCTATCATGTATGCTATGTTATGTACTAGGCCCGATGTATCGTATGCTTTTAGCGTCACAAGCAGATACCAGTCGGATCCAGGAATGGATCATTGGGCGGCTGTTAAGACAATCCTTAAGTACTTAAGAAGAACTAAGGATGTATTTCTAATATATGGAGAAGGAGATTTGATAATACGTGGGTATACAGATGCCAGTTTCCAGACAGATAAGGATGACTCCAAATCGCAGTCTGGATACGTATTTACTTTGAATGGAGGCGCAGTAAGTTGGAAGAGTTCCAAACAAGACACCGTAGCGGATTCTACCATGGAAGCGGAGTATATCGCAGCTTCGGAAGCAACAAAGGAAGCAGTTTGGATCAAGAAGTTTGTCTCAGAACTTGGTGTGGTTCCAACCATTGATGAAGCAGTGCCGGTTTACTGCGACAACAATGGAGCTATTGCACAAGCGAAGGAACCAAGGTCTCATCAACGATCCAAACACGTGCTTCGACGCTATCATCTGATCAGAGAGATTATAAGTAGGAATGACATACAAATTGAGAGAGTTCCCACTGAAAGGAACATAGCGGATCCTTTAACTAAAGCCTTGCCTCAAAGCAAGTTTGAGGGTCATGTTAGAGCCTGTGGTATTGGATACCGTAGCGATTGGCATTAGGCCAAGTGGGAGTTTGTTAGTGATATGAGAGAAGTGTCCTAAGGCAATCGCCTTACGATTGTAAACATTTATTTTAATAAATGATAATTCACTATTTGAGTATACATGTTTGTATTTGATTGGGATCTTAAACTCATATACTGAATGTCCGCCATACAATTCACAGCATAAGAGAATTTGTGATGGGATCACAACTAGTGATTATCTCTAAATGTGCAAATGTGAATTGTTGGAAATATCCCTAGTCGATGAATTGATAAATACGGACACTATCAATTCTGTTGAGACTAGCATGGGTTATTCTCTATTCAGCTGATTCTCACTGGCTGGTGACATTGGGATGTCCGGAGATAAACATGGATGCTAGTTAAGGGAACTAGTTCATTGGAGTGACTAGCTGTAAGACTTCATATGGTTATCTATATAGATATGTCAATGAAGATCTTACTGCGGCTTAAGTGCGATGTTCCTTTGACTTGCGGTGTTCAAGTCATCTTGGTCATGGAGACTTATACTTTAACATCTTAAGCAAGCATCTCCAAGGAGGTGTGGACCCAGGATGATTGGGTATAAGCCAAAGTGCCCGAAGATGTTTGAACAGCCTACAAAGGATTCACCACTCCTTGCGAGGAGATGTATACCCAGGCCTATCGTCGGATTATTACTCAAAGCCTCTGGCCAGAGCATATCATGTTAAGAGTGCAAGTCTCTTAAATGCATGAGAGTAATTAGAAATCCAAAGGACGAGAAAGACACTACTTGGGCTAGGTGTGACGTAGTCAGCCTAGTGGGGACTGACACCATTGACCGTGTCTTGAACCAAGTGGGTATAAGGTGGTGAAGGGAATGGGGCACGATTCATTAGAGCTGCTGAAGGGTTTCAGAATATTTTCTTCTGAGGTCAAACCGTTGATCTTTCGATTAACTGGGGATCATGATGTACTACTAGGTGCCACTCATGATCGTTCTATAATTAATGGGTTAATTATAGATGGCCAACATAAATCGAAAGCCTATTTAGTCACACGCAATACGAGTAATCCGAGGGATTTAAAACGAGTTGAAAATTGGATTTTCCGATCAAGAGAAACAAGTCGAATCTGAGTTAGTCAGAGGCGCAATGGAAGCCAAAAATGGCTAAGTCTTTTGAAGGCTTTTTGGGCGAATTAAATGAGTTATTTCGCGGTTTATTGGGTTGGTTTTGGCCGGCCAAAGAGGGTGTTAAACCCTCTTTGGTGGCCGGCCAAATAAGAGGAGAAAAACCAATTTAATTGGTTTAATTAATAAGATAAATCTAATGTGATTTATTTTATAAATTATGGATAAATAAATTTGTATAAAGAAATTTATATAAATAAAATTTGTAGAAATTTATTCTTTTATGGAAGATTAAAATAATCCATGAATTGGTTTATTTTAATTTTTATAAAATCAATTATGAATTGATTTTTCCATAATAAGAAAGTTTATAAATTTCTTATAAAAATTTATTCCATAATTTAAAGAGAAGAAGAATTATTTTTATTATAAATTGGTTTATAATAAAGACTCGGTTTAAACGGAATAATTAATAAGAAAATTTATAAGATAAATTTCTTATAACTAATTCCGTTAATTCGGTTTAGAGGGAGACTTAGCAAAGGAGTTGCTACTATATAAAGGAACCAAAGGCTAGCCCTTATTCCAATCAATTAATTAAGAGATTAATTATTCTCTCCCTCTTTCTCTTAATCTCTCCTCTCCTCCTCCTCTTCTTCTTCCCTCTAGGGCCGGCGCACCCTAGCTCCTCTAGGGCCGGCGCCCAACCACAACCAAGGAGGTGGTGCCATGAGCATTAAAGAAGAAGGAGAACCCGAACACGAAGAAGAAGAAGCGGATAGCGACTCCTCTCTTCCCGGAATGCGATTCCGTTACTTCGTTGGTTAGTTTTTCCATTATTTCTCTTATTCTTCTAGTTGTGCCTTCCGAGAATCTAGTAGTTCTCGTCGGCACAAAACTCGTGACTTTGCGAAGTCATCCCGAAGAGAACTCGGCGTGGACGCGAATAGAGGCGGAGCTTCCAAGGGACGCTACGAAGTTAAAATAATTTAGGAAATTATTTTATGCAAACTCTTCCGCTGCACGAAAATTTTTGAATTTTACGAACTCGTATCCTTGTCGACATGCACCCGGTCCCAACAACTACGTCACACCTAGCCCAAGCAATGTCTTTCTCGTCCAACGGATTCTAATTAGTCTCATGTATCTGAGTGATTCATACTCTGAACATGTGATGCTCTGGCCAGAGGCTTCGAGTAACAATCCGACGATAGGCCTTGGGTATACATCTCCTCGCAAGGAGTGGTGAATCCTTTGTAGGCTGTTCAAACATCTTCGGGCACTTCGGCTTATACCCAACCATCCTGGGTCTACACCTCCTTAGAGATGCTTGCTTAAGATGTCAAAGTATAAGTCTCTATGACCAAGATGACTTGAACACCGCAAGTCAAAGGAACATCGCACTTAAGCTGCGGTAAGAACTTCATTGACATATCTATATGTAGATTACCATATGAAGTTTTACAGCCAGTCACTCCAATGATCTAGTTCCCTTAACTAGCATTCATGTTTATCTTTGGACATCCCAATGTCACCAGCCAGTGAGAATCAGCTGATTAGAGAATAACCCATGCTAGTCTCAACAGAATTGATAGTGTCCGTATTTATCAATTCATCGACTAGGGACATTTTCAATACTTCACAATTGCGCATGTAGAGATAATCACTAGTTGTGAATTCATCACAAATTCTCTCATGCTGTGAATTATATTGCGGACATTCAGTAAATGAGTTTAAGATCTCTATCAAATACACGAACATGTATACTCAAATAGTGAATATTCATTTATTAAAGTAAATGATTACAATCATAAGGCGATTGCCTTAGGACACTTCTCTCATATTACTAACACGAAGATACTAAACTGGACTACTGTGTCCCCCACTTCCATCGAAAGTGTTCCAGCATAAACGTGAATTTTTGTCCTGGCCGTCTTCAGAAAAGGCCTCCTAAGGATAAGTGGGGATCTATATATATGATAGTCTCCCTCCATGTCTAGAATGTAGAAGTCTGCAGGGAAAATCAACTCTTTAACTCTTACCAAAACATCTTCTATAACTCCTGCTAGATGGGTCTGGCATCTATCTGCTAGCTGAATTACTACTCCAGTGGGCTGTAGAGGCCCAATGCCAAGCATCTGGAAGACCGATTTGGGCATTACATTGATGAAGGATCCCAAGTCTAGCATAGCGTCATGAAACATAGTCCTCCCTATCTCACATGATACAGTAAAAACTCCAGGGTCTTCGCACTTCTGAGGAATGACATGAATAAGTGCTGAAACATTTTTCCCCAAGCTGACCAACTCATTCTCCTTAAGCTTCTTTTTATGAACACATAAATCTTTCAGGAACTTGGCATACTTAGGAATCTGTTTAATAATGGTCAACAGGGGTACATTAATTTCTACTTTGCTAAAAAGTTTTACCAGCTCATTGTACTCTTTGGCTTTCTCCTCCTCCACTTGTCTTTTGGCTTGAGTTTTCCTCTGTGGAAAAGGCAAGGGAACCCTCATTTCTTCCTCTGAACCGAATTTTTAGGGGCTGAATTGTGAGCTACTGTCCCACTCGATGTAGCTGCTGTGATGTTGGTTCCAGGGCTGATTTCTCCCTCATTTTTCACTGAAATCACAAGATTACTTGATGAAGGAGTTAAGCATAGGCTAGGGGTGGAATCAACTGATTTTGAAGTGATTTTGGGGCTGATTGGTGCTGAAAATGTAAGTGCTGCCCTGTTTTCAAAAAATTCTGCTCTTGAACTCTTTTGAGATGAAGTAACCTTCTCACTCCTCAAAGTAATAGCGCTAACATTTCCCTTTGGATTGGGAATAGCTTGAGAAGGTAATTGGCTTGATCCTTGAGCTTGACTTTGATTTATCCCACTAGCCAATTGTCCAATTTGCCTTTCGAGGTTTTGTATGGCGGGATCATTCCTTTGTTGTTGTAAAAGTTGTTGAAGCATCTCCTCTATTCTTTGTTGTTGTGCATTTCCTCCACTAGAACCTCCATAGCCCCCTTGGTTAGCATGAGGCTTTGATTGACCTTGAAATATAGAAGTAGGTTGTTGAAATTGTGGAACTTGCTGGGATCCTTGGAAGTAGGGCTGTTAGGGCTAATTATAGGGATGAAATGGTGGAGAAAATTGCTGAGAATTATAGCCCTGAAAATTCTGGTTTTGAAGTGGAAATTGCTGTGGTGAGGACTGAAATTGAACGGGCTGGAAATTCTGATTCGAGGGCTTGAAATTTTGGTTGTAAGGCTATGAGGGTTGGAAAACTTGCTGGTTTTGAGGTTGGAACGTCTAAAATGTTTAAAAACCTTGCTGCCCTTGCTGAATAGGCTGGAATTGAGGGTGGAATTGCTGAAATTGGGGTTGAAATTGCTGCTGCGGTTGCTGGAAATTTGGTTGAAATGTAGGCTGGAAAACTTGCTGATTTTGCTGCGTTTGCTGGAATTGCTGTTGTGGTTGCTGGAATTGCTGTTGTGAGGGGTTTTGTTGGTAGAAAGAATTTCCATATTTCAGATTTGGATGATCCCTCCAACCAGGGTTATAAGTAGAAGAGTAGGGGTTATTCCGGGCTTGAAATTGTCCCCTAACCAATGCCGCTATTGTCTCATCTTGTTGGAGGTTGGGACATGAATATGAATTATGTTCCTGACTAGAGCAAATACCGCATACCCTCATCACTTGGCTTGATTGTGGAGGTGCCGAAAGATTTGGATTTTGACTTGCATTATTAACAGACATTTGCTTTATCAAGGATATGAGCTCTACCAGAGAATTCTTAATCTCCCTTTGTTCATTAGAAGCCACCTGGACCTCATTCACTCCTCTGGAGGACAATGATCTGCTTCCAAACTGCTGTGAGTTCTCTGCCATGTTAGAAATCAGCTCCCTAGCTTGATCCGGTGTTTTGTTAACTAGGGCTCCTCCAGCTGCAACATCTATCATAATCCTATCCATCTGCAATAAGCCCTCGTAGAAGTACTGAATAAGGAGCTGCTCGCTGATCTGGTGCTGTGGGCAACTGGAGCAAAGTTTGTTGAATCTCTCCCAGTAGTCATAAAGAGTCTCCCCCACCACATGCTGTATGCCACATATGCTCTTTCTGATGATTGCAGTTCTGGAGGCTGGGAATTATTTTTCTAGAAACGCCTTCTTCATGGAAATCCAACTAGACACATGCCCAGTAGGTAAATAGTAGAACCAATCCTTTGCTACTCCAGGCAGGGAAAAGGGAAAAGCCCTCAGCTTGATATCTTCGTCTGAAATACCCTGAGGCTTCATGGTGGAGCAGACAACATGAAATTCATGAAGGTGTCTATTTGGATCTTCTCCAGATAATCCTTGAAATTTAGGCAACAAGTGGATGAGTCCAGATCTAAGCTCAAAATCGCCAGCCAGCTCTGGATAAGCAATGCTGGAATACTGAAATGTGTCATCTGGTGCTGTGAGTTCTTTCATAGTCTTCTGGTGGTCTGTCATGATACTGCTTGAATGAGTAGGAATAAACTGACGAGGAGGAATATCAATAGCCTCTGAAATTATGCCTTGGCTCCTCCTTGCTCTGAAAGTTCTCTCAATTCAGGGTCAAATTCTTCGAGATCACCACCTGTTGACCTGGTCATAAAATAAACAAATCGCAGCAAATGTGTATGGAAAATGGAACAGAAAAAATAAATCACAAGATATAGCAGTAAGCGCAAAAATGGATCAAGAGAAATATGAAATAAGCTCACAAGAAAAAATCAAACAACTCAACTAGTAGCTCCCGGCAACGGCGCTAAAAATTTTGATGGACCCAAAAGAGGCTGTCACGAATGTGGGTCTCAAAATTTAGATATTTGTAAAGCTGGAAACCCTTTTTGCTAGCAAAGATAAAAAAATGTAGTAAAGGGGCCACAGGTCGTATTTTTCCTAGGGCTAGTTAAGGTTGTTTGATTCGAGCTTGAATTTATGTGTCGTCAACTATTTTTCGGTTTCAAGTAGGAATTGGGTTTGGTTTCAATTAGAAATGAAAATGCAATGAAAAGAAAGGGAACTTTACTAAATGAACTGAACAATATAATGGCAACTAATGAACTCAACAATTGGAAACCTAATCAACCAAAGCAACTTATCCGAATTTGGAGAACAAATCTAATATCAAATGCAAACCAAATGCTAAGCAAATGAATCAACACAGTAGCTGAATTTCCGATTGAAACTAATGCAAAGACTTGCTTCAAAAATCAAACTTAAGACAAACCAAATGCAAAGCAATCTAAAAACAGTCCAATACAAAACCAATGCCGAAACTTCACTTGATACAAGTTGCAGGAATTCAAACTGAAATGCAGAAGGAAGAACTAAATTTCAGAGGCAATCAAATGTAAAGCACTAATTCAGAAATGGAATTGATACACAGAGGGAACAACTTTTGTGCCGAAGCTGAACTAAATGCAGAACTATAAATTGATGTGAAGCAACTGATGTGAAGTAAATGGATGTGAAGCAAACAAATAAAGTGCAGACTTCAGAAGCAAATGAATGTGCAGAAATTGTAATTGGTACGCAAGAAGGACTGATACGCAGATTGAAAACCAAATTCAGAACTTGATATCAATTGCTATGTAAATGAAACAAACTGCAATGTGAATTCAGAAGATAAAACTAAGCTCACTTGATACAATTTCAGAAATAATAAACTGAGGATTGCAGAATTGGAAGCTGACTTGCAGAAATGGAATAGCTAACTTGATACGCAGGAAAGAAAATGGATACGCAACAAAGAACAATTCAGAAATGATCTGAATGTAAAGCAAGCTAATCTAAATGAAATCGTTCACTAATTAAGCAATCTAACTGATTACTTTGCAGAATATAAACCTACAGAATGCAAAAATTGATCCAATAAAACTGATACAAAGTTCAAAAATGGAAATGGCTTGCAGAAATTTAAGCTACTGCTAAGAACAGAAAATTCACTAAGAAAACTATCATCAATCTCTTCTCTTAGCTCAAGATCTTCTTGCCGTCACACAAGAGTGAGCCTCGAACTCGTAAGCTCAACAAATCGCTGGGAAAACTGTCTCAGTGATCAAATCAAACTCAACTCTGCTCAAATCTGAAAAACCCATTCGATCTCCTCAATCCCGCTGTGGTTGATTGCGATGATGGCTTGGGGATGATCAGAGCACTCCAGAGGACCCTCCAGATAGCTCAGATGGATGAAAATGACACACAAACGAGACCAAGGCAATCAAACGGCAGAATTGATGAAACCTCAATCAACTCTGTTCTTGGGCAAAATGGACGGAGAGATCTTCCCAATGATCTAGAACTTGATCTAAGGTCGAAATTGATGTGGTCACTCCCTCAGATGAAGAAAATTTGAAGAAAAATGGTGAAGAAAAATGCAAGAATTGAGCTGCGGCGAAGAAGATGCGACAAGCTGCAACCTGTGGAGAAAGTAGTTTAAATACTTAGCAATTGATGGCCCAGATTTCCTTAACTGCATCCAATGGCTGGATCTCTTCAGATCTGAACCAAAACTTCCAGATGTTGATCAATGGTCAGGATCTGCCTCCCAGTAGCTCGGATCTTCCAGATTTGCATCGGATGGCTCATATCAACCTGATCTTTGAATGGACAATCTAGATCCCTCTGATCTTTATCCAACGGCTGAATGATCTCTGATTTGGATGAAACCTTCAGATCTTGATTCAAGTGCTTGATTAACCTTAACCCTAGCTCGGATTCACTAGATCAGTTGCGGATGGTCCAGATCTTTCCTTTTCTTGAATGGATGGTCTAGAACATCTTGAGCTTGATCCAACGGTCAGATTACTTCTGATTTGGCTGAAATTTTCAGATCATGATCTATGGTCATGATTGACTCTATCTTGAACTCGGATTGACCAGAAGATGACCGATGGCTCAGATCTAACCATTTTTGAATTGGACGACCCATATTAGTCGATGCTTGATCACTCGATCCGGGTCCACTTCAACTCAAGTCTGACCCAGCATGGCCTAGGTCCATGATCCTTCCAAGCCTACAAAAGTAGATCAACAATTTAGTGGCAAAATAATTCAAATGTATCAAGATTTACAATAAAGCCCAAAATAGAATAGATTCATGAAACCTAGACTAAATTCAATATTAAGCAAGTGAAATATGGGTCAAACATAGATTTAAGAATCTGAAATGATCTGTAAAATAACACTTATCAACTACCCATTTTCCTAGGCACATTCCTTCCCTTTTTGGGATTAGTGCCATGATCCTTAGGTCTAGAGGTCTTGGATAGATCATGATGCATGCTTCTCCTAGGATTTTATCTACCTTGTTACTCCTAGTCCTATCATTATATCTAAATCCAACGTTATGCACCATTAAGCATTTTTCATGAAAACTAGCATGCATAGAGGGATGATTAACATTATTTTTAAAATGCAACGAGGAATTTGAAATTGAATTACATTTTAATCTAGGGTTAGGAATTACCTCCCTTACCCTTGGAGTTCCCCCTTGATGTGATCTTTGCTTCCTCCTTTCTTCTTTCTCCCATCTCCTCAAGTGTCCCATTTTCTTGAGCTTTTTCTTCTTGGACACTTGGTCTAGACCTAAAGTTCAGGCATGGGTACCCAAACTTTGCCTGAACAACCAAGCTGGACCAAACCAGTATTGGATCCCCAAGGACAAGATTCATATCTTGCCTAACATTACCGCGGCTTTAGTCCAGGGGGAGCCAACTTAAAAACTATTTTTATAGTTAAATAAATTCCTTTTCTTATTGTAAATTGCATGATTGCTTGTTTATTTATTTTCTACAATTTACCATGCTTAGACCTAGGACTGGTTAGATTAATGACTAAACTGATTAACTGAAATTTGAATAACATAGTATTGGGTGGAGGTGAGATGATAGTACGTTAGGGAAGCCATTTTGGCGGAACTAGCCGAAGCTACCGATCCAAGACCCAAACTAGTTAGACCAAAATCTTTCAAGGAGTAACTTGAAAATGGATTTTCAATAAAAGGCTTTGTGAAGGAAAGGGTTGATGATCCAATAAGGCTACGACCAAAGAAGGCCTAGTGTCTCGCCAAGACCTGGAAGCCGATTATTGAAAACCAAATTCACTTTACTATTGTCAGATTTGAATCTAACAGAGATTTCAAATAATCTTAGATTCAACCACAGTCTTCAAAAATAAATTTATAATGATAATTAACTGGTTTTTCAAAATTAGTTTAACTTTTCAAAACTAATCATGATCTTTCAAAACAAATGTTTACTTCTATTAAAACCTGTCTCACAAAAACCCAAAGGTTAACGTGATTGATAACTATATACCGGGTAAATAGTTAGGACTTAAGTTAATTCAAAATCTGAATTCTGAAATGTTGTCAAATAAAAACATTGATTTTAGACTTGAATTGAATTGAATGTTGATTGGTCATTAGAGTCAAACCTGGTCAAATAGTCAAAGGTGGTCAAACAATCAAACTGGTCAATGGTCAAACAACGGTCAACTTGGGCACCCGTGACCGCTCGGTCGCCCCTCCCTTTCTCTTCGACCAAGACAGCAAATGCTGTCAACATTCCCAGCTAACCTGGGCGCCCATGACCTATCGGGCGCCTAGGCTTTATGTCAATTCGAGGCAGCATGGCAGCTAACTCCAGGCGCCCAGGTCCTCACGGGCACCCCAAGGATAGTGTCAAAAGCAAGAAAGCTGCATTCGGCAGCTTACAGCTGACTCCAGGCGCCTGATTCATCCGGGCGCCTGAGCAAGCCCTATATAAAGCCTCCGAAACCCCCCTTCATTTGCCACCCCAAAACAAACTCTCTTCTCCAACTCTTCTCCTTCCTAAGGCGTCCGAACGACCCTCTCGTGCCCTCGAATGCTCCACTTCAACCATGCCTCCCGGATGGCAACCCGGTATCAATTTTTCATGCATTTTTTATTTCCTTTTAGTTATTTCGCTAAATGCATATTCCTTATTATGTTAGAAAACGCCGTACTATTCAACCCAACCCTGGCCCGAGCCTAGCCATGACCCTAGGATTCCGACCCTAGAACTATTCAATAAGTTTGCTAGGACCTCCTATAAACCCATCAAGACAAGCTTCTTGAATAGGCAGTTTTTCACTCAATCCTGTCCAATAGCTATGGACGTTATCAATTTCTATCAACTTGATCGACTTGTTTTCTGCACTCATCCTGTGAATACGACCCTATGTGTAGAATTTTACGACAACTTAGTAAGACAAGATGATCTTAGCTATATCACCACAGTACAAGGAATGCCTTTGACTATCACCTACGTTGTTTAACAGATTCCTTGGACTGCGATCTTCCCAGTCTACTTTCTGTTGTTACCCTCCTAAAGATCCTCCCTTTGCTCCTCCCTACTCCCATATTGATCTGGACACCCTTCATTCATATTTCTATAGAACTGCTCGAAACCCCCTGGTTAGTCGCTTTCAATCAGTAGATCTCCAGGTCTAGGATTACGCTCTTTATAGAGTTCTAGTCCGTTGCATTCTTCCCTTGACCACTAGGGACGTCGCCACCATGTTACCATTCCATACCTTCTTGCTGTATGCGTTGATCCATCACTTAGATATAGATATTGGACTTCACATATTTCACACCATTCTACATGCATCCAGTGTCACTACTCAGGGTCGGGTACGCACCCCTTACTGTCACATCATCACCTCTCTTCTTCATCATCACGATCGTGATATTACCGACGGAGAGATGACCTCGATGACTGAATTTGACGAGATTGGGTATAGAAACTTTTCCCTAGCGAGCATAGAGGTCTCGGGTACCGGGTTTTATCATGGAGACGTCAGTGTGCCGAAGCTCAGATCAACTCCGATGAGGAGGTAGAGGTCGATGTCACAGTTCTCGCTACCGAGATTCGAGAGCAGATGGACGAGCCCCCACCTCCGACGACTGACGAGAGATTAGCACTACTTCAGACAGAGGTCCAAAGCCTCAGGGAGAAATAGAGGCCAATCACGTAGAGTATATGGAAGCAAATGCGGCTCGTTACACTGAGTATTTGAATACCCTCAGAGCCGATCGAGAGACTAATGACGCATGATATAATGAAATGATGTCGTTATTCCGATCTTGGCAGCCCAGCTCATCTGATCATCCTGGCCCTTCCTCTTAGTTTAGATTGATATTTTCAGTTGTACTGTTGACTCTTTGACTACCCCTACTCAGTAGAGTTGACATGTATTTGACTATGGTTTGACCTTACTGGTCCTACTGCCCAGGTGACTCTTATGCATCTATCAGCTTTACATTCTAATCTCTTGTTTGATAAGCTACAGTACTATTTTAATTAGAAGGCAGTTAGGGTTATGCTTGGTAGAATAGGATTGCTCTAATTATATATATTTTTAAAAAACTGTTTTATTTTCTGCAAAATCATTTCATTATTTCCATTATTATTTTATTTAAAATGATTTCTCCAACTTAGTTTAAAAAAAAAACTACCCCTTCAAAACTAGGGCTTTTTTGTAAAATGGACTTAGCCTAGGCCCTAACCCTAGAACTGCATGCACCTATAGATCTAGAAACTAGCATCTCACAAGTACCTTAGGGTGCTTTTGATTGATAACCTAGAATGGGTTGAGATGCTTAAGTCTTTGCCTTGATTCAAGATGCTTTAAGTCAGTGCATCTGCAGTAATTGGGGCACTAAATACCAATTAACAATAATTAGGTTAAGTGTCAAGCTTAGAAAAATCTAACTTGATCAGATCACTTAACTTGACTAACCCTAGCGAAAGCAACTGTTTATAACAGTTGGTAAGTAGCTAATTCGGTTAGATAGGACCCGAAAATGAAAATTCAAATTAATTTGGTCCAGTTTAAAAGTTAGAATTGGTTCAGTACAACATCTTACTGTGATTACTCATATTTTGTTGCTATATTTTTTTTGATATATGACAAAGGGGAGAGATTGGAAAGGAGAGAAAAAAGGTTTCAAAATTATTTTTTTTTTCAAAATTAAACCTTTTTTTTCAAAAAACCCTTATCTCCTTTTTCAAAAAGTAAAATTCCTTAAGTACTTAAGATCTTTTTGAAAGTTAATTTTCTAAAGCACTTATTCTGAAAATCTTCTAAAAAATAGTTCTATGTGTTGGATTGAGAGAAACGATAGAGGGGGGGGTGAATATCATTAAACGTTCGGATTAAAGTTAGAGCAATTACGCAGCGGAAATTTAAATCAAACACACGCAAACACCATGTTTTTTACTTGGTTCGGAGTCGCGGTCGGCTCCTACTCCAAGGCCCACGGTCATTGACCGTTTACTACGGGCAATTCTATATGTGCGCAAAACAGTTTACAGAGAGATATTACAAAAGTAGTATAGTAAACTTAAAAACAGCTCTTCGTTACCGACGTTTGGTGTAGATGGAATTTTCGGAGCAGAGGGACGTCGTCGGCGCTTGTATCTCGAGTTGGGAGGTTTCCGGAGCAGAGCGCAGGAGCAGAAGAGCATAGGAGCGTTGGAAGAATTGTTGTTCGAAGCCTTGGGGTCGAGGGCCTTTTTATAGCCCCTGGGGGCGCCCGGAACGTCGGGGGCGCCCCCCACATGTCAGCTGATCTGAGTTCTTCTCGGTCAGCTCTGATCCCTTCAAACTCGGGATCAGATCTTGACTGGGGCGCCCGGGACGCTGGGGGCGCCCGGGTTGACCGGGTCAGGCTCTTATCCTATTGGCTTCTCCCTGGCTTGCTTCGTTAGCTTGAGCTAGGGGCGCCTGGGAGCATGGGGGGCGCCCGAGAGCAAGGGGGCGCCCCGCCCAGTAAGCTGTTGAAGCGAACAATTGCTCCATCTGTTTTGTGTTCACCTTGGGGGCGCCCGGGACACTCCGGGCGCCCTACTCAGCTGCTGTCTCACTCCTTTGAGGCTCTCTGAGCTGCAGACGCTCGTTCCTTCGGTCCTGCATCCAGGGTTAGTCCAAAACAACATAGAGCAATTATATATTAATTTTATACAGCCTTAGCTGTCTTGGTTCTGACTTTGGGCCTCCAAAATGTAGCCCTAGGTCGAACCGACGCCTACTGTTCCCTCGACGGGGAACGCGTCCTCACCTACTCCTCTCGGGAGAATGTACCTGATGCCAACTGGCTCCTCCGGTTGGACTTTTTGCCAAGCAGTCCTTCGCCAGGTGCCTAGCTATCCTTTGCCAAGTCTTCAGTTCCAGGCAGTCCTTCACCTGGTGCCTAGGAGTCCTTCGCTAGGTCTTTGACTCCTAGCAGCCATGCAGTCCTTCGCCTGGTGCCTAGCAGTCCTTCGCTAGGGCTTTGTATCATGGCATTCCTTCGCCAGGTGCCTAGCAGTCCTTCGCTAGGGCTTTGTATAATAGCAGTCCTTCGCCAGGTGCCTAGCAGCCCTTCTCTAGGACTTTGTTTCCTGACAGTCCTTCGCCAGGTGCCTAGCAGCTCTTCGCTAGGACTTTGTTTCCTGGCAGTCCTTCGCCAGGTGCCTAGCAGCCCTTTGCTAGGACTTTTCCTGCACACTTGAGTAACATTGTTAGATCACCAATAATACTTAACTTTGAACCCTTTGCCAATATCAAAACAAGGTTCGATATGGTGCTTCCTGCACTAACAATATGTATTTAAAGTGGTTGAAAAATATTTCTATGTATTTAAAATTCTTGAAAAATAGTTCTATCTATTTAAAGTGCTTGAAAAATATTTCTATGTATTTAAAGTGTTTGAAAAATATTTCTTTAAACTGCTTGAAAAATATTTCTAAGTATTTAAAACTGCTTGAATATTTTCTAAGTGTTAAAACCTCAGAATAAGTTTAGAAAATTTTCTAAAGTGCAAAATCTAATTATTTTCGAAATTACTTGCTGTAAGAAATATTTCTAAGTACTTACTCTAAATCTTTGGTTGGTTGAAAATTTTCTAAGCGTTAATTGTAAATTCTCCTGAAAATTTTCTAAGTGTCCAACTCAAAATATGTTTTGGAAAATGTTTTCTAAACTTAATAACCTTTTCTTAAAAATTTTCTATGTATTGAAAACCTAATAACGTTTTACTTTTAGACTTAGAAACTTTTTCAAAAACCCCACGAACATTTTGAAAAACTTAGGGGAGATTTCTTCCAGGGGAGGAAATTAACTTTGGCACTTTACCTACTTATCTGTATGATTAACTTAACTTTTTGAACCGGGTTGCCATAAATCAAAAAGGGGGAGATTGTTGGTGCAGGTAGCACCTAAGTCAAACCTGGGTTTTGATAATGACAAAGGGGTCAAGAGTTGAGATGTTATTGTTGTCTAATGTGATTACTAAGTGTGCAAGAAAGAAGCCCTAGGTACACTAGGCAAAGAAGTCCTGGTTGCGGACTGGGCAAGAAGTCCTGGCAAGGGGTGGGCACCAAAAAACTGCTCGGAAGGTGGGCACGAAGTCCTGGTCGAGGACTGGGCACGAAGTCCTGGCAAGGGGCTGGGCACCGAAGACCTGCTCGAAAGGTGGGCACCGAAGACCTGCTCGGAAGTTGGGCACGAAGTACTGGTCGAGGACTGGGCACGAAGACCTGGTCAGGTGAATCAGGCAAAAGTCCAACCGGAGGAGCCGGTTGGCAAAAGGTAAACTCTCCTAAAAGGAGTAGGTGAGGACGCGTTCCCCGTCGAGGGAACAGTAGGCGTCGGTTCGATCTAGGGTTCCATTTGGGAGACCCGAAGTCAGAACCAAGACAGCTACGACTGTAAAGATGGACTAACATTCTTGCCTTGTTTGTTTTGGAACTAACCTTGGATGCAGGGACCGAAGGAGTGTGTTTCTGTAGCTCAGAACGCCCCAAAGGAGAGGGGCAGGCAGCTGGGCTAGGCGCCCGGGAGGTCCCGGGCGCCCAAGGTCAAAGCCAAACAAGTAGAAAGCAAGAATTGCTTCGAAACAACACTGGGCTAGGCGCCCGGGAGGTCCCGGGCGCCCAAGGTCAAAGCCAAAGAGGAGTCGAAGCAAAATCAGCCACAAAGCCAGCGGACTAAGTCAAGCTGGGCTCCCGGGAGGTCCCGGCCGCCCCAGTCAGCTCCAGAGGCCGATTCGGAAGGGATAAGCGCTGACCGAGCTGCAGATGAAGTTTCTCCGATATGAAGGCACTTGTCAGGCAACCCCAGCGAATCAGGCGCCCCCAGGAGCACTATAAAAGGGGCTCGACCCCGAGGCTTCAACAAAACAACTTTCCAACGCCTCTACGCTTTTCGTTCAAGCGCTCTGCTCCGGTAAACTCTGATCTCGAGACTGTAACACCGACGATGACCCTCTGCTCCGAAGTATGATCCACACTGGACGTCGGTAACGAAAAGTGTATTCATTTACATACTGCACTATTCATGTATTAAATCTGTAAACCTTTGCGTGAATATAGAATTGCCCGCAGTAAACGGTCAAGGACCGTGGGCCTTGGAGTAGTAGCCAACCGCGACTCCGAACCAAGTAAAAATCCTTGGGTTCCTTGTGTGTTTGTTTTTAATTCCGCTGCGTATTTTCTCTTAGTCTTATCCGAAAAGATTTTCACGATATTCACCCCCCCTCTATCGTGTTTCTCGATCCAACATTTAGTAATCCCCTATAATCTTTTCTGACCTTGTGATTCGCAGAACAAGCCTATCTGTTATGGAGGAAGGCACTCAGAGCCAACGCGCGGGCTTGTTCGCATCACATATCAGATTGCAATGGAGGTCGTGGGACCCTTAGGGTCCCTCTCCCACTTAGTAATTTATCTCGAGGAATTTTCTAGCACTACCACACAACCAAGCACATAACCAATCAACATGAAAAAAATAAAGAAAATCCTAGATTTTCCAACTTTCATGGCCCTTAGTCTCTTATGTACCTCCAGTCGTGTCGTCACTTCGTCCGCTCCTCCCTTCCTTCTGTGCATGATACCTTGAGGGATCTCCGAGCCGAAATGAATAGCTTATTATTTACATCATTGATCCTATACTCCTTGAAGGAGTGTATATGAAATCTAGATCAACTATAAATAAAAAACTCGGCTAAACATGTGCCATATTTAATTACAAAAATTAAATAACTATCTTTGTCAACCCCGAGGATTAATTAATTACAAAAATTTGCAAGTCAATCACACAACACATATTTGGCCATGAAGTTGAAATTTCGTGCCTGCAACACAAAGTTAGCCTACGCACATCCACACATCATCCAGCAAAATAAAATGTATGAAAAATGAAAAAATTAACCAATCCTAAACACACAAAGCCGGAAACCTCAGCTCTTATACCAATTGTAGGGTATGGCTTGGCGTGCTTCCTTAGCGAATACCTAGTCGATCCGAGAGACCTCTCCACGACTATGGATTAAAAATTAATCCAAATGGAGACCCGTCTCCCATCGACCATCTGGTGCCGTATCGAACATTCCAAATTACAACTTAGCCAATTACCAAAATCAACCTTGCAATTTGCTCGACCGTTCGACCGCGAAAAAGGCGATGAGTTGATCGCCGACTTTTGTGTTTATGGTCGGGGTCCAGTTAGTGAATTAATAGTTATGATACAAAATCAAATTAATAAACTAACACACATAAAATGATGAGACAAATGAACAAGGCACAAAATAAGAACGAAGGAGCCAAGGAAGAATTATACCTTCCATTACCTTACGATCTTCTATCGTATGACCCTGCCCTCTTGGATGTCGTGTGGGCGACGATCTACCATGACCCGTGGTCACCAAGTCGATCCCTTCTCCTTGTGCCAACCAATCCCCAACCAAAGGGAAGCCGCCGGCCGCTCCTAGGAAGAAGATAATCTAAAACACAAACCCTACTTCACCGATTTTTCTTTCCTTGAGAAAAATTGCGTAAACAACTTTTCTCCCTTGAGAAAAATTGCTGCTCCTTCTCAAACTCTTGCAATTTTCTTCCCTTGAGAAAAGTTACATGTGCAACCTCTCTTCCTTTGAAAAAATTATGTGAGCAACTCAAGGTCATGCAATTCTCTTCCCTTGAGAAGAGTTACATGTGTAACTTTTCTTCCTTTGAGAAAGTCGCATGAACCATATTCTCTTCTCCATGGAAAACTCACGCCATCGCATGGACTTCTCCATGAGACAATGGATCACGTGAGTCAACAATTTCGGCTGTTGACCGAAAACACAAAATTGCCATGCGGCAATTCTTTTCCAAGCTTCATCTTCAATTGCCGTGTGGCAATTTAATTGCCATGAGGTGAAGGCAATTCTCCTTGCCTTGGAAGCCGTGAAGCAAGGAAATCCATTGCCTTGGCCTGAAACTTGCCGTGGAGACCTTAGCACTAGCATGGAGAAAAATTTCTCCATGCAAATTATCGACGCCGCACATGGAGGGAGAGAGAGAGGGAGAGTAGGAGAGGTTAGGGTTTTTTAGTGTTTCAATTGGATTAATCATTCGGATCGATTAACTTCTTGATTTCATGCCGCCATGGGGTATATATAGGGCTACGATAGAGACCATGAGGAGGAGTTGGATCTTGGCCTGCTAATGGACCCGGTCCATTAATGAGGATCCATTCCACTAAAGGACCCCCATTGAATTACCTCACCAACCCCCATATTTACATATGAGCTCCACTTATTATGAGTCATCCATCCCCCGTGTTTAAGATCTCGAATGCTCGTTAATTAATTAAATTACTGACAATTTAAATTAATTAACTTCTGGATCCTTGACTAGTACCACTCAACCTTATCATCATGCCGGATCAAAGTCACCTGCAAGGTTTAGTACGATGAACCTTTTGAGCTCATCAAGGGGGCATCATCATCCTGACTCACCAGGACACGGATTCCGTCAATAATCATCGACACATCATATTATTAATATTATCTCCTAACTTACAGGGCCTATCGATCTAGCAGAATATATCTCACCCATTGGTAAATCTAAGAAATAATAATTAATAATATATGCCCGATATTATTTCAGGATTTAAGGGATCGTACTCCATAATAATATCTTGAGGTCCTATCCAATGATCGAGTCAGTACAAATTGGATAACCTCGGGTTTTGGTTCTACCCAATGTACTTAAAGCACACTAGTGTAATTCTATGGTCAAGACCAACCACACCTAATTACACTACAACCATCCCGATGAGTTGTCCAATACCATCTCGGTTGTGGGCCTCTATTTTATACTAAGGAACTGATAACATGATCTTCCGTGTGATACCTCACTCCATGTTATCTACAACGCAAAGTAATTGGACTTCATGCATGTACTAATGTAAACAAGCACCTATTGTAGTGGTGATTCTCTTTTCAAAATTTAGATGATCTCATATATAAAAAGAGCAATGTCTTTTAGTATACCCATCTAACACTCCTCATGGTCCCTATTGTAGCCTATATATACCTCATGAGTCATGAGACCAAGGCATAACAACATAACCTAATTCTCCTCCCTTCTCTCTCTCTCTCTCTCCTAGGGCTTGCGCCGACAACAAGGGGAAGCAAGGAAGGTTTCAGCTAGGGATTGTGGAGGAAGAAGAATGTTTTTCCTCTTCTCATCATCCTCTCTTCCTCTTCTTCCCTTGGGCGTGAGTAACATACAAGAAGAGGAGGTGGTTCGGCCGCAAGCTTGGAATGAGTTTTCTTCTCCTTGGTGGCCGGCGGCAAAGAGAGCTAGGGTGGAATTCGGGTGGTGTTTAAGGAAGAAGATAACTCTTTCTTATTCCTCTTCTCTTCTTTTTCTTCTCTTCTCCTTTCTCCTCATTGGTTGCGGCGCAAGGAGGAGAGCTGAGCTTTGGCCAGCGCAAAGAAGGAGATCAATCTCCTTGGTGGTCGGCGGCAACAAAGGTGAAGCCTAGGGGTTTCAACGCAAGGAAGAAGAAAGAGAAGGAAGCTAGTGCTTTGTCTTAGTGACTTCGTTTCTTGGAAGATCGTCGCCCACACGATGTCCAAGAAGAGGATAGGACATACAATAGAAGATCGCAAGGTAAACAAGAGGTATATTTCTTGTTTTGGTTCCTTCTAGCTTCTCGTATTATTGCATGTTGTTAATTAACATGGACCCCGAAGATAAACACAAAATCTGGCGATCTATTCATCATCTATTCCATAGCTAATTGATTAGACGAGTTAGATTTCTTGAACAATAAGTTTGTTCAAGCAATCACTCATATCAATTAGTACAATGATGAAACGGTTGCTTGGGTAATTCCTTTCCTTTCGGATTTGTTTTAATTAATAAAATTTTAATCCGGGGACATGAAGAGGATTCCCATGCATAACCAAAACCAACAATTGGTATCAGAGCCAACTTTTTCGATTTTGTGTGTTTTGGATTCGGTTTCTTTCACACATTTTCATATATAATTTTATTCCGGATAATAGTAGGATGTGGCTAACTCTTTGGTTGCAGGCATAAGATCCAACTATTATGGCTAATGTGTGTGTGTATGATGGTTGTGTGTGATTGTAATATTTTTTGAATCCTCAAGGTTGACGAGGCTAATTAATATTTAATTTTTGTAATTAAATACGACATTGTTTAGCCGCTCATTTTAATTTATTTCGATCTAGATTTGTTGTACATTCCTTCATGAAGTGTAGAATCGAAGGATGTAAATTAAAATGATTTTTTATCTCGGCTCGAATCATCTTCATGGGAGCTTGCGCATGGTGTATGGAGGTGGAGACGAGGTGGCGAAACGACGGAAGACATATTGGAGAACAAAAAGACATAATAGTTGGAAATTAGTTTTTCTTATTTATTGCTTATTGTTTATATGTTTGTTGTGCTTGCATGGTAAAATCCCTCAATTTTAAATTACTAAGTGGGAGAGGGAATCTTTGAGTCTCGTGGCCTCCATTACAAATTTGACACGTGATGCGAACAAACTTGCGCGTTGACTCTGAGTGCCTTCCTCTATATCGTATGAGCTTGTTTCACAGATCACTAGGTCAAATATGATTATAGGAAATTATTTAGGAACGTGTGATCTTCCCCATCGAAAGGGATATACTCTTAGATAATTGCTTTAGTATCGTGTAAAGGTGTACACTTAGATACATTTAATAGTATCCTCCCCATCGGAGTCACTGCTATTATTTATAGGGCTGAAGAGAAACCAACTTTTAATTTTATTTGTCATAAAGTAAGGTTGACAAGATAATAAAATTAATGGGTAAAACCTCTTCTTACAAATGTAGAATTCGTCTACGCCCACACTATCGTGACATACGATATTCTTGGTGTTTTGAGGTGTTGGTTGATTTTAATATTATATTGTTTGAGGAATCAATATTATTTTGAAATCTAATGTTTTGATCATTGTGATTCTCAGGATTTTTTCAAAATGACTTTCAACCCACTTGCTGTTATTTTAAAGGAAAATAAACTTACTGGTCCCAATTACATTGATTGGAAATGGAACCTGGACATTGTCTTAACTGCTGAGGAGTACAACTTTGTACTCTTTGAGGTCTATCCTGAAAAGCCTAGCGAGAATTCTAGTGAAGAGGAGAAGGAACGTTATAAGAAGTTGATGATGGCAGATGAGATGGTGCGATGTTACATTTTGACATCTATGTCAAATGTGCTGCAACATCAACATCAGGCCTTCGTTTCTGCTTATGACATGATGTTCAATCTCAAGGAACTATTCGGACACCAGAATCGGGCTGCTAGGCAAGAGGCGATGAGAAACTTGATGACGACCACCATGATTGAGGGGACACCCGTGAGGGATCATGTTCTCAAAATGATGGCTCATTTGAATGAGATGGAAGACCTTGGAGTGGAGATCGATGGGGAAACTCAGGTCGATATCATTCTCCAGTCACTATCGAGAAGTTTTGAGCAGTTTCTCCTGAACTATAATATGAACAAATGGACATATTCGTTGGCGGAACTTTTGACAGAACTCTAGGCGGCAGAGGGGCTATTTCGTCAGAGTGCAAAGCTTTTTTTGCTAAAAAGGTTTCTACTTCTAAGCCGAAAGGTAAGAAGAAGAAGAAACAAGGTTTAGCAAAGAAGGCGGCTGGATCTCAGGGACCTCAGGCTGGTGTGAAGAAGTCGAAAGGCAAGTGCTTCACGTGCAAGCAGACTGAACATTGGAAGGTGGACTGTCCCCGTTGAAAGGAGAAAAATCAAGGTATATCTTTTTGCTTAGTTGTTCAAACATGTTTAGCGGTGTTATCTACTGGTACCTGGTATGTAGATACGGGAGCCACTGATCAGGTCTGCAATTCTTTGCAGGGGTTCCAAGAAATCAGACGACTAGCTAAGGGAGAGGCTACCGTCTATATTGGCAATGTTACGGAGGTGGCGGCTATTGCAGTGGGAGACATTTATTTATCTTTTGATAGGATTAAAACTTTGGTTTTGAGAAATTATCTTTATGTACCTACTTTTTGAAAGAACTTAATTTCAGTTTCTAAGTTGTTTTTGGATGGATATTCTATTTCTTTTAATGGCAGAGTTGTTATAAAAAGGAATAGGGAGATTATTCGTTCTAGTACATTAGTTGGCAATTTAAATACTCTTGAACCAAAAACTCCCACAATGCAAATAGAAATTAATAACTCTTCGTCTAATCATAATAAGAGAAAAGAACCTTCGAAAATGAACCAAACGTATCTTTGGCATCTATGGTTAGGTTATATTAACCTAAGTAGAATTCAAAAGATGATAGCCGATGGACCTTTGGGTTCATTGGTGGTGGAAGATTTCCCAACCTGTGAATCTTGCTTGGTAGGTAAAATGACCAAGAGACCTTTTAAGGCCAAAGGGTATAGAGCCAAAGATGTGTTGGAGTTGGTTCATTTCGATTTGTGTGGTCCTATGTCTATCCAGGCTAGAGGTGGCTATAAATATTTCGTATCTTTTATAGATGATTATTCAAGGTATGGATATATTTACTTGATGCGCCGCAAGTCTGAATGCTTTGACAGGTTCAAAGAATTCAAGACTGATGTGGAGAAAAATCAAGGTAAAAGTATCAAGACACTACGATCTGATTGTGGTGGTGAGTACCTCTTAGGAGAGTTTAGGAGTTACTTATCAGATGCTAGGATTCAATCCCAATTGCTTGCACCTGGTACACCCCAGTAGAACGGTGTGGCAGAGCGAACGAATATGACTCTTATGGAGATGGTTAGAACGATGATGAGTTTTTCTGAGTTACCGGATTCGTTCTGGGGGTATGCTCTGGAAATGGCAGTGTATATTCTGAACTTGATACCTTCTAAATCAGTACTCTCTACTCCCATAGAATTGTGGACTGGGCGTAAGCCTAGTCTGAGACATATTCGGATTTGGAGTAGTCCATTACATGTGCTGAAGGGAGATGCTGATAAGTTGGAATCTCGTACAGAATTATGCTTGTTCGTAGGCTATCCTGGAGGAAGGAAAGGTAGCTTATTTTATAGTCCTAAAGATCAGAAGGTCATCGTTAGGACGAATGCCAGAATTTTAGAAGAAGACTATGTGATGAACCACAAGCCCATGAGTAAGATTGTTCTAGAGGAAATGAGAGGGGATGTTCCAATTTCAGTACCAATGGTACAGGAGGACATACCATAAGTGATTGCACCGCGTGTCACAGAGGATACGCAGTTAGTTTCTCATCGTAGTGGGAGGTTGTTAGACAACCTGAGAGATTCATGTTTTTTGGAGAGTCTTCGGACTTGGTCCCTGGTGAACATGAACCTGATCCCTGGACCTATGACGAGGCCCTCCAAGATAAAGATGCGGTATCTTGGCAGAAGACAATGAATTGTGTGTTAGGATGTATACTAAAAGCCTTACTTTTATATAGACATCTACATTTTGAAAGAGAATCACATGATCACTGTTTGCATATTTATATTAATTATGTGCATATTATCTAATACTTTACATTGTAGATAACATGGTGTGTGGTGTCACACAGAAGATCATGCTATCAGTCCCTTGTAAAGTATAAGTGGAGGCTCACAACCGAGATGGATTTGAACAAAGCATCGGGATAGTTGTAGTGTAATTTGGTATTGGTTTATCTTGACCATTGAATTACACTAGTACACTTTGTGTGTATTAAGCAGGACCGACATAGAGGTGATTCAATTTATACTGGCTTTATAATTGAATCAGACCTCAGTTATTATGGAGTACATGCTCTTAATCCTGATATAATAACGAACACATGTACTTAATATTTATTTCTTTGATTTACCAATGGGTGAGATTTATTTGTTAAATTGATAGGCCCGGTAAGTTAGGAAATAATATTATTTACATGGTGTGCCGTTGATTATAGAAGGAAATCATGTCCTAGTGAGTCGGGTTGATGATGTCCCCTTGAGGAGCTCATATAGTTCATCGTGTTAAATCCTGCAGGTGGACTTGGTCCGACATGATGATAAGGTTGAGTGGTACTACTCAAGGAGTTAGATGTTAATTAATTAACAAATACTATTAGATCTGTGAAGAGGTTAGTTTACTTGAACAGGTTGTTGCTCCACAACTTCTTATGCAACAATCTCATGATCCACAACACTTTGTGGTGCCTATTCAATGTCCATCAAGGCCTCAGTACTATCTGCATCTTGAACTTCTTCAAGATGGATTTTACTCTCACTATTTCTTCTAGAAATAAACTCTCTTTCGAGAAAAATGTCATTTCTACCGACAAACACATTGCCTAGTGTGGGATTGTAGAAGAAATATCCCTTCGTTTCCATGGGATATCCTACAAAATAGCACTTATCAGATTTGGGTCCAAGTTTATCTGAGACTTGATGTCGAACGTAACCCTCACAACCCTAAATCCTTATAAAAGACATTGTGTAACGACCCGGCCCATTCGGCGGCCCCTTATTTTTCTGTGGGTCGTCGACCGTCGACTGTGTCGTCACCTTACTAGGTCTTCTCACCCCCTGGACAGTGGATTTTTGCCTTCCCCAGGATTCGAACCCTAGACCCAGGCTTAAGTACTAGTTCTTTATGAATCCTGGTAACCAATTGAGATAGTTGTAACACCCCACTAAAATTCCCTTCAATATTATCCCTAATATTGAGTATGATTGCATGAATAATAACCATATTGAGTATGATTCATGAATGATAGTTAGGGTTGTGGGAATTTTAGTGTAAGTGTTAATGGGCCTTATATGAGCTCTAAATGGTGGAAATTCCTAATAGGTCTTAAATAGCACTTCGTTAGTTATCCTAATGGGCACCATGAGGATAAAAAAAATAGCACATCATGTAATAGACCTTACTTTAGATGGGCTTGCAAAAGAATATAAAAAAAATGATGAAATGAGGTAGGTGCCAAGGATCTAACCTTGGACCTTAGAGATGTTGTAAACCTTAAGAATGCATATATAACCAATTCACCTAGCAAGGGAGTGCTATTAGGAGGATAGAGGAAATTGTAGATAGGTGTAAGGGAGATGAAGAGCCACCATGGAGGATGAAGAGTCACCATGGAAGGTAAAAGGGTCACCATGGAAGGTGAAGAGGCATACCTTTTCATTTACTATAAGAAGATGAGGAAAAAATGCCGCAAGGCATCTCCTCATCCTTCTCATTGCTGAAACCAAGGCCCTCTCTCCATCAAAAAAAAAAAATTCTCTCCAAGAAGATCTAGTGAAGGTTTTGTGTTTGTGAAGCAAAGGAAGAGCCAAGGAGCAAGAAGTTCTTTCTTTCTCCTTCTAGGTGATATATATTGTTTGGGAATCTTTAGCACAAGGGTAAGACTCACCTCACCTGCAACATAATAGCTTATATATGTTTTTGTTCATATTCTTGTATGTTATTGCGATGTGTTGCTAAAATCGTAATGTTTTGCCCTATGAGCAAATTTTGGCCAAGCATGGGTTTAGAGCCTAGGTTTGTGTTTGATGCTATCTAATGACTCCAATGGTTTCTTGATGTTAAGTTATGAGTTATGATGAAAAAAAAGATGGAACAAAAGACCCTTAAAAGTTTCGGCCAAGGCTCCCATGAAGCAATAGACCTTTTGGTCATAAGAAGATGTTTGGGTTCTTTTTGACTATCTAATGGTTTTAATTTCATGTTAATATTTTGTTGAGTGTTTTATATATATTTATGCCATGTTTTCTCCTCTGAACATGTTCAGCCATATCCTAAATAAGGGCTAAAAAAATGAGTTAAAGATGCCATGTTTCTTGCTAATGCTTCCTAGTGTTAGAATATGTATTATATGTATGTTGTATTAATCAATTGCGCTTATTTTTGTCATTTTCATTTCATATGAACCTTAGAAGTTTCTGATCAGTACCTTAAATTGGGTTTTAGGATGGGTTAAGGTTACTACCTCACTTAATGATGTCTCTTTGTAATAGGATATTCAATGTATGCATGTTGTATGAGTTGTGTGATGTTGTGTTGTATTTTTATGCCATGATATCCCTATCTAGATGTTTTGAACAGTAGAATATATGTTGAATTAGGGTTGAATTAAAGGTATCCATGTTTCATTATGCCATGATAGGGGTTAAGGTCACTACCTCACTTGATGATGTCTCTTTGTAATAGGACATTCAATGTATGCATGTTGTATGAGTTGTATGATGTTGTGTTGTGTTTTTATGCTATGATAACTCTATCTAAATGTTTTGACTAGTAGAGTATATGTTGAATTATAGTTGAATTAAAGGTATCATGTTTCATTATGCCATGATAGATGAAAAAAAATGGAACAAGTTCCCTAGGTGTATTATCCTTAGTTTTAAATTGAACATTATGTGTTTATGAATCATGAATGATAAGTTAGCATGTTATGAATTTTCTTACCATGAAATTATGTTTTGTCCATGTCATGTTCATGCTTGAAAGTTATGATGATATTTATGCTTTGAAGGTATGACCATGACATGTATGACATTACGAATAAAAGAATGTCTAATGAGCAATTTCTAAGGAAAGAAAAGAAATGACGAATGCTATGCTAAAGAGTAATTGCTATAGAAAAAAAAAGAATCATGTATGCTATTTTACTTTATGTATTGGCTTGTACCGGTTCTTGAAAAAGGTCAAAGGGATGGGCTCCTAAGCAAGGCCCCGGTGCTGGACTACCGTAGCTGTCCCTAGGCCCAAGGTTGCTTAGTACCCTAGTAGGTCGGGATTAACTACCTCGCACTCTACGAAGGGATGCACGCAAATGATGAATGAGTATAAGCCAGGGATCCCAATGATAATGATATGTTAATGTTCAGGTATTATATTATATATATATTTTTCAAAGAGCATCCTTAATGTTAATGCACATGTATATGTTTAATCATATTGCATATGCTATTATTAATATTTATGCACATGTTTAATGATATTTCATATGCTATGTTTAATGTTTATGCACATGTTTATGTTTAATGATATTTCATATGCTATGTTTAATGTTTATGCACATGTTTAATGATATTTCATATGCTATGTTTAATGTTTATGGACATGTTTATGTTTAATGATATTTCATATGCTATGTCTAATGTTTATGCATTTGACTATGTTTTAAAGATTTTGCGAATGTTAGGTGCTTTAAGTACTTACTCATGCCATATGTCCTTAATAACGGCACACATATTCATGTTTTAAGTGTTTAGGCATATGTGCTTTAGATGCTTTAAGTATTTATTCATGTTATATGTTTATGTCTAATGATGTAGATTTCTACTTATATGTGATGTACGGATTTTGTGAGTAAGCAAGGAGCTTACTAAGCATTTTATACTTATAGTCTACCTTCTTATGTTGCAGATCAAACTAAAAGTTTCTAGAGAAGGAGAAGCAGCAGGAGGGCATGTGTGTGTGTGGCAGTGACTTGGCAGAACGATCCTACTGTTGTCTTTACTCTTACTTATGGACTTATTTCTCATGGACTTAATGTTGCTACTTATAAACTGCATGTGTTAGTTCTTATGTTTACGCTTACTACTTGTTGGAGTTGAAGTTCTTTATGATATACATGCTTAATGTATAACTATATACTCTCGTTAAATATGTTATACTATGATTCACATGCTTAAAGTAGTTTAGTTAGAAAGAAATTTATCCAATTGCATATGTTCATGATTTAGTATTATTTCTGCTGCTATATTTACGCTTCATATGCAATAATGTACGAAAGAAAAAAAAAGAAAAGTAACGCGTCACTCACGTAAGGGGCTGGCGTTACAGTTTGGTATCAGAGCTAAATGTCATCTCACAACACACACATCAAGCCTTCTTCCTGCAGCTTCCAAGTAAGTACCTCTATGCATACCTTACTTTCTTTTATGATTCTAGAATATGCAAGTATGAATGATACCTTATGATAGAGAGTACTATTAGGGTATATAAATATGAACGATACCTTACCTTACTGTATGATATCGAATACTTAGAGATTGATATGCGGGTAGGAATAAAATGTCTAAGAAATAGCAAGACAAAAGACATAAGAAAGAGATTATGCAGTACAGAATAAAAAGAAGTTCTAGTGCTTAATGGAGAGAAGAAAATAAGTGTAAGAATGCAAGAAATAAACTAGTATAATTAAAAACATAAATGAGAGAAGGCTTATGAAAAAGATGAAAGAGTAATAATAGATTTTAGTGAAGATAAGCAAATTTAGAAATGGAAATAGATGTGAGAAGACAAAGTAGAGCATGTAGATATGATGTCCATTATATTATTAGATAATAAATTAACAGAAGTGTGTAGAATTTTTATGATAACATAAAAGCAGTAGAGTATGTGTAATAGCAAAATTTAATAAGCAAGCTTAGCATAATGTTCTAAAAAGTACTTAGATACGAATGAGAATTTATTTAACGAGTCTTTGTAAAACAATCTCAGTTACCTGAAACATTAAAATATTAGAAATGAAGATAAAGACTTAAGTAGATAGTGCAACATCATGCGAGTGGAAATAGTAGTATTAATATCCATCTAGTTATATCAGGAAGTATGAGAAGTATAGGTTATAGAGTAATGAGATTAAATAGTGTGTAAGTAGTTGTTAAGAGAAGGCAAAGTGTGGATTGAAGATAGATGAGAAGTTTTGAGATATATGTATAGTAATTTAAAGCATGGGAATGTATGGGAACTGAATAGTAGAATTAAGAAGATGGAGTCAGAGAATGATAGATAAAGTTTGTGAGAACATGTAAGATAAATTTAGTAGATAATTTTGAACTTAGCAGAGATTTTTAAGAGCTCCAGTGATGTAGGATTAAGGCTTTTAGATAGAGAGAAGTTGAAGTAGATGTAGAAAAAAAAAGTAATGAAAAGTAGAAGAGTCTTAATCAAAAGCTGTAACCGGTAGTTAATTTAGGTTTGGTTCAATTAATTTAAATTAGACTCAAGTTTAGTTTAATGAGATTAGGTTAGTCCAATCGGTTTTGGTTCAAACCATTAGTTGGTTTAAATAGGCTTAAGTGAAGCAACCACAGTAAGACATACAAATCGATTAGACTAGTAGCATAAGTAATTGTAACTACTAAAGTAAAGGGAACTTATTGTTTTTGGGTGCTTCTTTCTGTGCATATATTTGTAAATTGAAAAAAAAGAAAACTAGTTTTGTTACTGGTTTTTTTGTCAGTTTTGTACTGACTATGTCGTTTTTCAATTCCAGATGTCACATGAGATATGCACCACGATTCATTGCTATGAGCGATGTCGTGAGCTAATGGAACAAATAGAAGAAGTTGACTATAGTCCGATTCTTGGAATCCAAGGCAATATAGGAAAATTGGATCGACTATTTTGGAAACTCGAGCAGGAAGAGTTCCCAATCTTGAATGACTATAGAATTGGAGCATTGATTCGTTCATTGCCAAAGCGTGCGAGAGAAGTTACACATCAGATATGGGGGCATCATGAATGTCGTATCTCATATGCTGAGTTATGTAAGCAGCTACTTCGCCATGAGTTCCCAGAGGATCTAGAAGATTCTGAGGAGGAAGATCCCGAAATGTTCGAGGAAGATCCGAAAATATTTGAGGAAGATCTTGAAATGCCTGAGGAAAATCCTGAAATAGATGAGGAAGATCCTGATATTGTAATGATCGAGGAAGATCCTGAAATGTTCGAGGAAGATTTTGAAATGTTCGAGGAAGATCCGAAAATGTTTGAGGAAGGTCTTGGAATACCTGAGGAAAATCCTGAAATAGTTGAGGAAGATCCTGATATTGTAATGATAGAGGAAGATCCTGAAATATTAGAGGAAGATCCGATAGAATCTGTAGAAGATCCCGAGACTGACCGATTAGAGATGAACGAGAGAGCGATAGCCACTGCCATAATATTTTTTATTATGGGAATGATGTCAACTTATCTAGTTCATTAAATTCTACTGTTTGTTGTACGAACTTATTAGACCTATTAAATAAAGTTGTGCTATGTGTTAACTGACTTGACAAATGATTAGTTCATTTAATGAGATGTATATAATATAATTGATCAATATTAATTAGACTTGATTTCGTAAACCAAGTCTAACATAGAGTATAAGATTTGTGTGGATAGAGATTTTGAGAAGGTGGGAAAAAAAAGAGAGAAGAGATAAAAGATGATAAAGTAATGAGTAGAAAAATGACTAAGATTAGAAGATAACTGAGGGAGTAATTGGATAAATGTTTTATGACTAGAGAAGTAAGTGTTGCTGAGAATAGAGCATCAATAATGACAACAAAGAAATGATCTATGACATTAGTGGAAGATAACTGAGACATTAATTTTAAGTTCGAGGATGAACTTTCACGAGGTATGGGGGATTGTAACACTCCACTAAAATTTTCTTCAATATTATCCCTAATATTGAGTATGATTGCATGAATAATAGCCATATTGAGTATGATTCATGAATGATAGTTAGGTTTGTGGGAATTTTAGTGTAAGTGTTAATGGGCCTTATATGGGCTCTAAATGGTGGAAATTCCTAATGGGTCTTAAATAGCACTTCGTTAGTTATCCTAATGGGCCCCATGAGGATAAAAGAAATAACACATCATGTAATGGGCCTTACTTTAGATGGGCTTGCAAAAGAATATAAAAAAAAATGATGAAATGTGGTAGGTGCCAAGGATCTAACCTTGGACCTTAGAGATGTTTTAAGCCATAAGAATGCATATGTAACTAATTCACCTAGCAAGGGAGTGCTATTAGGAGGATAGAGGAAATTGTAGATAGGTGTAAGGGAGATGAAGAGCCACCATAGAGGATGAAGAGTCACCATGGAAGGTAAAAGGGTCACCATGGAAGGTGAAGAGACATACCTTTTCATTTACTATAAGAAGATGAGGAAAAAATGCCACAAGGCATCTCCTCATCCTTCTCATTGCCGAAACCAAGGCCCTCTCTCCATCAAAAAAAAAAATTCTCTCCAAGAAGATCTAGTGAAGGCTTTGTGTTTGTGAAGCAAAGGAAGAGCCAAGGAGCAAGAAGTTCATTCTATCTCCTTCTGGGTGATATATATTGTTTGGGAATCTTTAGCACAAGGGTAAGACTCCCCTCACCTGCAACATAATAGCTTATATATGTTTTTGTTCATGTTCTTGTATGTTCTTGTGATGTATTGCTAAAATCGTTAAGTTTTTCCCTACGAGCAAATTTCGGCCAAGCATGGGTTTAGGGCCTAGGTTTGTGTTTGATGCTATCTAATGACTCCAATATTTTATTGATGTTAAGTTATGATGAAAAAAAAGATGGAGCAAAAGACCCTTAAAAGTTTCGGCCAAGGCTCCCATGAAGCCATAGACCTTTTGGCCATAAGAAGATGTTTGAGTTCTTCTTGACTAGCTAATGATTTTAATTCCTTGTTAATGTTTTGTTGAGTGTTTTATATATATTTATGTCATGTTTTCTCCTCTGAACATGTTCGGCCATACCCTAAATAAGGGCTAAAAAAATGAGTTAAAGATGTCATGTTTCTTGCTAATGCTTCCTAGTGTTAGAATATGTATTATATGCATGTTGTATGAATCAATTTCTCTTGTTTTTGTCATTTTCATGTTCATATGAACCTTAGAAGTTTCTGATCAGTACCTTAAATTGGGTTTTAGGATGGGTTAAGGTCACTACCTCACTTAATGATGTCTCTTTGTAATAGGATATTCAATGTATGCATGTTGTATGAGTTGTGTGATGTTGTGTTGTGTTTTTATGCCATGATATCCCTATCTAGATGTTTTGACCAGTAGAATATATGTTGAATTAGGGTTGAATTAAAGGTATCCATGTTTTATTATGCCATGATAGGGGTTAAGGTCACTACCTCACTTGATGATGTCTCTTTGTAATAGGACATTCAATGTATGCATGTTGTATGAGTTGTGTGATGTTGTGTTGTGTTTTTATTCCATGATAACCCTATCTAAATGTTTTGACCAATAGAGTATATGTTGAATTATGGTTGAATTAAAGGTATCCTTGTTTCATTATGTCATGATAGATGAAAAAAAATGGAACAAGTTCCCTAGGTGTATTATCCTTAGTTTTAAATTGAACATTATGTGTTTATGAATCATGAATGATAAGTTGACATGTTATGAATTTTCTTACCATGAAATTATGTTTTCTCCATGCCCTGTTCATGCTTGAAAGTTATGATGATATTTATGCTTTGAATGTATGCCCATGACATGTATGACGTTATGAATAAAAGAATGTCTAAAGAGCAATTTCTAAGGAAAGAAAAGAAATGACGAATGCTATGCTAAAGAGTAATTGCTATGGAAAAAAAAAGGAATCATGTATGCTATTATACTTTATGTATTGGCTTGTACCGAATTTTGAAAAAGGTCCAAGGGATGGGCTCCTAAGCAAGGCCCCGGTGCTGGTCTACCGTAGTTGTCCCTAGGCCCAAGGTTGCCTAGTACCATAGTAGGTCGGGATTAGCTACCTCGCTCTCTACGAAGGGATGCACGCAAATGATGAATGGGTACAAGCCAGGGATCCCAATGATGATGATATGTTAATGTTTAAGTATTATATTATATATATTTTTCAAAGAGTATCCTTAATGTTTATGCACATGTTTATGTTTAATGATATTGCATATGCTATGTTTAATGTTTATGCACATGTTTAATGATATTTCATATGCTATGTTTAATGTTTATGCACATGTTTATGTTTAATGATATTTCATATGCTATGTTTAATGTTTATGCACATGTTTATGTTTAATGATATTTCATATGCTATGTTTAATGTTTATGCACATGTTTAATGATATTTCATATGCTATGTTTAATGTTTATGCGCATGTTTATGTTTAATGATATTGCATATGCTATGTCTAATGTTTATGCACATGACTATGTTTTAAAGATTATGCGAATGTTAGGTGCTTTAAGTACTTACTCATGCCATATGTCCTTAATAACGACACACATATTCATGTTTTAAGTGTTTAGGCATACGTGCTTTAGATTCTTTAGGTATTTATTCATGTTATATGTTTATGTCTAATGATGTAGATTTCTACTTATATGTGATGTACGGATTTTGTGAGTAAGCAAGGAGCTTAATAAGCATTTTATACTTATAGTCTATCTTCTTATGTTGCAGATCAAACTAAAAGTTTCTAGAGAAGGGGAAGCAGTAGGAGGGCATGTGTGTGTGTGGCAGTGACTTGGCAGAACGATCCTACTGTTGTCTTTACTCTTACTTATGGACTTATTTCTCATGGACTTAATGTTGCTATTTATAAACTGCATGTGTTAGTTCTTATGTTTACGCTTACTACTTGTTGGAGTTGAAGTTCTTTATGATATACATGCTTAATGTATAACTATATACTCTCGTTAAATATGCTATGCTATGATTCACATGCTTAAAGTAGTTTAGTTAGAAAGAAATTTATCCAATTGCATATGTTCATGATTTAGTATTATTTCCGCTGCTATATTTACGCTTCATATGCAATAATGTACGAAAGAAAAAAAAGAAAAGTAACGCGTCGCTCATGTAAGGGGCGGGCGTTACACATCGTGGGACTCTTCCCAGTCCATATCGTATATGGTGTCTTTATGACAACCTTTGATGGAGCTCGGTTAAGTATGAAAAGAGCCATCTCTAGACCGAATCCCCAGAAGGAAGTAGGATGATTTATCTGACTCATCATCGATTGTACCATATCTAATACAGTACGATTTCTTCGCTCGGACACACCATTCCATTGTGGCATTCCAAGTGGAGTGAGTTGGGATATGATCCCATACTCTGCTTGATGGTTACGAAACTCTTGGCTAAGGTATTCATCACCTCGATCTGATCGAAGGATCTTAATACTCTTGCCAAGTTGGTTTTGTACTTTACTCTTGAATTCCTTGAACTTTTCAAATGATTCTGACTTGTGTTTTATGAGATACACATAGCCGTATCTATTAACATTATCAGTGAATGTGATGAAGTACTAATAGCCTCCTCTAGCTGTGACATTGAAAGGGATACATACATCAATATGTATGAGTTCTAACAATTCTATTGCTCTTTCGCTGTGTCTACTAAATGGAGTCTTGGTCATCTTACCTAGAAGACAAGATTCACATGTCTCATATGATTCAAAATAAAATAAGTCCAGTAATCCATCCTTATGGAGCTGGGATATGCGACTCTCATTTATATGACCTAAGCGACAATGCCAGAAATACGTTTGGTTCAAATCATTTGGTTTGAACCATTTGGTATTTATGTTATGGATTGGGTTATCTAAATCTAGAACATAGAGTTCATTCATAATTGGTGCACTACAATAGAACATGTCATTTAACATTATAGAACAACATTTGTCCTTTATGATAAATGAAAAGCCTTTGTCCAAACAAGATACAGAAATTATGTTCTTAGTTAGTGTAGGTACATAAAAGCACTCCTCTAGTTCTAAGATAAGCCCAGTAGGCAAAGACAAGGAATATGTTCTTACAGCTATTGCAGCAACTCTTGCGCCATTGCCACTCGTAGGTCCACATCGCCCTTTGTCAATGATCTAGCTCTTTGAAGGTCCAGCACATTAGTACAAATGTGAGATGCACAACTAATATCTAATACCCAAGAAGAGAAAATAGATAGATCAACTCTATAACAAAAATACCTGATGCAGAAGTCTCACTTCTTTTCTTCTTTACTTGTTCTAAGCAGAGTTTGCAATCCCGCTTCTAATGTCCGGTCTCACCTTAGTGGAAGTAGGTCCCTTCCTTAGGCACCCAGCCTTTGGCCTTCAGTGCAGTAGAGTTTGTCTTGCCATTGGCTTGGGTCTTACCCTTACCCTTAGGCTTCCATTTACTTTTGCCCTTCTATACCATCAGTACATTACTGATCTTAGTTTTCTTGAGATTAAGTTCAGCAGTTCTCAACATGCTGAGCATCTCAGGCAATGGCTTGTCAATTTTGTTCATGTTATAGTTCATGACAATTTGATTGTATCCTTCCAGCAACGATTGCAGGATAAGGTCCTTGGCCAATTCATGACCTAGTGAAAATCCTAGTCTTTCAAGGTTCTCGACATACCCAATCATCATGAGTTCGTGAGTTCCTACGGGAGTTCGTTCTTGCATCTTGCATGCAAATAGGGCCTTAGACATCTCAAACCGCTCATGCCTAGCTTGCCCTTGATATAGTTGTTTTAAATGCTCAACCATATCATGTGCATCCATGTTCTGATGTTGCTTCTGAAGCTCAGAGTTCATAGTGGCAAGCATGAGGCATGATGCATCATGTGCATCATCCAGATGCCTCTTGTAAGCATCCTTTTCGACGTGAGTGGCGGGCGGTAGTGATAGGTGCTTCTGGAAGAGGTTGCTCTAGGACGTACAATTTTCGTTCTTGTTTGAAGACAATCCTCAAGTTTCTGTATCAGTCCAGAAAATTAGCTCCGTTGAGCTTGTCCTTCTCAAGGACGGATCACAAAGAGAGTATTTGACGTGTTGGAGGACATGGTGATCTAAAATATACAGAAATAAGTATCATATCTAGATCATTTAATTAGATCTTTAATTACATGACACTCCCACTGAATTATAGAGCTTTGGTAGGGGCTAGTCATGGATATAGGCAAACTCAATTTGTCCACACTACTAGCTCCAAACCAAATAACGACTACATTCATGTGGGACAAGATCCATATTATACCTCATCTTGAGTTAGCTTTGGCTAATTACCTATGACTTAGTATAATTAGGTAGGTAATATTTTACCAATTACATCTTATGCAACTCTTGGAAATAAAGGGTCAAAATCCACATTACACATCATCTTGAGTTAGCTTTGGCTAATCGCCCAAGACTTTATATAATTGTTCTTTTACCCAATTTTCTCAGCTTTTGGGATATGCCTCTAAGTTTCTCAATCCAATTGAGGTGACTTAGTTATGTCTCACCCAAAGTTCGATAGCAGCACATCACAATTGTTCTCTCACACTCTACCAAGATAAAATATGTCGCTTTGCTTTGACAAACCCAATAACAAATGATTGAGGTAGTTCATGAGTACTGTGATGGGGTTTAGCACCTCGTGGCTGACACGTGGACTGAAGAAACTCACGCACTCAAAATGATTGGGTACGTCGAGAACCTCGAGAGGTTGGGGTTCCCTTTGGGCCAATAGCTGGCTACCGATCTGATCCTGCAATCGTTGTCGGTGAGTTACCGTCAATTCGTCATGAACTACAACATGAACGAATTAGACAAACCACTGCCCGAGATACTCAACATGTTAAGAACTGCTGAGCCTAATCTCACCACTGCCAAGTCCAGTACCGTCCTAATGGTACAAAAGGGCAAGGGTAAGGGCAAGTGGAAGCCCAAAGGTAAGGGTAAGACCCAAACCAAGGGCAAAGCCAGCTCTTCAACACTCAAACCTAAAGGTGGGGTTGCTAAGGATGCTACCTGCTTCCACTGCGGTAAGACTGGGCATTGGAAGCGGAACTGCAAGGTATACCTGGAAGATCTGAAGAAGAAGAGAAGTGAGACTTCTACTTCAGGTATAAATGTTATAGAAGTCAACCTTTCTATTTCTACATCATGGGTATTAGATACTGGGTGTGCTTCTCACATTTGTACTAATGTGTAGGCGCTGAGAAATAGCAGGGCATTGGCCAAGGGCGAGGTGGACCTACGAGTAGGCAATGGAGTAAGGGTTGCTGCTGTTGCTATAGGGACTTACTTTCTATCTCTACCCTCTGGGCTTGTACTGGAATTGAATAACTGTTGTTATGTACCTGTACTAACAAAGAATATCATTTCAGTTTCATGTTTAGATAACAAAGGTTTTTCATTCATATTAAAGGACAAATGTTGTTCTGTTTATTTAAAAGATATGTTCTATTGTAGCGCACATCTGATGAATGACCTCTATATTCTAGACTTAGAGAGCCCTATCTATAACGTGAATACCAAGAGGTTGAGATCAAATGAGTTGAACCCAACCTATCTCTGGCACTGTCGCTTAGGCCACATAAATGAGAGTCGCTTGTCCCAGCTCCATAAGGATGGTTTGCTGGACTCATTTGATTTTGAGTCATATGAGACATGCGAGTCATGCCTTCTAGGCAAGATGACTAAGACTCCCTTTAGTGGACATAGCGAAAGAGCGACAGACTTGTTAGGACTCATACATAGTGATATATGTGGCCCTTTCAATGTCGTTGCCAGAGGTGGTTACAGGTACTTCATCACATTTACTGATGACTTCAGTAGATATGGCTATGTGTATTTGATGACACATAAGTCAGAATCCTTTGAAAAGTTCAAAGAATTCAGAAATGAAGTACAGAACCAACTTGGCAAGAGTATTAAGATACTTCGATCAGATCGAGGTGGAGAATACTTGAGCCATGAGTTTCGTGACTACCTAGCTGAGTGTGGGATTCTATCCCAACTCACTCCCCCTGGAACACCACAGTGGAATGGTGTATCCGAAAGGAGGAATCGTACCTTATTAGATATGGTACGATCTATGAAGAGTCACGCAGATCTTCCTATATCCTTTTGGGGATATGCTCTAGACACGGCAGCGTTCACACTAAACCGTGTTCCATCAAAGGCTGTCATGAAGACACCATATACGATATGGACAGGGAGGAGTCCCAAGATGTCTTTCATGAGGGTTTGGGGTTGTGAGGCTTACGTACGACGTCAAGTCTCAGACAAACTGGGACCCAAATCTGATAAGTGTTATTTCATAGGGTATCCCAAGGAAACGAAGGGATACTACTTCTACATTCCTAGTCAGCACAAAGTGTTTGTTGCTAAGACTGGAGTATTTCTAGAAAGGGAATTTGTTTCTAGAAAGACTAGTGGGAGTACGTTCAGTCTTGAAGAAGTTCAAGACATGGACAATAGCACTGAAGCCTTAATGGAAGTTGAACAGGAACCACAAAGTGTGGTGGTTGATGAGGTTGTTGCACAAGAAGCTGTGGAATAACAACCTGTTCATGTAGACCTACCTCTTCTTAGGTCTGATAGGGTACGTCGTCAGCCTGAGAGATACTTATTTCTCTTGTCTGACCATGATAACGTTATGCTCGTTGAGAACGAGCCTACCTCCTATCAGGAAGCTGTGATGAGCCCAGATTCTGAGAAATGGCTAGAGGCCATGAGATCCGAGATGGATTCCATGTACACCAACCAAGTATGGACTTTGGTTGATCCACCTGAAGGGGTCAAACCCATTGGGTGTAAGTGGGTCTTTAAGAGAAAGACTGACATGGATGGACTTGTACATACCTATAAGGGTAGACTAGTAGCTAAAGGTTTCAAGCAAATTCATGGTATTGACTATGATGAAACTTTTTCTCCAGTCGCGATGTTCAAGTCCATTAGGATCTTGCTTGCTATTGCAGCATACCACGATTATGAGATCTGGCAGATGGACGTCAAAACTACGTTTCTGAATGGAAACCTCCTCGAGGAAGTGTACATGACACAACCTGAGGGTTTTGTAGATCCAAAGCATACTGGTAGAGTATGCAAGCTGCATAAGTCCCTTTATGGACTAAAGCAAGCTTCTCGAAGCTGGAATCTTCGATTCGATGATGCAATCAAACAGTTTGGTTTCATCAAGAATGAAGATGAACCTTGTGTCTACAAAAGGGTTAGTGGGAGCACAGTTGTCTTCCTTGTTTTGTATGTAGATGACATACTACTCATTGGGAATGACATTCCTTCACTACAGTCTGTGAAGACTTGGTTGGGGAATTCCTTCTCAATGAAAGACTTAGGTGAAGCAGCCTATATTCTAGGCATAAAGATCTATAGAGATAGATCTAAGAGATTGCTTGGCCTAAGTCAGAGTGCATACATTGATACCGTTTTGCAACGGTTTGCCATGCAGAATTCCAAGAAGGGAAATCTGCCAATGTCACATGGCGTGAGTCTTTCGAAGACTCAAGGTCCCTCTTCTAGAGAGGAGAGAGACCGCATGAGCAAGATCCCTTATGCCTCAGCCATAGGATCTATCATGTACGCCATGTTATGTACTCGTCCTGATGTCTCGTATGCTTTGAGCATGATGAGCAGATACCAGTCAGATCCAGGAGAACGTCACTGGATAGCAGTCAAGAATATTCTTAAGTACTTGAGAAGGACTAAAGAATATTTCTTGATATTTGGAGGCGAAGAGGAGCTAACTGTAAAAGGTTACAGTGATGCAAGCTTCCAAACTGACCAGGATGACTACAGATCGCAGTCAGGGTTCGTGTTTTGCTTAAATGGTGGCGCTGTCAGCTGGAAGAGTTCAAAGCAGGATACAGTTGCTGATTCTACAACAGAAGCTGAGTACATTGCTGCATCTGAGGCAGCAAAGGAGGCAGTTTGGATCCGCAAGTTCATTACTGAGCTTGGAGTGGTTCCTAGCATAGCCGACCCAGTACAGCTCTATTGTGACAACAACGGAGCTATTGCGCAGGCTAAGGAACCTCGTTCATACCAGCGGACCAAACACATACTACGGCGTTTCCATCTCATTCGAGAGATCATCGATCGAGGAGATGTGAAGATATGCAGAGTACCCACAGAGGCTAACATTACAGATCCCTTGACCAAGGCTTTGGCACAGACCAAGCATGATGGTCACACTAGGTCATTGGGTATTAGATACTACAGTGATTGGCACTAGTTCTAGTGGGAGATTGTTAGTGAGAGCCCTAAAGCCAATCATGTGATGGTTGTTGTATGGACTCATTGTATCATATTTCATATATATATATAAAGGCATTTGATTATGGTTATTACACTTACTTGTATTGGTGCCAAATAACTAAGTGTAATAACGTCCTTGGTAGTAGGTTCATATCTATATCAATCGATTGGTTGAATCGATAGTGAGATGATATAGAAAATACTACTCTTAATTATTCTTAGTCAAGTGTTAACATTCAGGGACAATGTTAATGCATAGAGACTAGCATGTAGGTCAACACGATGACTTGATCTCACAAGTCATGGATATGAGATATCAAGTTGACACATGAGTATGCATTGGAGAATGTATACTGAATGACCCACCATGAGAAAGTATCATGGATCGTTATATGAGTGTCATATACTTTCTCATGTGACTATTAGTATGACTATTAGTCCTTAGACCTGAAGTCACCATAGTTCCCTACATAAGGAGTTATGTACTTTGGTTTCGTCAAACGTCACCCGTAACTGGGTGGACTATAAAGGCGATTACTGGGTATGTAACAAATTATGCGGAGGGATGTGAGTGATGTAGATGGGATCTATCCCTCCTATATGACGGGAGAGATATCATAGTCTTGATAGAGTGAGATCACTAAGTGCATGGCCATGCCCAAATAAGGCAATATGAGATATTGAGCTTATTTGATTATAGTGAGTTTACTTGGAGTTCAAGACACATAGATTGATTGGAGGATGACACGGTCTATGCTTCATAGAAGATCAATCTAGATATCGACGATAGAAGGACATTGTCACATATTATGAAAGTCATAATTAGTAGTCACATTGGTGATGTTGGATCTCAACATTCTTGTAACTTGGGTAGCAATGATGTGTTGCTAGATACCGCTCATTGCTTATGTTTCTAAGAGGTTAGAAGCATTGCCAACGTTACAAGAACCTATAGGGTCACACACAAAGAACAAATAGATGGAGAAAAAATGAAGTCAAGTTTGACTTGGGTAAATATGGAAAGTCCATAAAAGGCAAGTTTGACTTGACCCAAATCCAAATCAAGTTTGACTTGACTTGGTTCCACTTCAAGTTAGACTTGACATGGGAGAAGAAATGGAGTCAAGTTTGACTTGACTAAATATGGAAAGTTCATAAAAGACAAGTTTGACTTGACCCAAATCCACCTCAAGTTAGACTTGACTTAATGCCACATCATGGTGATGAATTGGCATGGAGCCAACCATTGATGATGCTCCACATCATCAAGAGCATTAAGTGTGGATGCCACCTCATCAAGGAAGATTAATGGTCAAGTTTGACTTGACCAAAAGGCCACCTCACCTTGACTTGACCAAGTGATGACTTGGCTTGGTATTTGACCAATGATGATGCTCCACATCATCTCCAATGGTTGTAACCCCCCCATTTGAATTTGAATTCAAATTGAAAGGGGGTTATGGCCGGCCACTTAATGACCATTAATGGCCATGGCCGGCAACTTAATGGCCATTAATGGCCATTATGTGGCCGGCCACAATGAGAGAACAAAACCAAGTTTTGGTTCCATTTTTCTCATCGTGTGTCTTCTCTTCTTCCTCCTCCAAGTGTTGGTGCTCTTCTTCTTCTTCTCCTCTTGGCCGAACCCTTGAAAGGTGCTAGCACACCTAAAGGGTTTCCTCCATCCAATTTGTTCGCGTGGATACTTCTAGAGGGACGGCACTTGACGTCCTAGAGATCCGACATCCAAAAGGAGCGAGCGGGATTAAGCGGGGCACGCACCAAAGGTAAAATGGTTTATCCCTCTTTAGATCTAGGAGTAGATCGAGTTTTGAGCATGAAATGAATACGTGATTTTGTTTCGGAATTTTTCTTCGCACGAGATCCATGGCTTTGGGTTCTCGGGGTTTCCGCGACGCGAAAAAGGCGATTTTCGCGGCCCGAAAAACCCAACAGAGGAGGTCCAGATTCACCCTCAACAGAGGGAGTTACGAGGATCGCTACCGACCTTGCAGAGGAGCTGAGAAGTCGTCTTATAGACTGCCTGCAGAGCCATAGAGTTGTCTTCACCTGGGTCGCTGAAGAAATCAGAGGGGTCCCCCTGACGCTAGCCATGCATCACTTTCATGCTACCCATGGAGCCCGACCAGCGAAGCAGAGGCGGAGGCACTTTGCGCCAGAACAGGACAAACCTATCAGGGATGAAGTCAACAAGCTGTTAAAGGCTGGGCACATAAGGGATGTTCAATTACCTGCCTGGTTAGCTAATGTAGTCCTTGTCCCAAAGCCAGGGGTAAATGGCAGGTCTGTATTAACTTTCGCGATTTGAACAAGGTCTGCCCTAAAGACTGTTACCCCTTGCCTCGAATAGATCGGTTAGTAGACTCTACGGCCGATTGTGAGTTCATTTGAATGTTGGATGCTTATCAAGGCTACCATCATGTTCCGGTCGCTCCCGAAGACCAGGAGAAAGTCAGCTTTGTAACCGCCAATGGCATGTATTGCTATAACGTCATGCCTTTTGGATTGCGCAACGTTGGGGCAACATACCAGCAGATGATGGACAAAGTCTTCAGGTATCAGATCAGGAGAAACATCGAAGTGTACGTGGATGACATCCTGGTCAAGACTGACAAGGGAAAGGACATGATAGCCGACTTAGAAGAGACGTTCGCCACCCTGAGGGCCAACAAGCTGAAGTTGAATCCTTCCAAGTGCTTGTTCGGGGTGAAGAGCGGCCGTTCCTGGGCTACATGGTGACAGAGAGGGGATCAAAGCTAATTCAAAAAAAGTAAAGGCTATTCTGGATATGTCTTTCCCTCACAACTTCAAGGAGGTGCAGCGGCTGAATGGTAGAATCACGACCATATCCAGGTTCATCTCCAAGTCTGCAGATAGGACTCTGCCATTCTTCAAGATCCTGAGAAAAGCAGCCAAGTTTGATTGGGATGACTAGTGTGAGAAGGCACTAGCTAACCTGAAGGCCTATCTCGCCGAGCTCCCCATCCTCTACAAGCCAGTAGAAGGGGAGACCTTATTTGTCTACTTGTCTGCAGCAGAACAAGCAGTAGGCTCAACACTCATTCGAGAAGAAGGCATGGTGCAATACCCCATATTCTTCTTCGGACATCTCCTGAAGGATGCTAAGACACGATACACTATGATGGAGAAGCTGGCCTATGCCCTGGTCTTAATGGCTCGGAGGTTAAGACCGTATTTCTTAGCGCATCCTATCGTGGTTCTCACAAACAGTCTGCTCGCACGGGTCCTCACCAATCCTGAAGGTTCAGGTCAGCTGACCAAATGGACTACGGAGTTGAGCGAATACGGTATTGAGTACTAGCCTCATACCGCTATCAAGGCACAAGCTCTCTCAGATTTTATGTTGGAGACTGTCCCAGAGCCTGAGGCTGAAGGAGTCTGGAAGGTCTATGTAGACGGGTCTTCCAACTGTAGGATGTGTATACTGAAAGACATGATTTCTTTATATGAACATCTTATTTTGTAAAGAGGATCACAACTACACTAGGTGTTTGTTTATAATAGTACATACACGAAATCCCATTACTTTGCATTGTAGATAACATGGTGTGTGGAGTCACCAAGATTGTGTTATCGGTTCCTTGCTTAGTATAAATAAGAGGCCCACAACCAAGATGGAATTGGACAACCCATCGGAATGGTTGTAGTGTAATTAGGTGTGGTTGGCCTTGACCATAGAATTACACTAGTGTGCTATGAGTACATTGAGCAGGACCGAAACCCGAGGTTATCCAATTTGTACTGACTCGATAATTGGATAGGACCTCAGTTCATATTATGGAGTACGATCCCTTAATCCCAAATAATATCGGGCATATATTATTAATTATTGTTTCTTTGATTTACCAAAGGGCGAGATCTATTCTGTTAGATCGATAGACCCGGTAAGTTGGGAGATAATATTAATAATATGATGTACCGATGATTATTGACGGAATCCGTGTCCTGGTGAGTCAGGATGATGATGCCCCCTTGATGAGCTCAAAAGGTTCATCGTGCTAAACCCTGCAGGTGGATTTGATCCGGCACAAACCCTTCACAAGGACAATCCTTCCATTTTATGAACTAAAGATTATTATGATGATCCTTTTCGAAAATTATTGGACAGACGGATTACAGTGGAAGAGTATTGTGATGAACAACAGCAAGTTGAGCAACAACGGCAATGGCATGAGCACTTATATACACTCTCTGATAGTGAATGGGTCAATCCATTTGCGGAAGGTGATGGGGTGACTACTAATTCTATTTCCTCTTCATTTCTGGATAACCATTTCCAATGTACAGCCTCTAAAGATCCCAGATGGGACACACTGGGTGAGCCCAGTGGAAAATATGACTATTATGTGTCATATGCAATTCCACAAAAGTCAGACTACTAATACACATATAAGCCGGAAAATCCCTCATGGGATGATGATGATGTTTCAGATGAGTCCTCTTCCTCTCTTACTGAATTTCATTCTGTTGCCACTAGTTTTGACTTTAATACAGAAGACCTCCAAGGAGAGTATGTTGCTACAATTGATGAACAGATAGAGATGGATTATCCAGAACAAAGGCCCAACGAAAGCCTATTAGCATCAACATCGGCCATATCTGCTTACAATCCGCCCCCGGATTATACCATGGGACCTCGTCAATATACGCCTGCAACTATCAAGAAAGAGGAACCTAATGTGTACAATGACCCTGATATTATGGCACAAAAATTGGGAATATCCAGAAAATCTATTCTAATAAAACATGGGCGTTACCTTCTGCGCAACAACAGACAGGTGCTATGCTAGTTCTCCCTGATAATATTGGTTTATATCATGATGTTATTTCCAGATGGGAGTCAATTACTACTAACGTGGTGGATTCAAAAATCTGGAGTGATAATAGAACCAAAGTGCAATATATAGAAAATCTTCTCGAAGAAACAGAGAAAAAGACTTTTATTCAATGGAGAATGATGTTTCCTGACCAGTATGACAAACTAGTTGGGATGGCTGATGAAACTCAGAATGTGCTGACGCAAATTCGAAGAATCATTACCTTAGAAGATCCAGCTTCAGGCTCAACAGTAGAACAAAATCAAGCTTACCTGGACCTTGAAAGACTGCTATGTCACAATACAAAAGATTTACTTTCATACATGAATGAATACAAAGTGTTAGCAATCAAAACAGGGTGCATGTATGTGAATGAAGAACTTTCAAGTAAGTTCTACAGAAAAATGCCACCCCTCATTGGTAGCTACCTCGAAAAAAAGTTCCAAGAAAAGCACCAAGGAAACACGATTGGCGTGCTACCCAAAATACATCATGCCTACCAACAGCTAATGGAAATGTGCAAACAAGCATCTCTTCAAAGAAGCCTGAAAGATCTTCAATTTTGCTCTCGTATTCCTTTACCATACCATTATCAGAAACTGGCGAAGATGTATGGTTTAAGAAAGGAAAAGTCATACAAAGGGAAACCCCACAAATCTCACGTAAGGATCATAAAGAAGAAATATCAGAATGATCGAGCAAAGGTACGCAAATGGAAATGTTTTATTTGTGGTGAAGAAGGACACTTTGCACGAGAATGCAGGAACAAAGTGGGAAACAAGGAACGAGTGGCGATGCTATGTGAGCTCGACTTACCTGAGGAGTTCGATATCGTATCAATAGACCCCGAGGAAATAGACAGTGATGCAATCTGTAGCATCTCGGAAGGCGAACATGATACGGAGCACTATTGCAGTCTGGTAACAAGTTCTTTACCTGAAACCTTATTTGTGCTAATAGGGGAAACCCAAGGATGGTAGGTTCAGGTAGATATACCAAAAAAATAATATGCATGTGAGCATACATGGCAGCTGAATTAGGAAATAGATTCTCAATTCATCATGTGTATTTTCTACAAAAGAATTATGAATCAAAGATCAAGGGGTCATTGTTTAAATTGCAAATTAACCACATGCACTTTATGTGCAGGAAGTTATCTGAAGCAATCATTAAAACCACTACCACCACCAACGGTACAATATGATGATAGAAATTTAATTTCAGAACTAATCAATTACACTCAGTATTTGATTGCAGAAAACTAGAAGTTAAAAGAGGAGCTATCCAGAGTCCTTAAAAGAAATCAGAAATCAGAAGAAAAACCATCTAAGGAATTGATGGAAGATCTGCAGCAACTTTCACTAGAAGATTTTCATAAAAGAAAAGAATAGGTATCTTACCTGGAAGAACAAGTTGTATCCAAAATTACAAGTGGACAGGTATCCCAAAGAAGTACACTCAACCGTCTTTATAATATTAAAGTAAGCCTGGAGATACCAGAAGTATCGCCTTTCAGTGTGAATGCAATATTGGATACTGGAGCGACTTCTTGCTTCATTGACACTAGATCAATCCCAAGTAAGGCTATTGAACCAAATGCATATACTATACTGATTAATGGTGTCAACTCTCAACAGGAGGCTAAGATGAAGTTAAGAATGGGGCAAATGGTGATCGGAGAGAATAAATTCAGAATTCCATTTACCTATGCCTTTGATATGACTCTGGGAAAAGGAGTACAAATGGTGCTAGGATGCAATTTTATACGCAACATGCAGGGAGGAGTAAGAATAGAAGGTAACAGGGTTACTTTTTATAAAAATATCACTACAATTGCTACAAACTAGAGTACTACAGCCGCAATTGAAGAACTCGCACTCGAGGAAATGGAATACATTCAGCTTCAAGAGGAAGTATATTTTGCGAGTACTATTTCTAACTAGAATATTCTGCATAAACATGACTCTTTATTCAACAGATTGAAGGAGCAAGGGTATATAGGGGAAAACCCCCTTCAACATTGGTCAAAGAATGGTATTTTATGCAAGATAGAAATTATTAATCCTGATATCACCATCCAGGATAAGCCTCTAACGAATGTCTCGCCAGCATTAAAGGAAGCTTTCAAGCGGCATGTGGAAGCACTTCTCAAACTTAATGTCATTCGACCAAGTAAAAGTCGACATCGGACAATGGCAATGATAGTGCAGTCAGGATCATCCAATAATCCTATTACTGGGAAAGAAACTAAAGGCAAGGAGCGTATGGTCATCAACTATAAGACGCTCAATGATAATACTTATAAAGATCAGTATAGTCTTCCTGGGATCAACACCATATTAAAGAAGGTGGGAAATTCAAAAATATATTCCAAGTTTGATCTGAAATCGAGATTTCATCAGATTGCCATGGACCCCCATTCTATTGAATGGACAGCCTTTATTTGCCCATCTGGCCTATTTGAATGGCTTGTAATGCCATTCGATCTGAAGAATGCACTAGAAATATTCCAGCGAAAGATGGACCAATGTTTCCAAGGTACGGAGGAATTCATTTCTATTTATATTGATGATATTTTAGTATTCTCTAATACAGAACGGGAACATATCAAGCATTTGGAAATAATACTTGGCATTTGTGAAAAACATGGCCTGGTACTCTCTCTAACCAAATACAAAATTGGAGTTCCAAAGATTGAATTTTTAGAGCGAAAATTGGTGAAGGAAAGCTTAAGTTGCAGCCTCATATTATTAAGAAGTTAACTGAGTTCAAAGATGAGCAGTTAAAGGAGAAGAAAGGGCTCAGATCCTAGTTAGGCATTTTAAATTATGCCCGGACATATATTCCAAACTTAAGCTCCAATCTTGGGCCCCTCTACGAGAAGACTTCACCCCATGGTGATAAAAGAATGAAAAATTCTGATAGGGCCCTTGTTAAAGAAATAAAGGCCCAAGTAAACGAGTTACCAGATTTAGAGATACCACTGAAGGTGCCTATATAGTCCTAGAAACAGATGGAAGCATGCTAGGATGGGGTGGTGTATATAAGTGGAAGCCCACTAAATATGATCCCAAGAACATGGAAAAGATATGTGCCTAAGCCCATGGTATGTTCCCCACTGTTAAATCCGTAATAGATGCTGAAATCAATACAGCTATGGAAACTATGACAGCATTGAAGATCCATTATATGGATAAGAAGGAAATAACGTTGAGGACAAATTGTTAGGCTATTATTAGCTTCCACAACAAGACTGCTAGAAATAAACCTTCAAGGGTCAGATGGCTCGCGTTTATCGACTATATAACAGGCACAGGGGTAAAAATAAATTTTGAACACATAGACGGTAAACTCAACATTCTGGCCAACACACTCTCTAGATTAGTGGAAGAACCAGAAACACTAGCTACTCTCAGTAATTCCCTTAAAGAAATTATTATTGATTCCATGGAAGAAGCTTCCAGCTCCACCAGGTTCCCCTTACTACTAAGGTATGAGGATTTAACCCATGAGACTTTGTCACAAATTCTTTTTCAGGAGGACCATGACAAAAGAAACCAGATGGCAAAAATTGAAGATGAAGCTGTAAGCAACGTGCTTGAGAAGCTTCGAGAGCTGGAGTTAATAATGCAGATGAAGGAATATGATTTTAACAGCAGGCGATAGAGGAGTGGATGATTTGATAATTATTATCATAAGCATCTTGAAGAAGTCCGTGAAACTCGAAAATGTTGAGGCAATCTGTACCCGGAGTAATCATGACTTTTGATGTTTGGGCAAAGGGTTTAAGTTAGGTTTCCCTTGTGTTCTCATATGTGTATGTTGAGCGTGCAGGATGTGCAGGTTACACATATGGACTTGACTGGACGGCCTCGGTACGGTGAAGGATGACATGGAGGCAAGCTGGAAGGCATTCGAGGGACCTTGGAGAGCAGGGACGATGAGCTGATGGGCGCGGACTTCGAGCATGCGTGAAGGATGGCATGGGGTAAGCTGGAGGCTTGCGTGCATCCGTGGGACGGGAGCTGAAGATGAAGAGGGCGCGAAGGTAACAGTCGAGGCTGCGGAGGAGGAGTCAGTCAAGTTGTGAGGGTTTGAGTGCGGAGTGAATGTACTCGGGAAGGGTTTCAGCTTGGGACCAGTCAACTGCTCTGGAAGCAGTCGACTGGTAGGTGGCTGATGAGTTGGCTGAGAATTCAAACGTTGGGGGTGCAACGGTCGAATTTCAGTGGCACCAGTCGACTGCCCTGGGAGAAGTCGACTGGTGGCGAGGGTTTCAGCCCGAGTCCTATTTAAAGAGGAAGTCGTGGTGGCTGAGATTTTTGATGAATCTTGTCTTGGTTAAAGGCAAGATAGTAGTCTTTCTGCTCAGGTCTTCTAAAGGTGTTGTGGTGAGGTTTCTCCACCCAGAAAGAGTGACTGAGCTAGCCGGTGGTTATCCGGGGATTGATCCACAGACGGATTCTTGGATTAGTCACCCGTCCAGGGTGGATACCAAGTAACTCGGTTTGTTAGCATTGTTCTATTGATAGTTCATTATTATTTGTATTTCCGCTGCGCTAACAATTTTGTAGAGAACAACGACAAATCGCTATTCACCCCCTCCCCCCCGCTCTAGCGGACGTATTCGATCTATCAATTGGTATCAGAGCAAAGGACCGCACTTGATCGGACTAACCGTCGAGGGAGCACACGCTAGAGGGAAAAGGACATGGAAGACAAATTCGGGGACGACATCTACACTCCGCCCGCCTACGACCATGAAGATTTCAGGTATTGGAAGTCACGGATGGAGACGTGGTTTGGAATGGAGTGAGACCTTCGGATTGCTCTTGAAGAGCCCTTCGAGATTCCAAAGGATAAGCACGGGAAGAGGCATAGACCTAGATATTGGAATCAAGAACAAGAAAATCAATCCAAGGTGAATAAAAAGGTAATTGACATATTGCTTAATACTTTGCCTACTAATGTTTTGAATGGTGTAGGAGCATACAAAAATGCACACGAATTGTGGATCAAAGTAGAAGAATTTCATAAAAACCCTACACGAGGTCAAGTAGTGGAAGAACCCAAGGAAGTGAACTCGATAGCCCAAGAGGAGGAAGAATTAAGTGAAAGATCATCAACCTCCTCAAGAGAAGAAGAGGAAGAGGTCTCCACCTCAAGGATTGAGGGGGAGGAAAGAGATTCATCTATACCGGAACAAGAGGAAGCATCCACATCATCCAAGGTTGAAGAAGAAGTCAACCTAGCCTCTACCTCCACCAAAGCTAAATCAAAAGAGCACATTACATGCTTTGGTTGCAACGAAAATGGGCACTACAAGGACAAGTGCCCGAAAGGTAAAATGGAGGTAAAATCTAAACCTATTTCAATTCAATTAAATTATAACATGAGGTGTAGAAATGGAGAATCCCAAGAGAAGAAGAGGAGGATTCGATGCTTCACATGTGGTGAGCTAGGGCACTACCACACCAAGTGTCCAAAGAAGAGAGAGCTCAAGAAAATGGGACACTTGAGGAGATGGGAAAAAGAAGAAAGGAGGATTCAATGACCACAACAAGGAGGGACTACGAAGGTAAGGGAGGTAATTCCTGACCCTAGGTTAAAATGCAATTCAATTTCAAGTTCCTCCTTGCATATTAAAAATAATGTTAAGTATCCATTCATACATGCTAGAACTCATGAAAAATGCTTAATGGTGCATAATTTTGGATTTAGATACAATGATAGGACTAGGGTTAACAAGGTATATCATCACCCTAAGAAAAGCATGCATCATGATCAATTTAGAACCTTAGGACCCAAGGATCAAGGCACTAATCTCAAGAAGGGAAGGAATGTGCCTAGAAAGGAGGGTAGGTCTAGGAATGTCTAAGGTGGACATATGGAAACTAAAGTTAGAGACTTGGCAATGGAAAATCAAGCCTTGAGGGCAAGGCTTGATACATTAGAAAAGGTCCTAGAAAGATTCACAGTTGGACCTAAGGGCTTAGATATGGTGTTGGGTAGCTTAAAACCCAACTATGATAGATCCGGTTTGGGATACCGGTCTAAGACCTCCAAGGTAGATGGAAAGAAATATGCTGGTGAAGCATATAGTCATGGTAAGGAGGGTAAGTCTAAGGATGGCAAGTGGGTGCCATCAAAAGGTAGAAAGGGTGACTTAACCAAGGACAAAGTGTCCAAGGTTAAGAAGGTTCATTTTGTAGGCCAAGAAACACCGGGGGCACACCGGTGTGGTCTAGTGTGGGTTGAGTCACCTAGGGAGGTGGCTAAGGCTAAGAGCTCAAGGGAGAGCTCTAGGTGCCTTTGGGGTCCATGGTAAATGGATCTCAAAAGTTTCTCTCTTAGGAAATTAGGTGAATTGTGCTAAAAAGGGTTGGAAGACTTGGGTAATTCTTAATCCTAGGTTTTGGCACATTAAAAGGAAATTTAGGGAGAAAAGTATAAAAAAATACAATTATATTGGGTAAAATTAGGTTATGATGTGTGACCACCATATAACTCAATGATAGAAATGTATCATGGTCAGAAATGAGAAAATACATCAAGGAGAAGCCTAAATTAGAACTTTTGGAGAAGTTAAAATGATATAATTTAGAGAAATTAGAGTTTCGTGCCAATCTTGGGATCCGGAGTACATTTGTTTGGAAACGTATTTTTTCCAAGTAAACATTGGCCCCACAAATCTCCCCACGAAATTTCATAATTTTTGAAGATTTGTAGAATTATTTAGGGATTACTGAAATTGGACTGAAAAACTTGAAAATCACGTATCAGTCGACTGCCCTGGGGGCAGTCGACTAGTCTTAAGCCCAGAAACACTCTGTGAGTTTTGGCAATCGACTGCCATATGGGCAGTCGACTGGTCAGTGAGATAAAGCAGAAAGGGGATATTAGGGTTAGAGAAAAATAGCTATTGGATGATAGGATATGACTCTAAAGTTAAATCCTTGATTATACTCTTTAAATAAAGCCTTGTCTCATGGTTTATTGGTGATTGTATGAAATGAGACTATATGGATATTATGAATAATTCAAGGAATATTGATAATAGATAAGAAGGAAATTTCTTTTTATATTTGAGGTTTGTATACTTAAACCAAAGAGAAATATTGGGGACAATTCCTTGTGTAAATTGATGATGGTTAGAATTGACAAACACAAGGAATCATGATTTGAGGTCAAAATTGATACACAGTGTCCATCCTTAAGGAAATTAGAGGATTGTACCAAAGTCAAGCACATATGATAATTTTAATCAAATCATATTTTTCTAGGATAGGACATATCTTAGCAAATGTGCTTGCAAACTCTTAGGTTTTTGTTGGGTATTGTTGAGTTCTTTTTGACACTAGGGATAATGTTGCTTGGGGGCAATCCTTTGATAGTGTCAAAGGAGAAAGAACTAGGTTGTTAGGTTGGGTAGAACCTAACTTGGGTTTATGGTGTCAAGTTGGGTAGAACATGGCCTTAGTAAAATGAAAATTAGGAGAAGGCATAGGTTAAGGGGAGATTGCCTCTTTGTTTGCCTTAATTTTCATTGAAAATTTTTGGGTTTTGTGTCCAACATGGGAACCGTGATAGATACATGTTGAAATATATTTTTCCCAAGTAGGTATAGGTACCATAAAGTTCTCCACGAAATTTGGGAATTTTTGGAGATTTGTTGAATTTCTGGCGCAATTCTGAAATTGGCTAGAAAACTAAGAAATCAGAGTATCAGTCGACTGCCAACAGGGGCAGTCGACTGGTTAGGGCTGGTGTGGGTATCCAGCAGCTGACTTAGGTCCAAATGATGGAAAACAAGTGTATGGGAGGCTCGTACACATTGTTTATGATCATTAGGAATTCAAAAAACCAATAATTGGGATATTATTGGGTTCTTTTTGATTTTAGGCAAAGGGGGAGAAGTTTGGGTTTAAGTTGGGAAACCAAACATACCTTTGCTAGAAACCCTAGGTTTAGGGGGAGCTAAGATTAAGGGGAGCATGGTTGCTCCATTCTTGGCGTAAGGGGAACCTTGGAGAGGTTCTTAAAAAGCCTTTGTAAGTCCAATGTAGGGGGTGATTGGGAGAAGCCTTAAAAAGCCCATTTTAGTGAAAAGTCCTAGCTTGGAGGGCTAGGTGTTGAAAAGTCCTAACTTGGAGGGTTAGGTGTTGAAAATCCTAAGTTGGAGGGTTAGGTGTGGGATGCCTTGGGATAGGATCCAGTTATGCATTCTATATGCATTGTTTAGTATGTTTTTGCTATTGACTACTATTTTGCTTTCCCTAATTTAAACGTATTTCCAAACATCAAAAAGGGGGACATTGTTGAGGCAATCTGTGATCCGGAGTACTCATGAGTTTTGATGTTTGGGCAATGAGTTTAAGTTAGGTTTCCCTTGTGTTCTCATATGTGTATGTTGAGTGTGCAGGATGTACAGGTTACACATATGGACTTGACTGGACGGCCTCGGTACGATGGAGGATGACATGGAGGCAAGCTGGAGGCTTACGTGCGCATCCGAGGGACCTTGGAGAGCAGGGATGATGAGTTGATGAGCACAGACTTCGAGGCATGCGTGAAGGATGGCATGGAGGCAAGCTGGAGGCTTGCGTGCATCCGAGGGATGGGAGCCGAAGATGAAGAGGGCGCGAAGACAACAGTCGAGGCTGCGGAGGAGGAGTCAGTCAAGTCGTGAGGGTTCGAGTGCAGAGTGAATGTACTCGTGAAGGGTTTCAGCTTGGGACCAGTCGACTGGTAGGTGGCTGATGAGTTGGCTGAGAATTTGAACGTTGGGGGTGCAACGGTCGAATTTCAGTGACACCAGTTGACTGCCCTGGGAGCAGTCGATTGGTGGCGATGGTTTCAGCCTGAGTCCTATTTAAAGAGGACGTCGTGGTGACTGAGATTTTTGACGAATCTTGTCTTGGATAAAGGCAAGATAGTAGTCTTTGTGCTCAGGTCTTCTAAAGGTGTTGTGGTGAGGTTTCTCCACCCAGGAGGAGCGACAGAGATAGCCGGAGGTTATCCGGGGATTGATCCACCGACGGATTCTTGGATTAGTCACCTGTCCGGGGTAGATACCAAGTAACTCGGTTTGTTAGCATTGTTCTATTGATAGTTTATTTTTATTTATATTTCCGCTTCGCTAACAATTTTGTAGAGAACAACGACTAATAGCTATTCACCCCCCCCTCTAGCGGACGTATTCGATCTATCAGAAAAGATCTCTTCCAAGTGGCTCAGCGTATCCAACAGATTAAACATGAGATAAAGAAAGTACTCCCGTGAGGCATGATGAGCCCATAGCTGTAAAGTAATGCGCTGTAAAGTAATAGCTTTAATAAAGGTTATGAGCTGTAAAGGATTGAGCCCCGGGGAGCCATCCTTTCAAAATCTTATCTCTATAAACGATAAAATCTAACCTTTATGAGCTGTAAAACCTTTATAGATGATGAAGTGCAAATAATTGAGGGATGATGGGATCAACAGCTGGACACCCGCCTCAATTCATTTGCAACCTTCCCCTCTATAAAAGGCCAGGTTTGCTAAGGGTTTGAGCACGCCTTGAGCATTCCCAAGACTCTCATTCCCTAAGTGTGTTTGTGTGTGCTAAGTGTGTTTCAGTTTGTGTGTGTTTGCTTTCTTCAAGAAATAAATCTCTGAGTTTTACTCTGGTTTTGATTTCTGATTGAAGAACGATCTCATTTTGGTATCAGAGAGAAGTTTAAAATGGCAGGCTAAAATTCCAAAGTATTCAAGGTGAAGGTAAGGGCCATGCTACTACTATTCCTATTCTATGTGTTCACATAATCTTTCAAATTAAGTTATATTGCCTGAGAAAGAATTTAGAGGCTCAAAGGTGGAGACTCGACATGCATCCTTGGTCCGGAAAGCTCCGCAAGGCTAGTAAGTGTGTAAGACGGTAAGCTGAAAGGCCTCAACTAAAGATATTCTCGGATATGACTTATTGAAGGAACATGTTTAGAACCCATAATTCTATTCTGTAATAAGGCGACCGAGTTGGTTAACTGATTGCAAAAGACTGCAGTGCTTGTAAGACTCTGAAAAGGAGCAATAGCCAGTCAGGTGAGCATGAATGTTTTATTGATTCCTAAGCCGTAGCAGAAGAAAGAAAAGTGGGATTTAATTCATGACTGAACGCTTTGAACAGAACATTAGGGAATGGTATAGTAAATCCTAAACCATAAACCTTAAGTACCTTGATCTAGCTGAATCTAGTACACCACAGTCTTCAGAACTCGCTAACAACATAGGTGTTGTTTATGACCGACTCACTTTGCTCTCTAAAGTAACCTTGAAGCATTTTTATATTATAGAAAAATAACAAAAGGAGTTAAGGCATGAAATCATAAAGCTTCAAAAGGCTATTATTAGCCAAAACCATTGACAAAAGTAGAAGTTAGAGACATAGTCCGAGAAGTCTCTCGGCAACCGAAGCTTGTTGAGGAAGAAGCCCTCAAGCTCACCGAGGAACTAAAGAAGAGTGTTCGAAAAATTGAAGACTTAATTGTTGAAGTTAAAAATCTTATTGGTGGTGGATGAACCTGGAAGAATAGAGGGAAAACATTGACTACAGAAAGGCCTTAAGGAATACTGAAGCAATTGAAACACCTGCTGTCGGATTTATATCCACTACTGAACTCAAAACTAATTTTGATCTTTTGAAGGCCGTCATTAAGCAAAATAATACTTTAATTTCTTTGGTTATTAATCTAACTGAGTAGGTTCAAGAATTACAAAGCCTGGTGAAGAAAGTCTCTACTTCCATAAGGACACCAACAACTTCCTCCAAAGAACATGAAGACTCCATAGCTAAACCATTTGCGTGCCTCTTGTTAGATCCATTTCCATTGTTGCAATAATGGATCTATCATCTCTCCATCTGGTATCTCTTAAGATTGCCAGGGCCATGACCCTGTGTCACGCCAATGAAGAGCATAAAGTCTTACCATAATAAGACCAATATGAATATGCTGAAAACCCGCTTCCCTCAGAGCCTGTTGACTCTGCTCAGTAACCAGTGGTAAATCTACTTGGGTATTTTCTACACAGAGGATGTCTTCCTCCGAGTAGTGTTGGTAAACCCTATGCTGAGTTGGTCTGTAACCAGTGGAATAAAGAACTTCCGCCGGGACCATACCAGCTCTTTGTGATCTTGAAATCTCCAGTTGAGCCTCAGGACTTATCTGTGTTTCAATAGTCCTTCTGAACCTTCTTTGACTCGGCATCAATCTTCGTTGCAATTGTATATTCGTCGTTGATTTTGACGATAGTCACGAATCTGGTCTTCTGAGTTGGGAATAGTTGTAGTGGTTACCAATACTGCTGGTGGCCTTGTTGAAGTACTAGTTCTGGAAGAGGTCCTCATTTTCTTTTCTCACTTTCCAGAATTTTTACTGGGTCTTTGAAAAAATCTTTAAATCATAACCTGCCGCTCCCATAGTCTGTCGCTGTGGTATAATAGCCTCCGGATGGAGCCTTTTGGCTTTTAATACTTGGGTTTCTTCTTCATTTTCTAAGAAAGCCAAGATTTCCTGTTCTGGTGAACCCATCTCCTCGTATTGTCCTATTGGCTGCTGGCTACTCGTGTGTATCCTTCAAATTGTAAGGCTATGCTTCCATCCAGTAATGTTCTAGTGTTCACCTGGGTAGGTGAGACTATGCCTATAGAGAGCAAGGCCCTATCTCCAGGGCTTATTTCATAATTATCAATAACGATGATAAGGTTGAGTGGTACTAGTCAAGGATCCAGAAGTTAATTAATTTAAATTATCAGTAATTTAATTAATTAATGGGCATTTGAGATCTTAAACATGGGGGGATGGACGACTCGTAATAAGTGGAGCCATATATAAATATGGGGGTTGGTGAGGTAATTCAATGGGGGTCCTTTAGTGGAATAGATCCTCATTAATGGACCGGGTCCATTAGCAGGCCAAGATCCAACTCCTCCTCATGGTCCCTATCGTAGCCCTATATATACCCTATGATGGCATGGAACCAAGATGATTGTTGATTTTTCTTTTGGAAAAATCTAATTAAAACACTAGAAAACCCTAACATATTCTCTTCCCCCCTCTCTCTCCATATATTCCTCTCGGTTCAACAGGTGCCGAAGGAGAAAAATAAAAGGGAAAACAGTAAGGCTATTTCTTTGGCTTCTGATCATCGCGTATGCACCGAGAGAAACAGCAAGGTTGTTTTGCTTCTGATCACGTGTGAGGCAACGACATGCACCGCTGTGCATGCAAACGATGGCGCCAACCTCCTGTCTTCTTCTTCACACGCAGTGGATAAACTGCTCGTGCATGCAGTTTTCTATGGAGAACACCGGAAGAGGAGGTCGCTGTAACCGGCTGCTTCTGTTGAGAGCAGGTACCGGCTGGTGTTCTCTGCGTGGAGAAGGGCACCGGCTGGTGTTCTCTACGTGGAGAGGGGCGCTGGTGGCGCCAGCCTCTTCGGTGCGTGGAGAAGGGCACCGGCTGGGGTTCTTTGCGTGGAGAGGGGCGCCGGTGGCGCCAGTCTCTTCGGCGTGTGGAGAATGGCACCGACTGGTGTTCTCTACATGGATAGGGGTGCCGTGGCGCCAGCCTGTTCGGCTCGTGGAGAAGGGCATCGGCTGGTGTTCTCTGCGTGGAGAAGGGCCCCGATGGCGCCAGCTTCTTCGACGCATGGAGAAGGGCACCTGACGCCGACTTCTTTCGTTCATGGAGGAATCTAGGGCACCGGATGCAGACTATGGAAGAGTTGCTCTCAAGGAGCAAAGTCGCTTGCGAACTTTGTCTTGAAGCAACTCACAGTTCGGGTGCCGGTAATGGAGGAGAAGAGTATTAGGGTTTGTGTTTGGATTATCTCCTTGGAGCGGCCAATGGCATCCCTTGGGCTAGGGTTTGGTGATGCAAGGAGAAGGGATCGACTTGGTGACAACAGGTCTTGGTAGATCATCGCCCACACGACGTCCAAGTGGGTAGGGTCATACGGTAGAAGATCGTAAGGTAATGGAAGGTATAATTCTTCCTTTGGCTCCTTATGTTCATTTTGTGCCTTATTCATTTGCCTCGTAATCTCATGATAATTATTTAATTGTTTTGATTTGATATCATAGTTAATAATTAGATAATTGGACACCGACCATAAACACAAAAGTCGGTGATCAACTCTTTGCCTTTTCCACAGTCGAACGGTCGAGCAAATCACAAGGCCGATTTTGATAATTGGCCGAGTTGTGATTTGGATCATTAGATACGGCACGAGATGGTCGATCGGAGACGGGTCTTCACTCAGATTAATTTTTAATCTGTAGACGTGAAGAGGCCTCTCGGATCGATCAGGTATTCGCTAGGAAACCTGCCAAGCCATACCCAACAAATGGTATCAGAGCGAGGTTTCCAGCTTTGTGTGTTTAGGATTGGTTAATTTTGTAATTTTCATACATTTTATTTTGATGATGCGTGGATGTGCGTAGGCTAACTTTGTGTTGCAGGCACGAGATTTCAACTTCACGGCCAAAATATGTGTTGTGTGATTGTGTTGCAATTTTTGTAATTAATTAATCCTCAGGGATGACGAGGCTAGGTATTTAATTTTTGTAATTAAATACGAAACATGTTTAGCCGAGTTTTTTATTTACAGTTGATCTAGATATCATGTACACTCCTTCGTGGAGTATAGGATCAATGATGTAAATAATTAGCTTTTCATTTCGGCTCGAGATCCCTCAAGGTAGCATGCGCAGAAGGAAGGGAGGAGTGGACGAAGTGACGACACAACTGGAGGCACATGAGAGACCAAGGGGCCATGAATGTTGGAAAATCTAAGATTTTTCATTATTTTGTTTCATGTTGATTGGTTATGTGCTTAGTTGTGAGGTAGTTCTAAGAAAATTCCTCGAGATAAATTACTACGTGGGAGAGGGACCCGAAGGGTCCCACGACTTCCATTACAATTCGATAAGTGATGTGAACAAGTCTGTGCATCGACTCTGAGTGCCTTCCTCCCCATCGGATGGACTTGTTCTGCGGATCACTAGGTCGAAAATGACTATAGAAAATTATTGAAGAGCGTGTATACTTCCCCATCGCAAGGCACATAATCGGAAATAATTATTTTAGTGTCGTGTAATGGTGCACACTTAGATGCGAATAAAAGTATCCTCCCCATCGGAGTCACTGCTATTATTTTGCATAGCCGAAGTAGACCAACTGTTGATCTTACTTGTCAAAAAGTTAGGTTGACATAATAGTAAGATTGATGGGTAAAACCTCCTCTTACGAATATAGGGATTCGTATACGTCCACACAATCGTGGCATGCGAATTTCTCGGTGTATAGGGGTGTTGGTTGATTTCGAAAATTAATTGTTTTGAGGAATCAATTTATTTTCGACTAAAGTAGTGTATGTTGTGATTCTTAGGATTTTCAAAATAGTCTTTAACCCACTAGGTATAATACTTAAGGAAAACAAACTTAGTGGCCCCAATTACATAGACTGGAAAAAAAACCTAGACATTGTCCTTTTCGCAGAGGAGTACAAATAGGTACTCTTCGAGGAATATCCTGAAGATGATGACCCACCTCAATGAGATTGAGGCTATGGGAAGAGAAATCGACGTGGAAACCCAGGTCGATATTATACTCCAATCTTTGCCTGGGAGTTTTGAACAGTCCCAGCTCAACTATAGCATGAATAAGCATGAGTATACATTGGGAACTCCTGGGAAAACTCTAGGCAGCAGAGGGGCGGTTTCATCAGAACTTGCAGACCTTGGGAACTCAGAAGGTTCCTACATCTGTGCCGAAGGCAGGAAGTGTAACGCCCGTTTTTTTTCTTTTCCATAAAGCGGCGTTACGTTAACATACATAGGGGCATATGAACATCATAATGCAGCGGAATAACTTTAAACTTACACATACATGCACCTAACTACCATTCCTAACATAATGACATGAGAACTTAGCATATTAACTTCATACTTAGCATCATATCATGTCGTACTTAACATCATGTCATAAAGTCACATAAGTCATCATCTAAGCACATACGTAGCAAACATAAAGTTTAGCATAAGACTCGTAATATATTGTTTCTTGGCCAAGTCACTACCACACATATATTCTTGCCCTCCTGCTGCTTCCTTATTGTCCCCTTGCGTGATCTGCAGTATAAAGAAAATAAGACTATAAGCACATAGGCTTAGTAAGACTCTTTCCTACTCACTAAAACCAATCATCACTTAATCATAAGCACATGAAACATTAACATAACTTGATGCTCTACATAAGACATATGCATCTAAAATCATTTAGCCTGACATAGTTCTCACATAGTGCATGAACATAAAATACACTTAACATGGCATAACTCATGGCATGAACATAAACATAAATAAACATAACATGGCATGATACATGCATAAACATAAACATACATAAACTAACATAGATGATACATGGCATAAACATAAAAACATAAACATAGCATGATACATGACATAAACATAAACATACATAAACTTAACATAGCATGATACAGCATAAACAAAAAAAAAAAAAAAAAAATAAATGCATAAACATAAACATACATAAACTTAACATAGCATGATACATGGCATAAACATAAACATACATAAACTTAACATAGCAAAAAAAAAAAAAAAAAAAAAAAGCATGATACATGGCATAAAAAAAATACATAAACTAATAACAATAAGCAAAATAAACATACATAAACTTAACATAGCATGCTTTCTAACATAGCATATGAGCATCTTCTTAATATAACATAATCATAAGACGTTTACTATCATGCATAATTCTTAACATGAAATATAAGCTTAAAACATTACTATCCTGGCATAATGCATAACATAAATGAATGTATGAGTCAAATGCATATACATACGGATGCTTAACCTTTAAAATTATACTTTTAAATAATTAAACATAATCATCACATCATTGGGGTCCCCGGCTTGTACCACATACATACATCATGTGCGCGCATCCCTAAGTAAATACGAGGTAGCTAGTCTCGACCTACTAGGGTAAGGACAGCTACGGTAGTCCCAGAACCATGGACATCATAGTCGGTAGTCCAGAACCGGGGCGTTCTTAAGGTGCCCATCCCTGTTGGGCAGCTTCGGTAGTCCCAGAACCGTGGACAGCATAGTCGGTAGTCCAAAATCGAGGCGTTCTTAAGGTGTCCATCCCTTGGACCCATACTTCGGTCCGGTACAAGCCCATTCATAAAGTAAAATAATTTTACATGCTTCATCATTCATAAGACATTCATAGCATACTTAGACATAGCATAGCTTTGTTACATGAAGCATGACATAAAGCATACTTGACCTTTCATTATTCATACTTAATGCATAGCATCATGATGCCTTAAATGCATGAGCATTATCTTCATTCATAAAACATGACATGCATCTTTATTCATAAACATGGCATGCTTACATAAAACATCATTCTTGTTCATAGTGCTTGCATTAACATCATTCATAAACATAACATGCTTACATAAAATATCATTCTTGTTCATAGTGCTTGCATGATCATGGCATATAAGGTAAGCATTGCATTATATTCATTAAACATGACATGTCTACATAGACCATCATCCTATTCCATAGAGCTTGCATGATTATGATACATAAGGTAAGCATTGCATTTCATACATAAGTATAGTATCTATCACAAGCATGCATAGGTGGGACTTCTATAAACCTGTTACATACTATCTAAGTGCATGACATAGAACATAAGACATTCATAAATAAACTCTATTAAGCATGGCATCTAACATGAACATACAAACATGTAACATAGTACCTAAGGTTAGGGTTATAGGTAACATAATTTCTACCACATGCTTGAACCTATATATATACATCATAATGAGCCATAAACCATAATCCTTCAAACCCTAACTCCACCTAAACCCTATTTACATTGCTTGGTCGAAACTTGCAAGGAAGGGTTCCATCATTCAAATAACATGTAAGGTAGCATAAGGTAAAGAAACAACCATACATTACCTATAAGGCCATAGGAAGCCATTAGAGCTCATGATTAGGGTTAACCCTAACCTTTAGCCCTACTTCTTAGGGTTGGCCGAAACCTTACAAGGCCATGGGTGCATCAAAAAATTCCATAAAATTCCCAATCAAACATTAAACACCAACCATACCATACCATAGGGGCCTTTATAACCCATACTTGAAGCAAACCTTATCTGCTTGCCCTAGGACCCTTCTTGGCCGAAACCTTTAGGGTTATAAAGCCTTGTGAAAATTCACATAAATCACCCTCAACCTCTCTTGTATCATGAAGATACACAAGATACATACTTGAAGGTTTAGATCCAACCCTAACCATGGATTCATGGTGTTGGCAGAACCCTAAAGGGTACTAGGGTACTCCAAATATTCTCCAAATCATATTTTAACCTATATTCATCATGGGAAAACATTAAAAAGCATTAGTAAAATTTTAAACATCATCTTGGACCCAAAACCTATGGTGGCCGAATGTCTTAGGGGTCCAAATCATGGTTTTCTCAACATCAAATCCAAACCAAACTTCATATTATGATAAACATCAAAGAGAACTATTATACCACAGGTGAGGGAGTCTTACCTTAGATTATCTTGGTTATAGACCTTAGATTTGGGAGAAAGATGAAGACCTTGTTGCCTTTTTTTACCACCTCTAACCTTTGTCACCTTGAACAAAACCTTGGATCTTGAAGGAGAGACCTTCTTGTGAGCTTTTCCCAAGGGAAAAACCTTCCTATAGGTTTCGGCTAGAAGGGAAAGAGGAAGAAGAGGAGTGGCTTGGTGGATGAAGAGAAGAGAATGAATCTTAATTGATAAGTTACTTCTCATTTAAACACCATGAAGAGGGGTAAGTGAAGAGACACGGTGCCTTCTCTCATGTGACTCTTCACTTCCTTTAGCCTTAACAAAAATCCACTTCATTCCCTCATAGCACTCCCTTACTAGGTGAATTGGTTAGTGCATGCATGGTAGTACAAGAGGTCGAAGGTTCAATCCTTGGTGCATGCACTTTATTTTTATTTTATTATTTTTTTATTATTATTTCGAAATTCCCTTAAAATTCACCCATAATCATGCTAATATTCATCATTAAAACCCATTTATATTTATATTAACTTTTACCTAAAATATACTAATAACCATGGTACTAGAAAGCCCATATAAGGCCCATTAGTACTTAGTTTTCTCAATTTAAATGAGAAAATCATGGATTTCTAGCCTAAGGTTCGTACTAATATCTCTAGGTCCCTCGGAAAATTATCTAGACATGATCAATATTTTAAAAAAAATATTAAGAAAATTTTCCGGGTCGTTACAGGAAGAAGAAGAAACAAGGTGGGTTCAAGAAGGCAGCATCATAGTAGGGACCAAGGACTAGCGTGAAGAAGCTGAAAGGCAAGTACTTCACGTATAAGCAAACTGGACATTAGAAGGCGAATTATCCCCGTTATCAAAAAAAAAGGTATATCTTTTCCTTTTGTCGTTGTAACATGTTTAGCGTTGTTATCTACCGGTACCTAGTGGGTAGATACGGATGCCACTAAACATGCCTGCAATTCTTTGTAGGGGTTCCAGGAAGCCCAACGACTAGCTAAGGAAGAGATTACCGTCTACATGGATATGCTACGGAGGTGGCGACTATTGCAGTGGAAGTTATTTATTTGTCTTTAGAAGATAAAGGTATTGGTTTTAAGAAGATTGCTTTTATGTACCTAATTTTTGGGAAGAACTCTGGTTCAGTTTCTAAAATAAAAGATATTCTATTGCTTTTATGAAAAGTGGAATAGAAAATTATCTGTGTAGGAACATTGATAGGCAATTGGTACACTTTAGAACCAATGTCTCCCATGATGCAAATAGTAGCTAATAGCTCATCATCTAACCTAAGTAAGAGAAAGGTTCCTTCCGAGATGAATCAAACATACATTTAACATCTATGGCTTGGTCTTATTAACCTTAGTAGGATTCAAAGGTCGATAGCCGATGGGCCCTCAGGATCATTGGTGGTGGGAGACTTCCCAACCTTTGAATCTTACTTGGAAGGTAAGGCGACCAAGAGGCCTTTCAAGGCCGAGGGGTATAGAACCAAAGATATGTTAGAATCGGTTCATTCTGATTTGTGTGGTCCTATGCCTATCTAGAATAGAGGTAGCTTTGAATACTTCGTGAGATGAATATTCAAAGTTATGGATATGATCACTTGATGGCCGCAGGTCTGAATCTTTGATTGGCTTAAAGAATTCAAGATTGCTATGGAGAATCATCAAGGTAACAGTATCAAGACACTACGATCGGATCGTGGTGGTGGGTACCTCTTGGGAAAGTTCAGGACTTACTTATTAGAGGTGAGATTTAATCCCAATTGACTACATGCACCCGGTTTGCCCCAACAGAACGGTGTAGTAGAGCGAAGGAAAAGGCTCTTATGGAGATGGATAGGACAATGATGAGTTGCTCTGAGTTGCCGGATTCGTTCTGGGGATGTGCTCTGGAAACGACAGCGTATATACTTGATACCATCTAGGTCAGTGCCTCCTACTCCCATAGAAGTGTGGACTGGGAGAAAGTCATGTCTAAGACATCTTTGGACATGGGATAGCTTAGCATATGTGTTGAGAGGGGATACTGATAAGATTGGAATCTCGTGCGCTTGTTAGTAGGCTATCCTATAGGAACGAAAGGTGGTTCTATAGGTAATCGTTGGGACGAAAACCGGATCTCAGAAGTAGACTATATTATAAACCACAAGCCCATGAGTAGACTAGTTCATGAAGAATTAAGAAAAGGTGATGTTCCAACCTTAGTACCAACTGTATAAAAAGATATACCACAAGTCACTGCACCGCGTGTCACAAAAGATACACAGGTGGTGCCTTGTCATAGTGAGAGGGTTGTTAGTCAACCAGAAGGATTTATGTTCTTGGGAGAGTATTCGGACTCGATCCCTGGCGACCATGAATCAAGATCCTAGACCTATGACAAGGAACGTCCGCTTTGAAGAGATAAATCTGGTCATATGGATTTGTTCAAAGGACGGATGAGAGTTGTGTATATAAGAAATGTGACGAAAACGTAGTGGTATTCTAGTACTATACTTAGATATTTTTTTGGCAGTTGGCAACAATGACAAATTTTATCAGACGTAAGGGTATGGTTGTCCAAACAGTCGATATGAAGGACTTAGGAGAAGCAGGACACATCCTTGGCGATCAAAGTTCTAAGGGATCACCAGAGAAGGATGGTGTGCTTATCCCAAGCTTCATATAGTGACAGTGTCTTAACTCGTTTTAGCATGGAAACCTCCAAGAAACGTTTTGAACATTTCAGCTATGGAGCTACTCTATCCAAGGAGATATGTTTAGATTATCAAAGGAGATAGAGCAGGTAATGGCGGTTCCTTTAGCATAGGAAGCCTCATGTATGCTAAAAATGAGACCGGATATCTGCTTTGTCATGGGCATGGTTAGCAGATATCAGAATAACCCAGGTCAAGAAAATTGGATTGTGGTAAAGGTTTATATTAGTGCCTGAGAAGGACTAGGGATTATAAGCTGGTTTACCGGGCAGACCAATTCCCTATGGGTTATACGGATACAGACTTCCAGTCGGATAGGGGCAAACGTAAGTATTCCTCGGGGTTTTGTGTTTACTTTTAGGAGGCAGAACCATAGTTGGAGGAGTGTTGCGCAGCGGCTGTGTGATGGACTCCACCATAGAAGCTGGATGGATGGCAGCCTGTGAGGCAGCCGAAGGAAGCTACCATAGTTGGAGGAGTGTTGCGCAGCGGCTGCGTGATGGACTCCACCATAGAAGCTGGATGGATGGCAGCCTGTGAGGCAGCCGAAGGAAGCTACATGGTTCAGGAACCTCAAGATGGACTTCGATGTGATTCCTGGTTTGCTCAGAAATATCACATTCAGTTGTGATAAAGAAATGGTGCAGTTGCAAACTCGAATAAATCACGAGCTCATAAGGCAAGTAAACACATAGAACGCAAGTACCACCTAGGAGAGGAAAAGTTGTTGTTGTCTAGATTACATCAGGGGACAACCTGGGAGATCTTTTCACTGAGGCCTTGATAGCGAGAGCTTTAGGTATGTGGAAAATCAGGGAGTCAGATGTATGTCATTTTGAGAACAGCAATGCCTTTAAGTGTAAGTGGCAGATTGTAGGATGTGTATACTGAAAGACATGATTTCTTTATATGAACATCTTATTTTGAAAAGAGAATCACAACTACACTAGGTGTTTGTTTATAATGGTACATACACAAAGTCCCATTACTTTGCATTGTAGATAATATGGTGTGTGGTGTCAACCGGAAGATTGTGTTATCAGTTCCTTGCTTAGTATAAATAAGAGGCCCACAACCGAGATGGAATTGGACAACCATCGGAATGGTTGTAGTGTAATTAGGTGTGGTTGGCCTTGACCATAGAATTACACTAGTGTGCTATGAGTACATTGAGCAGGACAGAAACCCGAGGTTATCCAATTTGTACTGACTCAATAATTGGATAGGACCTCAATTCATATTATGGAGTACGATCCCTTAATCCGAAATAATATCGGGCATATATTATTTGTAACGATCCGGAAAATTTCCTCAATATTTTCTTTGAAAATGTTGACCATGCCTAGATAGATTCTCGAGGAACATAGGGACACTAGTATAAACCTTAGCATGATTGCCCATGATTCTCGATATAGAATAAGAAGCTAAGTGCTAATGGGCCTTACATGGGTTTTTCTAGTACCATGGTTATTACTGGATTTTAGGTAAAATTTAATATAAATAGAAATGGGTTTAAATTAGGAATATTAGCATGGCTATTGGTAGGCCTTAGGAGGCATTGACGAAATTAAAAGAAAAAAAAATAAAAAAATAAAAATAAAGTGCATGCACTAAGGATTGAACCTTGGACCTAGTGTAACACCATGCATGTACTAACCAATTCACCTAGCGAGGGAGTGCTAGTAGAGAATGAAGTGGATTTTGGTTAAGGCTTAGGGAAGTGAAGAATCATCAAGAGAAGAGGCACCATGACCCTTCACTTGCCCCCCTTCATGTAGTATAAAAGAGTGGATGAGAGGGGAAGAGACATAGGAGTTACTCTTTTTCTTCTCTTCTCCCACCAAAGCCATTCCTCTCCTTCCTCTTTCTTCTTCTAGCTGAAACCCACAAGGGTTTCTTTTCCTTGGAAAAGCTTCATAAAGGACTCCATATTGAAGATCCAAGGCTTTCTACAAGGCTACAAGGGCTAAGGAGAAGTTTAGGGTCAAGAAGGTTTCTCTTTTATTTCTATTCAAGGATTATATCCAAGATAAGGAAAGGTAAGACCCCCTCACCTGTGGTATAATTGTTTCTCTGATGTCTATCAAGATTTAAACTTTTGTTTAAGATCTAAGTTGAGAAAACCATGAGGTAGGGCCTTTAGGGTTTCGGCCAAGGCTTGATATTGGGCTTAGGGATGATGTAAACTCTCTTTTGTGCACCTCAATATTTTATTATGATAAGTAAGGTATAGATTATGATTTAGGGAAAGTTTGTGGCACCCTAAAGTCCTCTAGGGTTTCGGTCCATATCAACATGTCATGGATAGGATGATATCTAACCCTTCAAGCATGTTTATTATGTTTTCCTATGATTTAATGGATCTTAATTGTGAATGATAGGAATTTTTCCATGTGCTTGTGACCCTCTAGGGTTTCGGCCAAGGTCCCAATGTAGGGCTAGGACTTAGGGTTAGCTCCAATTATGGGGCTTAATGGCTCCCTATGGCTTTGTATGTAATGTATGAGTTTTCTTTTACTCATGGAACCTTTCATATTGATTTAAATGATGGAGCCTCATCCTATGGAACTTTCGGCCAACTCCAAGTTTTAGGGTTTAGGTTGGGTTAAGGCCTCAAGAATACTTGTTTATAGGTTACTATGATGTATGTACATGTTTAAGCATGTTGTAAGAATTTTTATGTCACCTAAAAACCCTAGCTTCATGTGTTATGTATCATGACTTGTATGTTTAGGTTATGTGCTATGTTTAATCATGAATGTTTTAAACCTTATCCCATGAACCTAGGTAGTATGTATCATGTCCATATGAATCCTACCCATGCATGCTTTATGATAGATACCATGATTAGGTATGCTATGTAATCATCATGTATGAAAAGATCTTTGTATGTTTACCCTATGTACCATGATCATGCATGCCTTATGAATTAAGATGCTGATTATGTATGTATGCCATGTTTTATGAATGAAGATGATGAATGAAAATGATGTTCATGGCTCTAAGTCATAATGATGTAGGCATGACATATCTTATGAATGAAGATGATGAATGATGATGATGTTCATGCCTTTAAGGCATAATGATGTTAAGTATGAATGATGAAATGTTAAGTATGTTTATGTCATGCTAAGGGATGGGCACCTTAAGAACGCCTCGGTTCTGGACTACCGTAGCTGTCCACGGTTCTGGAACTACCGTAGCTGTTCCTATTCTTATGTCATGTTTCATGAAACAAGATTATGTTATGCTATGTATGTTCTATGAATGATGAAGCATGTGAAGTATTTTATTTTTAAGAATGGGCTTGTACTGGACCGAAGTAAGGGTCCAAGGGATGGGCACCTTAAGAACGTCTCGGTTCTGGACTACCGAAGCTGTCCACGGTTCTGGGACTACCGTAGCTGTCCAACAGGGATGGGCACCTTAAGAACACCTCGGTTTTTGGAACTACCGTAACTGTTCCTACCCTAGTAGGTCAAGACTAGCTACCTCGTATTTACTTAGGGATGCGCGTATATGATGTATGAATGTGGTACAAGCCGGGGACCCCCATGATGTTATGATTATGTTTATGTATTTATAATTATGGTTTTTAAATTAAGCATCCTTATGATATATGCATTTGACTCATGCATCCATACATGTTATGCATTACGCCATGATAAGTATGTTTATGTTTATGTTCATGTTAAGAATGATGCCATGATAAGTATGTTTATGTTTATGTTCATGTTAAGAATAATGTCATGATAAGTATGTTTATGTTTATGTTCATGTTAAGAATGATGTCATGATAAGTATGTTTATATTTATGTTTATGTTCATGTCAAGAATTATGCCATGATAAGTATAGTTTAAGCATTATGATTATGTTTATGTGACGTATGGATTTTTGTGAGTAGGAAAGGGTCTTACTAAGCCTATGTGCTTATAGTCTTATTTTTCTTATGCCGCAGAACAAGCCAGAGGTTACTAAAGGAAGCAGCAGGAGGGGCAAGGGCATGTGTGTGGCAGTGACATGGCAAAGAATTCTTCTATTTACACTTATCGCATGTCTTGTGTTTGAAATGCCTCCTTTGGTTCTATGCTATACTTATGATAGTTATGCCTAAGAAATAACTTACTACCTATGATGCTTATGGATAAGTTACTTGCTACTTATGGTGTTTATGAATAAGTTATGGAATGTTTATATGTATGCCAGTAAGATGCTAAGTTACAATGTCACCATGTTCATGAATGATAATGTAGGCATATATGTATGAATCATGTAGTAGTTGCATGGTTAAACGCATGTGTAGTATGTTTAAAGGAAAAAAAAAATTTATTCCGCTGCATAAAGATGTTCATATGCCTATGTATGTTAGGGTAACGCCGCCTCTCGCCACACCATAAGGTGTGGGAAAAAGGCGGGCGTTACATTATTAATTATTGTTTCTTTGATTTATCAAAGGGCGAGATCTATTCTGCTAGATCGATAGACCCGGTAAGTTGGGAGATAATATTAATAATATGATGTGTCGATGATTATTGACGGAATTCGTGTCCTGGTGAGTTAGGATGATGATGCCCCCTTGATGAGTTCAAAAGGTTCATCGTGCTAAACCTTGCAGGTGGATTTGATCCGGCACGATGATAAGGTTGAGTGGTACAAGTCAAGGATCCAGATGATAATTAATTTAAATTGCAAGTAATTTAATTAATTAACAAGCATTTGAGATCTTAAACACGGGGGGATGGATGACTCGTAATAAGTGGAACCCATATGTAAATATGGGGGTTGGTGAGGTAATTTAATGGGGGTCCTTTAGTGGAATGGATCCTCATTAATGGACCGGGTCCATTAGCAGGCCATGATCCAACTCCTCCTCATGGTCCCTATCGTAGCCCTATATATACCCTATGGTGGCATGAAACCAAGATGATGGTTGATTTTTCTTTTGGAAAAATCCAATTAAAACACTAGAAAACCATAACCTATTCTCTTCCCCCCTCTCTCTCTCCGTATATTCCTCTCGGTTCAGCAGGCGTCGAAGAAGAAAGATAAAAGGGAAAAACAGCAAGGTTGTTTCTTTGGCTTCTGATCGTCGTGTATGCACCGAGAGAAACAACAAGGCTATTTTGCTTCTGATCACGAGTGAGGCAACGACATGCACCGCCGTGCATGCAAATGCCGGCGCCAACCTCCTGTCTTCTTCTTCTCATGTAGTGGATAAACTGCTCATGCATGCAGTTTTCTGTGGAGAACACCGGAAGAGGAGGTTGCTGTAACTGGCTGCTTCTGTGGAGAGCAGGTACCGGCTGGTGTTCTCTACGTGGAGAAGGGCGCCGATGGCGCCAGCATCTTCGGCACGTGGAGAAGGGCACCAGCTGGTGTTCTCTGCGTGGAGAGTGGTGCCGGTGGCGCCAGCCTCTTCGGCGCGTGGAGAAGGGCACCAGCTGGTGTTCTCTGCATGGAGAGGGGTGCCGGTGGTGCCAGCCTCTTCGGCGCGTGGAGAAGGGCACCGACTGGTGTTCTCTGCGTAGAGAAGGTCGCCAGTGGCGCTAGCTTCTTCGGCACATGGAGAAGGGCACCTGGCGCCGACTTGTTCCATGCATGGAGGAGGGATCTAGGGCACCGGATGTGGACTGTGGAAGAGTTGCTCTCCAAGGAGCAAAGTCTCTTGCGAACTTTATCTTGAAGCAACTCACAGTTCGGGCGCCGGTAATGGAGGAGAAGAGTATTAGGGTTTGTGTTTGGATTATCTCCTTGGACTAGCCGACGACATCCCTTTGGCTAGGGATTAATTGGTGCAAGGAGAAGGGATCGACTTAGTGACCACAGGTCTTGGTAGATCGACGCTCACACGACGTCCAAGTGGGGAGGGTCATACGGTAAAAGATCGTAAGGTAATGGAAGGTATAATTCTTCCTTTGGCTCCTTATGTTCATTTTGTGCCTTATTCATTTGCCTCGTAATCTCATGATAATTATTTAATTGTTTTGATTTGATATCATAGTTAATAATTAGAAAATTGGACCTCGACCATAAACATAAAAGTCGGCGATCAACTCATCGTCTTTTCCGTGGTCGAACAGTCGAGCAAATCACAAGGCTCATTTTGGTAATTAGCCGAGTTGTGATTTGGATCGTTCGATACTGCACAAGACGGTCGATGGGAGACGGGTCTTCACTCGGATTAATTTTTAATCCGTAGACGTGAAGAGGCCTCTTAGATCGATCAGGTATTCGCTAGGGAAACCTACCAAGTCATACCCAACACCGTCAGCCAGCACAGCGGAGTCAGGGTGTTAATGGTCTCCCCTCGGGGGGACACGTTATATTTATCCATCCGGCTCCACTTCAAGGCTACCAATAATGACGCCGAATACAATGCGATCCTAGCGGGCCTACAAGCAGCTAAGCACATGGGGGCTACCCGGGTTATTGTACACTCGGACTCCCAGCTCATGGCACAGCAAATAAAAGGCGACTTCGAAGTTAGGTGTGACCTCTTGCAGAAGTATGTAGCCCTCTATGAGCAGCTGAAAGCCTCCTTTACAGAGGTTGTCTTGAAGAAGATCTCCAGGGCAGACAATGTCAAGGTCAACGAGCTAACCAAGCTAGCTAGCTCCATCTCGACCTGGCAGTTGGATGAACCTATTGCCCTGAAATAGATAGTGGCACAGATTGGAGAGGAGACAGAAGGTGACACCATAATTGATTGGAGAGATCCATGTGTAGAATTCTTGCGTAGTGGGAACCTCCTAAGCATGGACTAGGGAGGCCGATTATTCCGCCGTCGGGCTGCCAGATTCACGTTGGTCGGTAATCAACTATACAGGAGGGTCTTCACTCGACCACTCCTCAAATGTGTCGGACCCAAAGAAGCCGACTACGTGATGCGGGAAGTACATGAGGGCATCTGTGGGAGTCACATTAGGGGGAGATCTCTATCCAGGAAGATCACCCTGGCAGGATACTTTTGGCCCACTCTCCAAGCCGACACACTCAAGTTCGTGGCCAGATGTGAAGCCTGCCAAAGACATCATCATGTGACACATCGGCCGACCGAGCCCTTGCGAGTCTCTACAGTGTCATGCCCCTTTGATCAGTGGGGAATGGACATAGTAGACACCTTTCCAATCGGGCCACAATAGAAGAAGTTCCTGCTGGTCCTCGTGGATAATTTCTCTAAATAGGCGGAACTTGAGCCTCTGGCACACATCACGGAGCCCGCGGAGATGAAGGTCCTATGGAGGGGCATCGTCTGCAGATATGACATCCCCCACAAGCTGGTGTCGAATAATGGAAGGCGGTTTTCCGGGCGCAAGCTCAAAGAATGGTTCGAGGGGTTAGGCATTTGCCAAGCCTTCACATCAGTGGCATACCCACAGGGCAATAGACAAGCCGAGGTTGTTAATCGTGAAATCCTCAGGGGACTCAAGATAAAACTAGATCACGTCGGAGGGAGTTGGGTCGAAGAACTCCCGAGCATCTTGTGGTCCTACCGTACCACACCACGAGAAGGAACAGGCCAAAGCCCTTTTCAGCTGGTGTATGGGGCGGAGGCCATAATCCCGATGGAGGTAGGGGAAGAATCTAATTGACGACAGCTCTATAACAAGGAGGACAATGGTCAAGAGTGGTTGATCGACCTGAATCTCATTTTATAGGTACGGGATAATGAAGCAGCTCGATTGGAAGCGTATCGACGACGAATGCAACAAGCCTACAATCACCGGGTAATCGCCCATAGCTTTGAAGTCGGAGACAAGGTTTGGAAGAGGATCAAACCAGTAGGCGACCCTGGGAAGCTGGAACCTCAATGGGACGGACCTTATGTTATCACCAAAAAGCTCACAGGGGGCAGTTACTATCAGGAAGATGACAAAGGCAAGGGGCTGGAGAGGTCGTGGCACGACAACCATCTCCACCCTTATCGCACTCTATGAGGTATTGAGTTGTTTGCTTACTTTTTCGGACTTCAAGGCAGTCAAACCTGCCAAAAGGCTGACCACCCTATATGGTCAGGTGCCCTATAAGGAAAGCCACACTGGATCATGGATTCCCTTCCCAGGTGCCCTACATGTATCAGGCGCCCTACATGTGTCAGGCGTCCTAGACCATTCAAGCGCCTGAAAGGAAGTTTTATCAGTCTCGCGAAGTTCGCGATTACGGATCATGTTTGACCGTACTGAGGCGCCTTAAAGGCCTCTAGGGCGCCCGAGAAGACACTATATAAAGGGGTTCGACCTCTCAACTCAGAACATCACTTGCAACATGATTCTAAACATTCTGAGCAAAGAAAAAGCACTAGAGACGAAGCTCTGCGACCAAGGAAGCTCCAGGAGGAAGTGCGCGATGCTTCGGAGTTCCAGATTGGTCAGAATCGTTAATTCTGTTTGGTTTGTTGTTATTACAAGTTGTACATCAATTCATATATTTTTTCTTGTAAATCAAACTGTAAGATAGGTTTCTCCGCCTCCAGAAATTCTGGAAAGGAGACCAGTAGTGGATGGGCGCTACCCGTGATTAGGCCTTGGATGTACTAACCCTGAGGGTTTGGGAACCAAGTAAAAACCCGTGTGTCTTTTGTGTTGTGTCTTTCGTTTGTTTTATTATTTTCAGCTGTGCTACTAACTCTTTGACTAGAACGAACGAACGTCGAAGTTTTCGACAAAATTTTCAAGTTGATATGCCCCCTCTATCGACGGCACCGGTCCTACAAAACCCTACTACCTCCGCGGTGAGTAGGTTTGGCCTCGATGCTGTGAATGCCCGACCAGGAGGTATAAAATCTTACTACCCACGCCGTGAGTAGGCTTGGCCTCAGTGCTGCGAATGCTCAGACAGGAGCTGTAGAGCCCTACTACCTCCGTGGTGAGTTGGCTTGGCCTCGATGCTGTTGATGCCCTGCCAAGAGCTGTAAAACCCTACTACCTCAGCGGTGAGTAGGCTTGGCTTCGGTGCTGCGAATGCCCAGTCAAAGCTGTAAAACCCTACTACCTCCGCGGTTAGTAGGCTTGGCCTCGGTGCTGCGAATGCCCGGCCAGGAGCTGTAAAAGCCTACTACCTCCGCGGTGAGTAGGTTTGGCCTCGGTGCTGCGAATGCCCAGCCAGGAGTTGTAAAACCCTACTACCTTCATGGTGAGTAGGCTTGGCCTTGATGCTACGAATGCCCGGCCAAGAGCTGTAAAACCCTACTACTTCCACGGTGAGTAGGCTTGACCTCGGTGCTACAAATTCCCAGCCAGGAGCTGTAAAATCCTACTACCTCCATGGTGAGTAGGTTTGATCTGGGTGCTGCGGATGCCCGGCCAAGAAAAAAGATTTTGAGCACCCAAAGGAAATAGACAATAGTGTTCTATGAAGAATTCCTATTTACATGTAGTAGTTACACTTGCCAACAGCAAAGCAAAGTATAATGGAATTCAGCCACTATGGCTCAGCCTCCTACGTGGTTGATGTTTAGCTCGGCTAGGTTCCCTTGGCCTGGTCGGCATCACGGAGGAGGCATCCCTTGAAGTCATCTGCTCCTTAAACTGAAGGAGGGCTCTCCAGCGTCCTCGCTCCTCGAGTCAGGAAGGAACTCTTGTTCTTCAGATCCCGTTCCCCTCATGACGAGGGCAAACAAGGCACAAGAAGCAAAAAAACAAGGCACTCAAGCCCGTAGGTTAGGCAATGTTTTCATTTCAGTTGAAATGATTACATTATGAAAGAACAAATGAAGAAGTTGCAAAAAACAGAAGACAGAAAGGAGACAAGGCTTAGGTTGGGGAAGAGCTTTATATTTCTTGGTCTTCGGGTGACAGCTCATCCCAGACCTGGATGATGCTCAAGGCACTCATATCTGCGTATGGTTTCAGCAGTTGGGCCTTCTTCAATTGGCTGATGGCACCATTGAAGCCCTATTTTAGGCGCTTCAATACCTGCCCGGCCAAAATGTCGCCAATCTCGTCAGACTGCAGAAACCTAGCCTTGAACTCCGCCTGGACCTTGGATAGTTGGGCTGGTTGGTCCATCTTCTGCTTCTGTAGCTCAGTCTCAACCTCCATCTTGGCGGCCTTCAACTCTGCCACCTCCCAGGACTAGCGATCATGAGCCCCCAGGGTCTCCTGTAGTTTCTGGAAGGTGGTAGAAGCCTTGGCCTGGGCCTGAGTGACGCCCTCCTAGAGGTCGGAGGCATAGGAGGCCACTAGCTCTAAGTCATACTCCTTGAGAGCTAGCTAGCACTCTTGATCTTTATTCTGTTCCTCTAGAGCCTTCTTGGAGGACTCTAGGAGCTGGAGGCTATCAGACTACTCCTTTGTCTGGATCTGGAGTTGCTCGCGCTCCTAGGATAGCTTCCGCAGGTCCTCGGATAGGGCCTGTTCCTTCTCGGACCAAAGGAGCTCCTGGAGGTGGTTACCATGCAGGGTCTCCTCCGAGGCTAGCAGGGTGTCAAGGCAGTGTTCCACCTATTAGGATGTATACTAAAAGTCTTGCTTTTGGTTAAAGTACATCTACATTTTAATAGAGAATCGCAAAATCACACGGTGCATATTTATATTAGCATGTGCACAAAATGTCTCATACTTTGCATTGTAGATAACATGGTGCGTCGTGACGCATAGAAGATCATGTTATCAAGTTCCTTGCAGAAGTATAAGAAAGAGGCTCATAATCGAGATGGAGTGGGACAAACCATCGGGATGGTTGTAGTGTAATCAGGTGTGGTTTGCCATAACCATAGAATTACACTAGTGCACTTTGTGTGCATTGAGTAGGACCAAAAGAGAGGTCATCCAATTTTGTACTAACTTCATAAATTGGATTAGACCTCGGTTTATATTATAGAGTATGATCTCTAAATCCCAAAATAATAACAGGCACATGTATTTAATTATTATTACTTTGATTTACCAATGGGCGAGATCTATTCTGTTAGATCGATAGGTGACGGACCCAAAATAGACTGTCATGAATGTGGGTCCTCCAAATTTAGAATATTTATAAAAAGCTGGAAACCCTTTTTGCAATCAAAATATGAAAATGTAGTAAACGGGCCACAGGTCGTATTTTTCCTAGGGACTAGTTGACGTTGTATGATTCGAGCTTATATTTATGTGTCATTAATGTTTTTGGGTTTCGAATGTGATTTGGGTTTGGGTTGCAAGCATGAAATGAAATGGAAATACAAATAAAGGAAAACTAAATGAAAATGAACAAAAACCAAACAAAGGAATTAAACAAACGATAGTGAGTGATAACTCAATCGAAGGTAAACCAACTCAACCAAGGGAACTAAATCGAAATCAAAAGGGAATAAATGCAATCTTGATACTAAGCAATTGAATAAACACAGTGATGGCAGATTTTTGAAACAAATAAGCTTGACACAAATAAAAGCATGTGAGATTCAGAAATTCAACAAGCACCAAATTCAACTCCAATTAGCTACAAGTTCTTGAAGCCAACTAATGTAGGAAAAATTCAGAAATGCTAAAGGGTGATATCAATTGATTTCAAAAGCTATCCTACACCAAAAGATAAGTGAAAAACTGATGCAAAATAGTACCCAAAACAACATGGCACGCAAGGGGAAATCCTTGTGCCAAAACTGAGTTTTTGTGCCAAAAAAACTGATTCTAACAATTGCTGCAGTGAAAACTATCCATCAAACTTGGAAAGAGCAGCTGTAAATGCAAGAAAATGCAGGGATAATTGAAAGATTCAGACTCCAAATGACTGGTCAAAATAGAACATTGACATAATTCAGAATTGCTAACTGCAGAAATGAAATTTTGCAAATTAGATATGAAATCGATACACACCAGCTGATGCAGAAAATCTGAAATGCAAGTGCTAATTAAAGTTAACTAACTACAAGGTAAACTCAGGAAATAAACTACACTAGCTTGATATGGAACTTAGTAACTGGAGTAGAGAACTGATACGCTGGATTAAAATGCAGAAAAATCTGATACGCAGCTAACAAAAGTGATACGCAAGCCAAAAACAAGAAATAAACTGTGATTGAAAACGATTGTTCACTAACAAGAAATTAAATCTACTTAACTTACAGAATTGAAACTAATTTAAGCAGAAACGATTAAGTAAACGAAACTGAACAGCTGATACAAAAAGTTCAGAAATGAAATTGCGGCAGATTCAAAATACAGCTAAAATTGAATTTAAACTAAGGAAACTACTCCTCGATCCCTTCCTGAGCTCAAAATCTCCTTGGTCGTCAAGCAAGGGCTGGCCTAGAACCCCTAAGCTCAGCAAATCAGTGGAAATCAGCCTCAATCGATCAACTCTGCTCAAACTGCATCAGCTGGGAGATTTCCAATCCGTATGCTTCGATCTCAGTTGTTGAGCTGCGATGATGATTTGGAGAAGACCTGAGCTCACCTGAGAACCCCTACAAGTGGCTCAAATCATCGGAAATGGTTTGTGGCTGAGATTCAAGCGCTCGGACCATAGAGAATGCCGAAACCCTCAAACACCTCTGTTCGGATGAAATTTGAGATGAATTCTCGATCGAAGCCGTCTTCCAAAGATTGAGATGATGATCTAAGGTTGGAATGGAGGTGGTCACGCCTTCTTGGATGAAGAACTTGAAAAACGATGAAGAACAAAATGAAGAACGCGAAGAACGACGAAGACGCGACAAGGAGAAGTCTGGGCAAATTTTTGATTAAGTAGCTAGCAATGGACGGCTCAGATTGAATTGAGAAAATCCAAATGCTGATCTTGCTCTGATTTAATCCAAACTTTGATGATGATGATCAGGGGTTAGGATCTGCTTCGTGGTAGCTCAGATCCTCTAGATGTGCAACGGATGGTCCAGATCAACCAATTTGAATGGACGATCTAGAACCCTCTGAGCTTGATCCAACGGTTGAATGAGCTCTGATTGGGATGAAACCTTCAGATCTTGATCAGAGTGCTTGATCAGCCCTAACCCTAGCTTGGATGGCTTCAGATGATCCCAGATGGCTCAGATCTAGTCGCTTTTGAATCGGATGGCCCAGATTAATCCTAAGCTTGATAACTCGATCTGGGTCACATCCGACTCAAGTTTGACCCAGTATGCCCTAGGTCCATGAACCTTTCATGCCTACAAAAATAGATCAAAAATTTAGTGGCCAAATAATCCAAAAAATATCAAGATTTGCAATTAAGTCCAAAATAAAAGAAAGTTCTAAAACCTAGGATAATTTCACAATTAAGCAATAAAAACATAGGTCAAACATGGATTTTAGCAACTAAAATAATCAATAAAATGGTACTTATCAACTCCCCCACACTTAAGCTTGAGCGTCTCGCGAAACTACTAAGTAAGTATCCCCTAGATTTCTTAAGCATAATTAGAAGCAAATGAAATGAAATTACCTAAGGTTGTCAATTCTCAAAAATCTAAGCTCTATGGATTAGTATCTCGTCCTTAAATCAACAACTTAGTCTTTTCATCCATCATGATTCATTGAGATGAATTTAACTCACTAGCCTTTTCAAGGAAAAATTTTGGTGGCTCTCTCCTTAAGTTCTAAGTTGATGATGGAAGTGGAGCTCACTCAAACACACATGCTTCTTGCACTACCATAGGCTTGCTTATTCTCTACTCTCCTCCATTTTTCATGATTAGGATCAACATCTACAAAAATAAGTGAAAAACATGGAAAATGGTAAGAAATGGAATAAAAACCAAGAAAATGGACAATTTAAGGAAGTGGGAGACTTGGTTGCTCAAGGATGTTTCCAATGAACTCTGCCCTCTTGACAGCCCTCTAGTGAATTCAAAAGTGTGATGGAGTAAACTTTTGCTTTGCCCTTCAAAAATTTGATGAAAAGTCCCAATTAGTTCCTTTGTGCCAATTGTCCACCTTGCGTGCCAACTTTGTTTCATTCTTCTCTTTTCTGATTTTTTTTTCTCTTCTTTTATCCTCTAGCAAGGTCAGACTTGTAGTGGAGCAAAGCTTTTGATTCGGATGAGAGAAACTTCAATGATTTTATAGTGCCAAGTCTTCATTTGTGTGCCACTTTATCTCCCTCTCTTTTCTTTTTTTTTCAAACTGTTTTCTGTTTTTCATGCTGCTGACTTCCTAATTTTTTTTTTGCAGCTTATCCTTATTCATTCGTGGTGTGATCAGCTCCCTGAACCCTTATCAGAATCAATTCCATCCTTTCTAATGTCGTAAGCTTCATAGTAGTTGCATCTCTTGTTTTTACTCTACCTTTTGTTTGATGTTGCAATCAACTAATTTCTGCATTTTCCTTTACAGCTTCAGAATTTTTGTATCTAATGGAATTCCAACAAACTAATTGGCAACTGTATCTCAGTCGATTTGCTCCTGAAATTCAGTGTGTTTTCCCTTTAATTTCCAGCTCTTTTTCTTGAGTTCATAGCTGCATTTTCCCTCTGTTTTCGTTACAGATTTGCTGCCATTCTTTCAGATTTTTTTTTTCTGCGTTTTCCTGCTTCACTTCAGAGTTTAGCACTTCCCAATTCAAACTTTAGCAAAGTGTTACTGATTTCTTCCTCCATTTGTGCTACAAACTCCATTAATTTCAGATTTTTCTTCATGGCACAGATTTTTTTCTGTTTTACTTTTCTTTTCTTTCAGCCGAATTCTTCTTGGCACAATTCTGCATTGGTTTCAATTCAGATCAACATAGCTGCAATTCATCCTCTAGAAGAGTGGCCGAAACACCTTCATAGCATCTTCCTCACTTTGGCACAAAAATTTCTTTCTCCACATCATTGAAGATTTTTTTCTTTGCTTGCCACTTAAATCTTCAAAATATGGTAAGGAAGCTAGATCTCCAATTGCTTCCATCTCTCTTGCTCATTCTTGGTACCAAACTCAACTCAATTTGGCACATGAAAATGCAGAATTTTTTTTTCCGACATAAATTGCCTCTTTGATACCAAATCTTTCCAAAACACTAGTCACTCCCCCACACTTAAATCTTTGTCCGTCTCGGGCAAAATAGCATTAAGAAAACATCCCAAGCAAACAAATCCGTAGAAAAATGGGGTTAAGTAGGGAAAATGAGAATTATTAAGTGATACAAGGGAAATTAATGAAAATTGATATGAGATGAGAAGAAAAATGATTTATCTCTATAAATGTGATCCAATCATCGAAATATGGTTTTGAAAGAACCTAAGCAAGTTCTAGAGTACAATAACATGTATGTGTCACAAATATAAGGCTAAACCTCACTAGGCAAAAATAATTCATCTCAAGTCCTCAATTAAGAATCTAAAGCAAAGTAGTACTCAAGCATCCAAGATTTCATCCATGAGTTCAAACCCTAAGTTTTAACAACCAAATTTAATTTATTTTCAAAAGACTCTAAAATGCTATGGAGATAACCTAAGGGATACATTTATTCCTAGTCATGCAAGAAAAAGTGGTAAAAGAAAAGACATGGTATTTACAATGACTTTTATTCATGTTACTCTACTCACGTATTTATTAGCAAGAACTCATTTTAAAAGTGAAAACATGCAATAAAGGAAAAGGCAAGAAAGATCAAACTCCCTTTTATCTCTGGCGGTCGGAGTCTATCAAGAAATAGCCTCCATCATGGTAGTGGAGGAGTCGGGGTGTGCGAAAGAGCTTCCTTCATTTGTTCAACTTTACGGTGCATCACTCCCCCACACTTGGACATAACAGCAAGCTGTTCAGGTGGCCGAAGGTTATTTAGATACAAGACCCATTTAAGAGGTAGAGTTTTTCGAATTAAAGTAAAATCTACTCCCTCTTTATTCTTTTTGGAACACCTTCTAGGAGGTTTGAGTCTGTTCAGATGAAGCACCCACTCCAGAATTCTTTGGGTCCCTGCAAGGTAGGAAAGAAATGAAACAATATCAGTCTTTGTATAAAATGTATCCAAAAATGCATTACATCCAATAAAATCAATTTCCGACACCTCAAGGAGTTTTTCACAATTAAAATCCACTGAAAATGTGTCAAGCAATGCATTGTAACCTATGAAATCAATTTGAGGCACCTCTATAATTTTTTCACATTCAAATTCAGCATAATATATAGCAAGAGATTCATCACAATAAATAACATCAATTTCAGGCATTTTCAAAAAATTTTCACACTCAGTTTCTACATAAGGTATATCAATAAATGTGTCACAACGAATAAAATCAAGCCTGGGTGCCTCTATGGAATTTTCATCATTATTTCTCACAAAAAATGTATCAATACATGCTTCACCTGCAATTCTAGACATCTTTCTGAAATTTTCTAAAGGAAAAGAAGAAATACTTACCTGATCATGCTGAAAAATGTTTGTTGGGTCTACAAGAAATACCTCCATCTCAGGCTCAAATTCTGGTGGACATTCAACTGGAATAGGTGATCCTTGGGTACTTGCTCCCATCATGCAAGTCCCTACACTTTCTGGAAATGGTGGTGGTCCCTGGGGCTCTGTGCAATCCTCTACACCCATAGAATCCTCTTCTGTGCATGCCTCCTTAGTAATTCCAGCAACAACCTTATTAAAAAGATTAGGACTATCAATAGCAATATCATCACAAAATAGAAAACAAGAAAAATCCGGTAAAGCTTCAGTTTTGAAATCAAGGCTGTCACATGCTTTTCCATCTATCTCCTCAGCTTCCTCTGAAATCAAAGCTCCTCCCACTATGTCAAATGCAACATCATCAGCAATTAACTGTGCCTCTACAGTCTCATCTGTGGTGCCCACGCTCATGATTGAGTGATCTCCCCTAGGGTCCTTCATGGCATCGAAAATGCTAAACTGGACTACTGTGTCTCCCACCTCCATCGAGAGTGTGCCAGCATAAACATCAATATTTGTTTTGGCAGTCTTCAGAAAAGGTCTTCCAAGGATAAGTGGGGATCTATGTGCAAGATACTCTCCTTCCATGTCTAGAATGTAGAAGTCTGCAGGGAAAATCAACTCTTTCACTTTAACCAAAACATCTTCAATAACTCCTGCTGGGCGGGTCTGGCTTCTATCTGCTAGCTGAATCACAACTCCAGTGGGCTGTAGAGGGCCAATGCCAAGCATTTGGAAGACCGTCCTAGGCATGACATTAATGGAAGCTCCTAAATCCAGCATGGCATCATGTAGCGTGGTGCTCCCTATCTCACAAGATACAGTAAACATGCCAGGGTCTTCACATTTCTGAGGTATGGCATGGATGAGTGATGAATCATTTTTCCCAATGCTGACCAATTCATTTTCCTTAAGTCTCTTCTTGTGAACACAAAGATCCTTCAGAAATTTTGCATACTTAGGAACCTGTTTAATCATTGTCAGCAAAGGTACATTAATTTCTACTTTGCTAAAAAGTTTTACCAGCTCATTGTACTCTTTGGTTTTCTCCTCCTCCACTTGTCTTTTTGTTGGAGTTCTCCCCTGTGGAAAAGGCAAGGGCACCCTAAATTCTTCCTCTTGAACCGAAGATGGAAGGGCTGATTTGTGAGCTGCTGCCCCACTTGGAATGGCTGCTGTAAAACCTGTTTCGGGACTGATTTGTGCTTCGTTTTCCACCAAATTTGGAGCATTACTTGAGGAATGAGTTGGGCATGGGCTAGGGGTGGAATCAACTGAATTTGAGGTCGTTTCAGGGCTGTTTTGAGCTGGAAATGGAAGTGTTGCCCTGTTTTCAGAAATTTCAGCTCTTGGACCAGTTTGAGATGATGTAACTTTCCCACTCCTCAGATAAATAGCACTCACGTTTCCTTTAGGATTAGGAACAGTTTGGGAAGGTAGTTGACTTGATCCTTGAGCTTGATTGTGATTTATCCCACTAGCCAGTTGACCCATTTGCCTCTCAATCTTTTGATTGTGTTGTTGTTGGTGGTGTTGTTGTTGTAGAACTTGTTGTATCATCTCCATCATTTGTTGTTGCTGCGCATTTCCTCCACTTGAGCTCCCATAGCCTCCTTGGTTAGCATAGTTCCTTGACTGACCTTGAAATGATGAAGTTGTAGGCTGAAATTGTTGAACTTGCTGAGATCCTTGAAAATGTGGCTGTTGGGGCTGATAGGAGGGTGAAATTTGCGGTTGATAGGGCGGATTAGAGGGCTGACATGCTTGGAAACCTTGCTGGGAGTTATAGCCTTGAAAGTTCTGATTTTGAAGTGAAAAATTCTGTGGTGAGGGCTGATTTTGCATAAGCTGAAACCCTTGATTGTAAGGCTGGAAATTCATATTAAAGGGCTGTGAAGGCTGGAAATTTGGTTGGTTTTGAGGTTGGAATGGTTGAAACGATTGATGACCTTGCTGCCCTTGCTGATATGGTTGAAATTGAGGCTGGAATTGTTGAAATTGGGGCTGCGGTTGCTGAATTGTAGGCTGAAAATTCGGATTTAGGGGCTGAAATTGCTGTGGCTGCTGGAATTGTTGTTGTGATTGCTGGAAATTCTATGGAGGCTGCTGCAATTGCTGTGTTTGAGGGTCTTGTTGGCAGAAAGAGTTCCCGTACCTCAGATTTGGATGATCCCTCCAACCGGGGTTGTAAGTAGAGGAGTAAGGATTGTTTCTTGCTTGAAATTGTCCTCTTACTAATGCTGCTACTGTCTCGTCTTGTTGGAGGGTGGGACATGAATCTGAAGTGTGCTCTTGACTAGAGCAGATACTGCATACCCCTATCACTTGATTAGATTGTGGAGTTGCTGAAAGATTTGAGCCTTGATTTGCATTATTAACCTTCAATTGCTTAATAAGTGATGTGATCTCTGCCAATGAATTCCTTATCTCTTTCTAATCAGTAGGAACCACCTGAACTTCACCAATTCCTCTAGTGGTCAATGCTCTGTTCCCAAATTGTTGTGAGTTCTCAACCATATTAGAAATGAGTTCCCTAGCTTGAATTGACGTTTTGTTCACTAGGGCTCCTCCAGCTGCAGCATCTATCATAATTCTGTCCATCTGCAGCAATCCCTCATAAAAGTACTGAATCAAAAGCTGCTCGCTAATCTGATGCTGGGGGCAACTTGAACACAACTTGTTGAATCTCTCCCAGTAATCATAGAGCGTCTCACCCACCACTTGCTGAATGCCACAGATGCTTTTTCTGATTATTGCTGTTCTGGAGGCTGAGAAATATTTTTCCAAAAATGCCTTTTTCATAGAGATCCAACTAGACACGTGCCCAGTGGGTAGATAGTAAAACCAATCTTTTGCTGCTCCTGTCAGTGTAAAGGGGAAAGCTCTCAGCTTGATATCTTCTTCAGAAATGCCCTAAGGCTTCATAGTAGAGCATACAACATGGAATTCGTGCAGGTGTCTATTTGGATCTTCTCTAGATAATCCCTGGAACTTGGGCAGCAAATTGATGAGTCCAGATCTGAGCTCAAAATCTCCAGCGAGCTCTGGATAAGCGATGCTGGAGTACTAAAATGAAGCATCTGGTGCTGCGAGTTCCTTCATAGTCTTCTGGTGGTCTGCCATGATACTGCCTGAGTGAGTGAAAATAGTCTGAATAGGAGGGATATCTGTAGTCTCTGAAAGAATGCCTTGGCTCCTCCTGGCTCTGAAAGTCCTCTCAATCTCAGGGTCAAATTCTTCAAGATCACCACCTATAGACCTGGTCATAAAACCAAAACAAATCGCAGTAAAAGTAGATAAAAAGATGAAACAAATAAAATCAAATCACCAGATATAGCAATAAGCACAAAAATAAATCAAGAAAGATGTGAAATAAGTGCACAAGCAAAAATCAAAGCAAATCAACTAGTAATTCCCCGGCAACGGCTCCAAAAATTTGACGGACCCAAAATAGACTGTCACGAATGTGGGTCGTCCAAATTTAGAATATTTATAGAAAGCTGGAAACCCTTTTTGCAATCAAAATATGAAAATGTAGTAAATGGGCCACAGGTCATATTTTTCCTAGGGACTAATTGACGTTGTCTGATTCGAGCTTGTATTTATATGTCGTTAATATTTTTGGGTTTCGAATGAGATTTGGGTTTGGGTTGCAAGCATGAAATGAAATGGCAATACAAATAAAGGAAAACTAAATGAAAATGAACAAAAACCTAACAAAGGAATTAAACAAACGATAGTGAGTGATAACTCAATCGAAGGTAAACCAACTCAACCAAGGGAACTAAATCGAAATCAAAAGGGAATAAATGCAATCTTGATACTAAGCAATTGAGTAAACACAGTGATGGCAAATTTTTGAAACAAATAAGCTTGACACAAATAAAAGCATGCGAGATTCAGAAATTCAACAAGCACCAAATTCAACTCAAATTAGCTACAAGTTCATGAAGCCAACTAATGTAGGAAAAATTCAGAAATGCTAAAGGGTGATATCAATTGATTTCAAAAGCTATCCTACACCAAAAGATAAGTGAAAAACTGATGCAAAACAGTACCCAAAATAGCTTGGCACGCAAGGGGAAATCCTTGTGCCAAAACTGAGTTTTTGTGCCAAAAAAACTGATTCTAACAATTGCTGCAGTGAAAACTATCCATCAAACTTGGAAAGAGCAACTGTAAATGCAAGGAAATGCAAGGATAATTGAAAGATTCAGACTCCAAATGACTGGTCAAAACAGAACATTGACAGAATTCAGAATTGCTAACTGCAGAAATGAAATTCTGCAAATCAGATATGAATTCGATACACACCAGCTGATGCAGAAAATCTGAAATGCAAGTGCTAATTAAAGTTAACTAACTACAAGGTAGACTCAGGAAATAAACTACACTAGCTTGATATGGAACTCAGTAACTGGAGTAGAGAACTGATACCCTGGATTGAAATGCAGAAAAATCTGATACGCAGCTAACAAAAGTGATACGCAAGCCAAAAACAAGAAATAAACTGTGATTGAAAACGATTGTTCACTAACAAGCAATTAAATCTACTTAACTTACAGAATTGAAACTAATTTAAGCAGAAACGATTAAGTAAACGAAACTGAACAGCTGATACAAAATGTTCAGAAATGAAATTGCGGCAGATTCAAAATACAGTTAAAATTGAATTTAAACTAAGGAAACTACTCCTCGATCCCTTCCCGAGCTCAAAATCTCCTTGGTCGTCAAGCAGGGCTGGCCTCGAACCCCTAAGCTCAGCAAATCAGTGGAAATCAGCCTCAATCGATCAACTCTGCTCAAACTGCATCAGCTGGGAGATTTCCAATCCGAACACTTCGATCTCAGTTGTTGAGCTACGATGATGATTTAGAGAAGACCTGAGCTCACCTGAGAACCCCTACAAGTGGCTCAGATCATCGAAAATGGTTTGTGGCTGAGATTCAAGTGCTCGGACCACAGAGAATGTCGAAACCCTCAAACACCTCTGTCAAGATGAAATTTGAGATGAATTCTCTATCGAAGCCGTCTTCCAAAGATTCAGATGATGATCTAAGGTTGGAATGGAGGTGGTCATGCCTTCTTGGATGAAGAACTTGAAAAACGAAGAACGCGAAGAACGACGAAGACGTGACAAGGAGAAGTCTGGGCAAATTTTTGATTAAGTAGCTAGCAATGGACGACTTAGATTGAATTGAGAAAATCCAACGGCTGATCTTGCTATGATTTAATCCAAACTTTGATGATGATGATTAGGGGTCAGGATCTGCCTTATGGTAGCTCGGATCCTCCAGATGTGCAACGGATGGTTCAAATCAACCTAATCTTTGAATGGACAATCTAGAACCCTCTGAGCTTGATCCAACGGTTGAATGAGCTCTGATTGGGATGAAACCTTCAGATCTTGATCAGAGTGCTTGATCAGCCCTAACCCTAGCTTGGATGGCTTCAAATGATCCCAGATGGCTCAGATCTAGCCGCTTTTGAATCGGACGGCCCAGATTAATCCTAAACTAGATAACTCGATCCGGGTCACATCCGACTCAAGTTTGACCCAATATGCCCTAGGTCCATGAACCTTTCATGCCTACAAAAATAGATCAAAAATTTAGTGGCCAAATAATCCAAAAAATATCAAGATTTGCAATTAAGACCAAAATAAAAGAAAGTTCTAAAATCTAGGGTAATTTCACAATGAAGAAATAAAAACATAGGTCAAACATGGATTTTAGCAACTAAAATAATCAAGAAAATGGTACTTATCAATAGGCCCGGTAAGTTGGGTAATAATATTATCTACATGGTGTGCCATTGATTATTGACGAAATCTGTATCTTGGTTAGTCGGGATGATGATGCCCCATTGATGAGCTCAAAAGGATCATCATGTCAAATCTTGTAAGTGGACTATGGTCCGACATGATGAAAGGGTTGAGTGGTACTAGTCAAGGATCAAGAGGATAATTAATTAAATTGTCAGTAATTTTAATTAATTATTGGGCATTCAATATCTTAAACACGGGGAGATGGACGACTCATAATTGGTGGAGCTCATATGAAAATATGGGGGTTGGTGAGGAAGTTCAATGTGGATCCTTTAGTAGAATGGATCCTCATTAATGGATCAGATTTGGATCTATTAGCGGGCCAAGACCCAACTCCTCCTCATGGTCCCTACCATAGCCCTATAAATACCCCATAGGAGTCATGATACAAGGCTAATGAATTAACCATCCAAATAACCAAAGCCTTTCTCTATTCTCTCCTCTCATCCTCTCTCTCCTAGGGCTCCTAGTGGCCGGCGGCTAAGGCAAGCAAGGAGGTGGCACAAAGGGGCAAGGAGAAGGAAGGTTTTCTTCATCATCTCATCATCCTCTTCTCCTCTTCTTCCTTACAGGGTTCGACAGCAGGTTGGAGAGAAGAGGCAAGGCTCGCCGGCGATGCAATTCTCATTGGTTGGCGCCGGCGCCGGTTGAGAGGTAGATGAGTGGCGTTTTGGTTCCTACTTCATCTTCCTTGCTTCTCCCCTCATCCCTTGGCCGGTTTTTCCATGAAGATGGAATAGAGTTCGGCAGCTCAAGGGGAGATAGAGGAGGGATTGTCGGCGGTCCACTCCTTGGTGAGGAGTTGGTCGGCGCAAGGAGGTAGTAGGAAGAAGGAGTTAGGGTTAGGGTTTTCTCTCTTCTTTCATTCCTTCTTCTTGTTCTCCATCTTCTTTTGGTGGTGAGGTACACAAGAAAAGGAATTGATCATCCCTTGGTGGCCCACGGCGACCTCATTGGAGGTTAGGGCTCCGGCGGGTCCATGGTGTAGGGTATGGCTTGGCAGGTTTCCTAAGCGAATACTCGGTCGATCCGAGAGACCTCTCCATGTCTACGGATTAAAAAATTAATCCGAATGGAGACCCGTCTCCCTACGACCATCTCGTGTCGTATCGAACGATCCAAATCACAACTCAGCCAATTACCAAAATCGGCCTTGTGATTAGCTTGACCGTTCGACCACGGAAAAGGCGATGAGTTGATCACCGACTTTTGTGTTTATGGTCGGGGTCTAGTTATTAAATTAATGGCTATGATACAAAATCAAATTAATAAACTAACACACATTAAATGATGAATCAAACGAAACAAGCATATGTATGACATAAGATTAATCAAAGGAGCATGGAAAGGGTTTTGCCTTTCCGATCACCTCGCGGTCTTCTACCTTATGTCCCTCCGTTCACGGACGTCGTGTGGGCGACGATCTACCGCGAACCGAGATCACCGAAGGCTCCAATCAATTGCACATTCTTCTTCTCCCTAGCCAAAACCCTAACTCCAAATCTTGGAGTTGCGCCGGCCACTAGTTGTTGGGACCGGGTGCATGTCGACAAGGATACGGGTTCGTAAAATTTTAAATTTTTACGTGCAGCGGAAGAATTAGCAAAAATATTTTCCTAAATTATTTTTAACCACGTATCTAGCATGCAACCTTATGATGTGTTGACATAATCATAAATTAAAACATTGCGGAAAAGTAAACTAATTTACTTTGTACCTCGAGTAACTCGAAGAAAGGAATGAGATCCAACCGTAGCGTCCCTTGGAAGCTTCGCCTCTATTCGCGTCCACGCCGAGTTTTCTTCGGGATGACTTCGCAAAGCCACGAGTTTTGTACCGACGAGAACTACTAGATTCTCTAAATGCAAAACTAGAACAACATGAGAAAAGAATGGAAACTAACCACCAAGAATCGGAATCGAATTCCGAGAAAGAAGGAGATGTGATCCGCTTCTTCTTCTTCTTGGTTGGCTTCTCCTTCTTCTTGGTAGCTCACGGCAACCACCTAGGGATGAGATTGCGCCGGCCCTAGGGTTGGTGTGCGCCGGCCCTAGGGTTGGTGAAGGGCGCCGGCCCTAAGGGAAATAGAGAAGGAGAAGAGAAGAATAAAAGAGAGAGAGGGAGAGATTAGCTCTATCAATTATTGATTAGGAATTAAAGGCTTCCCTTTGGTTCCTTATATAGTTGCTTCTCCCTTGCCAAGTCTCCTCTTAACGGAATTAACGGAATTAGTTATAAGAATTTTATCTTATAAAATTTCTTATGACTTATTCCGTTATGCCTAGTTTTATTATAACTAATTTATAATAAAACAAATTCTTCTCTCCTTTATATTATGGAATAAATTTTATAAGAAATTTATAAACTTTCTTATTATGGAAAAATCAATTCATAATTGATTTTATAAAATTAAAATAAACCAATTCGTGGATTATTTTAACTTCCATAAAAGAATAAATTTCTATAAATTTATTTATATAAATTTCTTTATACAAATTTATTTATCCATAATTTATAAAATAAATCGTGCCAGATCTATTTTATTAATTAAACCAAATAAAATGGTTTTCTCCCTTTAATGTGGCCGGCCAAACCAAAGAGGGTGGGCACCCTCTTTGGCCGGCCACTTCAAGCTCCACCAATCGCGAATTAAACTCATTTAATTCGCCCAACAAGCCTTCAAAAGACTTAGCCAATTTTAGCTTCCATTGCGCCTCTGATTAACTCAGATTCGACTTATTTCTCTTGATCTGAAAATACAATTTTCAACTCGTTTTAAATCCCTCGGATTACTCGTAGTGCGTGTGACTAAATAGGCTTTCGATTTATGTTGGCCGTCTATAATTAACCAATTATAGAACGGTCATGAGTGGCACCTAGTAGTACATCATGACCCCCAATTAATCGAAAGATCAACGGTTGACCTCAGAAGTAATTCTGAAACCCTTCAGCAGCTCTAATGAATCGTGCCCCATTCCCTTCACCACCTTACACCCACTTGGTTCAGGACACGGTCTATTTGTGTCAGTCCCCACTAGGCTGACTACGTCACACCTAGCCCAAGTAGTGTCTTTCTCGTCCTTTGGATTTCTAATTACTCTCATGTATTTAAGAGACTCGCACTCTAAACATGATATACTCTGGCCAGAGGTTTTGAGTAACAATCCGACGATAGGCCTGGGTATACATCTCCTCGCAAGGAGTGGTGAATCCTTTGTAGGCTGTTCAAACATCTTCGGGCACTTCGACTTATACCCAATCATCCTGGGTCCACACCTCCTTGGATATGCTTGCTTAAGATGTTAAAGTATAAGTCTCCATGACCAAGATGACTTGAACACCGCAAGTCAAAGGAATATCGCACTTAAGCTGCAGTAAGAACTTCATTGACATATCTACATGTAGATTCCCATATGAAGTCTTATAGCTAGTCACTCCAATGAACTAGTTCCCTTAACTAGCATCCATGTTTATCTCCGGACATCCCAATGTCACCAGCCAGTGAGAATCAGCTGATTAGAGAATAACCCATGCTAGTCTCAACAGAATTGATAGTGTCCGTTTTTATCAATTCATCGACTAGGGATAATTTCAATATTTCACAATTGCACATTTAGAGATAATCACTAGTTGTGATCCCATCACAAATTCTCTTATGCTGTGAATTGTATTGCGGACATTCAGTAGATGAGTTTAAGATCTCAATCAAATACACAAACATGTATACTCAAATAGTGAATTATCATTTATTAGAATAAATGTTTACAATCATAAGGCGATTGCCTTAGGACACTTCTCTCATATTACTAACAAACTCCCACTTGGCCTAATGCCAATCACTACGGTATCCAATACCACAGGCTCTAACATGACCCTCAAACTTGCTTTGAGGCAAGGCCTTAGTTAAAGGATCCGCTATATTCCTTTCAGTGGGAACTCTCTCAATTTGTATGTCATTCCTAAGCCCGATGTATCATATGCTCTGAGTGTCACGAGCAGATACCAGTCCAATCCAGGGATGGATCATTGGGCGGTTGTCAAGTCAATCCTTAAGTACTTAAGAAGAACTAAGGATGTGTTCCTAATATATGGAGAAGGAGATATGGTAATACGTGGGTATACAGATGCCAGTTTCCAGACAGATAAGGATGACTCCAAATCGCAGTCTGGATACGTATTTACTTTGAATGGAGGCGCAGTAAGTTGGAAAAGTTCCAAAAAAGACACCGTAGCGGATTCTACCACGGAAGCGGAATATATCGCAGCTTCGGAAGCAGCAAAGGAAGTAGTTTAGATCAAGAAGTTTGTCTCAGAACTTGGTGTGGTTCCAACCATTGATGAAGCAGTGCCGGTTTACTGCGACAACAATGGAGCTATTGCACAAGCGAAGGAACCAAGGTCTCATCAGCGATCCAAACACGTGCTTCGACGCTATCATCTGATCAGAGAGATTCGAATAACATAGCATACATGATAGATCCTATCGCGGATGCATAAGGTATCTTATTCATGCAAATCCTCTCGTCTTCTGTGCGCGGACACAAAGACTTCGAAAGGTTGATCCCATGCCTGATGGGAAGGTAACCTTTCTTGGATTCCGACATGCTAAACCTTTTTAGCACTCGGTCTATATATGTAGACTGCGAAAGACCAAGCAACAGTTTTGATCTATCTCTATATATTCTAATCCCAAGGATATAGGTTGCTTCTCCCAGGTCTTTCATGGAGATTGTTTTGGACAACCAAATTTTAACTGTCTGTAAAACTGATATATCGTTTCCTATAAGTAATATGTCATCGACATATAATACTAGGAATACGACTGCACTCCCACTAACCTTCTTGTACACACAAGGTTCGTCAGGATTTTGTGAGAAATCAAACTCTTTGATTGTCTCATCAAAACGGATGTTCCAGCTCCTAGATGCTTGCTTCAGTCCATATATGGATCGTCGAAGCTTGCATACTTTGGTTTTATCAACCGATGTGAAGCCTTCAGGTTGTATCATGTATACATCCTCAAGCAGGTTTCCATTAAGGAAAGCTGTTTTCACATCCATTTGTCATATCTCATAATCATAATGAGCCGCTATGGCTAGGAGCATCCGAATGGATTTAAGCATAGCTACTGGCGAATAGGTTTCGTCATAATCAATTCCTTATTTTTGACGGTATCCTTTTGCCACTAATCTAGCCTTAAAGGTAACTACATTACCTTCCATGTCGGTTTTCTTCTTGAAAACCCACTTGCACCCTATGGGCTTGATCCCTTCAGGTGGGTTAACCAAGTCCCATACTTGATTTTCGTACATGGAATCCATTTCCGACTTCATGGCCTCAAGCCATTTGTCCCTTTCTGAACTTTTCAGGGCATCTTCATAACTGATAGGTTTATCATCGCTTATGAGTAACACGTCGTTCGATTCACTTACGAGAAATCCGTATCTCTCTGGAATATTGCGTGCCCTATCAGACCTACGAAGAGGTGTTGTTGTTTTAGGTTCAACTGATAGCTCATCATTATGAATTATCGGTTGTGGGCCTAGACTAGGTGTCTCTGTAATGTCTATTGGAGTTTCTTGAACTTCATCAAGTTCAATGCCACTCCCACTATTATCTTGTAAAAGAAATTCCTTTTCCAGAAATACAGCATGCCTTGAAACAATCACCTTTTGCTCCAAGGGATGATAGAATTGGTAACCCTTCGTTTCCTTAGGGTACCCAATAAATAGACATTTATCAGACTTAGCATCCAATTTGTCTGATATAGTCTGCTTCACATAAGCAGGACAACCCCATATCTTAAGGTGAGTTAAGTGAGGTTTCTTACTATTCCATATCTCATATGGAGTAGTAGAGACTACCTTGGTCGGGACTCTGTTTAGCAAGTAAACAGCTGTCTTAAGTGCATAGCCCCAAAAGGATTTTGGAAGAGTTGCATAGTTCATCATGGATCTAACCATGTCCATCAAGGTTCGGTTACGCCTCTCAGATACACCATTATGCTGTGGTGTATACGGCGGAGTCCATTGGGACAATATCCCATTGTCCCTAAGATAATCTTGAAACTCTTGACTTAAGTATTCACCACCCCGATCTGATCGAAGTATTTTAATACTTTTGCCAAGTTGTTTCTCTACTTCATTTCTGAACTCTTTGAATTTCTCAAAAGCTTCAGATTTGTGTTTCATCAAGAACACATACCCGAATCGTGAGTGATCATCGATAAAGGTGATGAAGTAGCTATAGCCTCCTTGTGCTAGAGTTGACATTGGTCAACATACATCGGTATGTATTAGACCAAGCAATTCTCCCACTGGATTACCTTTTCCAGAAAAGGGTAATTTGTTCATCTTGCCTCTTAAGCATGATTCGCATGTATCAAATGAACTGGGTTCAAATGTTTCCAAAATTTCACATCGGTGTAATTCGGTCATGCGTTTCTTACTTATATGGCCAAGACGACAGTGCCACGTGTAGGAGTCTATTCGATTATCTATTCGAGCACGTTTGTTGCTAACTTCGATATTGAAAACGTCACTGGATAAATCTAACGTGTAGATGTCATTGCACAAAGTTCCATTCCCATAAAGAACGCCATTTAAAGTTATGTAACAACAATTGTTACTAAAAGTTAAATGATAACCTTTTTCATTCAAACATGAAATAGATACAATGTTCTTTATTAACGAAGGAACAAAATAACAATTATCCAATTCTAAGACACGTCCAGTTGGGAGCTTTAGCAAATATGTTCCGATGGCAACAGCAGCAATCCTTGCTCCATTTCCAACCCGCAAATTCGCTTCTCCCTTGACGAGTCTTCTTCTATTCCTTAGCCCCTGTATGTCATTACATATATGTGAGCTACACCCAGTATCAAGTACCCAGGTATCTGAGGAAATAGAGTGACATTCAATAACGAAGATACCTGAAGAGGATGGGGCATCGGATGCCTTCTTCTTCAAGGACTCAAGATAAACCTTGCAGTTTCTTCGCCAGTGACCCTCCTTGCCACAATGATGACAGGTTCCTTTTGGTTTCTTTTCAGTGTTCTTGGCCTTTTTCTTCTTCCCCTTGTTCTGTTCTTTGGCCTTCCTCTTAGAACCTTTCTTCGAGGAACCAACTAACAGTACTGCCTTTTGATCCGGCTTTACAGAAGGCTCCACAGTCTTCAGCAGGTTGAGCAACTCAGGAATGGTGGTCTCCAGTTTGTTCATCCGATAGTTCATCACAAATTGTGAATAACTCTTGGGCAAACAACTCAGAATTAAGTCAATACTTAGTTCATGATCCATTGCAAAACTGAGTGCGCTCAGTCGCTCAATGTACCCCAACATCTTTAACACAAACTGCGAGGCAGAAGTGCCTTCCTGCATCTTAGTGGTGAAGAGGAGTCTGGAGACTTCGAACCTTTCGGATCTCGCCTGCTCTTCAAACAACTCATGAAGATGGAAGATGATGGTATAAGCATCCACATGCTCATGCTGCTTTTGCAGCTTAGGTACCATAGAGGCTAGCATAATGCAACTCGCAAGTTCAGAATCGGTCACATGTTTCTGATGGGCCAACAATTGGTCCGGAGTTGCATTTTCTGGAGGATGGTCGGGAAGTTGATTTTCAATGACATAAGCAAGCTTCTCTGCCTTAAGACTATCCTTAGATTTCGAAGCCAGTCCATGTAGCTTGGCCCAGTCAGTTTATTGGTGTCCAAAATGGAACGCAAGTTTAGAGAAGACATGATCGAGTGATTATCCTAGAAATACAAATTGAGTTTATGTGAGAAGAATGATTAAAGAATGTATCAACATACATAAATAAAATCCTATTTATTTTTCAAATTGAATAACCCTTTTTATCAATTCGGGAGATCGTAGGAACATCTCCAAATAGGTTGATATCCAACAATAGATAAGAACAACCATGACTGTGGCCATCAAGTTTTTCTTAGCTATGAAGGTAGGTAATTACACCGATTACATATCACATATATGTAACTATCACTTTATGCTATCAACTAATTGAATGTTTGCATAAATCATTGGGTTGTTAACTCATTAACAAGTATGTAACATTATACATAGCACCCAACTGCACCTCTCTTTACATCGACCTTGGCTGTGCACAACAAATCGATGCTCCAAGCTTAAGGCTGACCCATTAATCAAGAAATAGTTTTAATATGGTTGGAGCTCATTCAACCGTTTAGTCAGGCTTGGATGTGTCCAACAACCAAAACTAAGGATTGACCTCTGACTCCAACTATATTATTCATAAACTAATTCCATGGTTTGAACATGTTGAGGTTCAAGTCGGGCATGGATGTGTCCATCAACCCAAACGAGAAACAAAACTCCGGTTCTAACCATATTAATGGAAGGTGTTGGCCTTAATATTTTGTAAGGGGTTTTGGGTCTCATCTTTTCTAAGCACATTCATGACATATGTCATGACTAACGATTTCCTTAATAAAGTATGTATGTGACTTAAGTTATCAAGTCTCATTAATTGAATTAGGAACCAGATTTCCTAATTCTAATTCCATACTTTATTAAAGGAATTATTTTGGAAAACAATTTCCTAAATTGTCATAATCAATTTCGGAAATAATATGTTTAAGACTTTGATTTCTCTAAATCAAATCTTATTAAATTAAGAGGCAATTTCCTTAATTCAACGACATATTATTTTCATGAAAATCTCAATTAAGAAAACTCTATAGGAAACCATTTTCCTAATTAATTTTGGAGACAACAACATGTAAGAGCATCACCTCTTAAATCATGTTTATTCATGGATTTAATTAATTACAACAAATCGTTTTCTAAGGGTGGCTCCCGAGGCTCAGATACCCAAAGAAAAGTAATTTGTCGTAAATCCAATTTGGTCCGTTTCGGAAACGCAACCAAATCAAACATGACAATTTCATTCAAAATTGGGAAATTAAATTACAACAACTAACTTTAAATTGGACGGCTCCCCGAGGCTCAATCCAAAATAAAGAATTTTGTTAATAATTTAAAGACAATTCGAATTTGAAATTGTCAATAATTATCCATAAATTTGTCTAGACTTTCTCAAAAGAAAGTGCCCAAAATTGCGAGGTTTCATAATAGATTTTCAGAATGGTTGTAAGTTTCTGGTACAAGAAAACTTACATATTTCCAAAATTGGAAAATTTCTAAAATTAGAAAAATTTCCAAAATTGGAAAGTTTCCAAAGATGGGAAGTTTTGACATTATTATAAAATTTCAGAAACTAGAAAATTTCAAAAGTTTGCGAAATTTCATGACGATTTCCAAACTTTGAATTCCTAAATCTAAAATTTATTATAATTGGAAAGTTTCCATAATTGAAAAATTTTCCAAAATTGAGATCATGACAAAGTGTTCCGCAAAACAATTATATGATTTGTCGAACACTAACCGGCTCTGATACCACTGTTGGGACCGGGTGCATGTCGACAAGGATACGGGTTCGTAAAATTTTAAATTTTTACGTGCAGCAGAGAATTAGCATAAAATAATTTCCTAAATTATTTTAACCACATATCTAGCATGCAACCTTATGATGTGTTGACATAATCATAAATTAAAACTTTGCGGAAAAGTAAACTAATTTACTAAGTACCTCTCGTAACTCGAAGTAAGGGACGAGATCCAACCGTAGCGTCCCTTGGAAGCTCCGCCTCTATTCGCGTCCACGCCGAGTTCTCTCCGGGATGACTTCGCAAAGTCACGAGTTTTGTGCTGACGAGAACTACTAGATTCTCTAAGGGCACAACTAGAAGTTCAAGAGAAAGATAGGAAAACTCACCACCAAGAATCGGAATCCAAATTCCGGGAAGAAAGGAGAGGTGATCCGCTTCTTCTTCTTCTTGGTTGGCTTCTCCTTCTTCTTGATGGCTCACGACAACCTCAAGGGAGGTTGAGGTTGCGCCGACCCTAGCTTGGACAAGGGGTGCCGGCCCTAGCTTGGAAGATGGGCGCCGGCCCTAGCTTGGGAGAGGGAAGAAGAGAATAAGAGAGAGAGAGAGAGGAAGCTACTAATCTCTTGATTACTCAATTATTGATTAGGAATTAAAGGCTTCCTTTTGGTTCCTTATATAGTTGCTTCTCCCTTGCCAAGTCTCCTCTTAACGGAATTAAAGGAATTAGTTATAAGAATTTATCTTATAAAATTTCTTATGATTATTCCGTTAGCCTAGTTTTATTATAACTAATTTATAATAAAACAAATTCTTCTCTCTTTAATTATGGAATAAATTTTATAAGAAATTTATAAACTTTCTTATTATGGAAAAATCAATTCATAATTGATTTTATAAAATTAAAATAAACCAATTCATGGATTATTTTAATTTCCATAAAAGAATAAATTTCTATAAATTTATTTATATAAATTTCTTTATACAAATTTATTTATCCATAATTTATAAAATAAATCGCGCTAGATTTATTTTATTAATTAAACCAATTAAATTGGTTTTTCCCTTTAATGGCCGGCCAAACCAAGAGGGTGGCACCCTCTTTGGCCGGCCCAAGCCCCACCAATCGCGAATTAAACTCATTTAATTCGCCCAAAAGCCTTCAAAAGACTTAGCCATTTTAGCTTCCATTGCGCCTCTGATTAACTCAGATTCGACTTATTTCTCTTGATCGGAAAATCCAATTTTCAACTCGTTTTAAATCCCTCGGATTACTCGTAGTGCGTGTGACTAAATAGGCTTTCGATTTATGTTGGCCGTCTATAATCAACCAATTATAGAACGATCATGAGTGGCACCTAGTAGTACATCATGACCCCCAATTAATCGAAAGATCAACGGTTTGACCTCAGAAGTAATTCTGAAACCCTTCAGCAGCTCTAATGAATCCCCCATTCCCTTCACCACCTTATACCCACTTGGTTCAGGACACGGTCTATTTGTGTCAGTCCCCACTAGCTGACTACGTCACACCTAGCCCAAGTAGTGTCTTTCTCGTCCTTTGGATTTCTAATTACTCTCATGTATTTAAGAGACTCGCACTCTAAACATGATATACTCTGGCCAGAGGTTTTGAGTAACAATCCGACGATAGGCCTGGGTATACATCTCCTCGCAAGGAGTGGTGAATCCTTTGTAGGCTGTTCAAACATCTTCGGGCACTTCGGCTTATACCCAATCATCCTGGGTCCACACCTCCTTGGAGATGCTTGCTTAAGATGTTAAAGTATAAGTCTCCATGACCAAGATGACTTGAACACCGCAAGTCAAAGGAACATCGCACTTAAGCTGCAGTAAGAACTTCATTGACATATCTACATGTAGATTCCCATATGAAGTCTTACAGCTAGTCACTCCAATGAACTAGTTCCCTTAACTAGCATCCATGTTTATCTCCGGACATCCCAATGTCACCAGCCAGTGAGAATCAGCTGATTAGAGAATAACCCATGCTAGTCTCAACAGAATTGATAGTGTCCGTTTTTATCAATTCATCGACTAGGGATAATTTCAATACTTCACAATTGCACATTTAGAGATAATCACTAGTTGTGATCCCATCACAAATTCTCTTATGCTGTGATTGTATTGCGGACATTCAGTAGATGAGTTTAAGATCCAATCAAATACACAAACATGTATACTCAAATAGTGAATTATCATTTATTAGAATAAATGTTTACAATCATAAGGCGATTGCCTTAGACACTTCTTCATATTACTAACANACACTTGATACCCTCCATGTATTGATACAGCAAAGCTGTATTCTCAAACATCATCAGGTGTTCCTCTGGATCTGTAGCTCCTTCATATTCTGGAATGGACAAGAGCCGGAAATGCTTGGGGACTGTCTCTTGCAGAACTTGTTTGTAGAAGGGAAACCCGGAATGGTCAGCCGATGCTTGGCTGATAGGGGTCTTCCCTTTGTTGATTTTTGCTTGGCTGGAAAAGACTTCCACTGAGTCGGACTGTCCTGCCTCCTCTGCAAGGCCGAATAGCGCTCTGTGAAAATGGGGGTTGTCCCCATGGTGAGTTCCTCCTTCAGTGTCAACTCGAGCTGTGGGCTCGACTGGACCTTCCTGAGTGGGGTTGGCGACCAATCTCTGCTCTGCTGCCAACTTCTGAGCTCTGGCGGTTATCAGCAACTCGAGGTCTTCTTGCGAAAGTGTCACGGTCACCCGGTTAGAGTCACACATCTTCGGCTTTCGATCAGGCAGATTCCCACAGACGGCGCCAAATTTGATCCTGTCGACAAGCGAAGATCGGTTCTCACTCGGATGACTCGGTCTAACCAAGATAACCCGGTCTGCTGTAACTCGGGGGGTCGGGCTCGGCCTCGAATAGGGATCAGGCTCAAATCACTCGGCTCGGACCAAAATGGGGCTTATAAGATGGTGGTATGGTTGCGAAATGGCAGCAGCCTCTTTCTTTGGAACCCATAGGGGGGTTTATATAGGGGGAGGAAAGCCCTCTGCCATGTTAGAGATATCCTATCTCATTTAAGAATGAGTCAGTTGTCAGACTGAGCCAATGGCAGCCTTAGCTGCTATGTGAGACTGCCACAGCCATCTGACGGTCTGTCCAGGTTGTCACCTCTGAACCCCATTAATGTTGGCGGCTTTGTCAGGTGATGATTATGTCAGAGGCCTATTGCATCATTACTTACAGAGGAGGTCTTACAGCTGTTCGGTCAGTATGCCTTAACTCGTAGTTCTAGTCGGTCAAATAAGTCTGGACTAGGAGTCAACCAACGTGGGGCAAGACCTTGAATGTCCGACTCCGAATAGTCGACCTCGGATGGTCTCGGGTGACCTCGGGTGTCCGACCCCGAGTGGCCGACCTCGGGTGTCCGATCCCGAGTGGCCGACCTCGGATGACCTTGAGTGACCTCGGGTGACCTCGGGTGTCCGATCCCGAGTGGCCGACCTCGAATGACCTCGAGTGACCTCGGATGACCTCGGATGTCCGATCCCGAGTGGCCGACCTCGGATGACCTCGAGTGACCTCGGATGACCTCAGGTGTCCGACCCCGAGTGGCCGACCTCGGATGACTTTGAGTGACCTCGGATGACCTCGGGTGTCCGACCCCGCGTGGCCAACCTCGGATGACCTCGAGTGACCTCGGGTGCCTGACCCCGTGTAGCCGACCTCGGGTGCCCGAACCCGGGTGACTGACCTCGGGTGTTCGGCCCCGAGTGACTCCTAGTCGATCTTCGGGCCGGGCTCGTGAACCTAAAAATGAATCGGTTTGACTCTTCCTGATTTGGGTCATGTTAGATTGAATCCGACCGGACTCCTAATCTGATCCAAAAATTTACCCGATCGGATCACATATAATTATAATCGGATTTATAGGAAGAGGTACAGTGGATCTGTTTTGAAATATATATATATATATATATATATATATATATATATATATATATATATATATATATATATATATATATATATATATATATATATATATATATATAACACATATCTCGGCTTCCCTATTTTGGAACACTTACAAAATTCACTCAAAATATTCGGAGGCGTTTCATTTACTTCATTTTGTTAGGTTTTTTTTTTCATTTTCATTTTCTGTAAATAAAATGTGATTTTTTGAAAAATATGTTTGGTTTACATTTTTCAACCTTATTTTTTAGAAAAAAATATAGTATTTTCTGAAAAACTAGAGAATGAAAGAAAGTCATTTTTTAGAAAATATGATTTTCTGGAAAATGAAAATAGAAAATATGATTATATCTTTTTCTGAAAAATAAGATTGAAAAATACAAACCAAACATATTTTTCAGAAAATTATATTTTCTATCGAAAATAAAAAATCATCGTACCAAACGTAACCTTAGTTTCTTGAGTATCTAAACTCCATGACCGAGCACTTGACACTCGAGCAATATTCGACAGCCTAGCGACCTAGCACTCGACCGGCCTGGCAGCTCGGCACTCGAGCGATTTTGCAACTCAAGTGACTCCTGACAGCTCGGCACTCGAGTGACTCCAGTGACTTGACGGTCGACCAACCTAGCAGCTCGGTATTCAAATTCGGTAGTTGGGCTACACAACGAGTCGGCAACTCGCTCAAGAAGAATTCCCGACTCGGATGTGGTTTCTGAATTTATGTGACACACAATTCGTGAGACTTAATTTACATATACTTATAGCCAGATTTATAGGAAGAGGTATAGTGAATCTGTTTTGAAAAAAAAGATATAAAACACGAGATATCTCTGGCTTCTCTATTTTCGAACACTCAGAAAATTCACTCAAAATATTATTTTCTAAACTCCAAACCCGAACACTTGGCACTCGAGCAATATTCGATAGTCCGGCGACCTAGCACTCGACCGACCGGGCAGCTCGGCACTCGAGTGACTATGCAACTCAAGTGACTCGACAGTCGGCCGACTGACAGCTCGACACTCGAGTGACTCGACACTCAGCCAACCTAACAGCTCGGTACTCAAATTCGGTACGTAGTTGGGCTACACAACGGCTCGACAACTCGCTCGGGAAGCATTCGGCGACTCAGATGCCACGGAGCTTGGGATCTTTCAGAAGTACTTGGCTTCGTTCGATGATGTGTCTACTCGACTACACTCGAATTCTCACTTGAGCTCTAGAAGCATCAGGGCTACAACACAGCCGACTTCCACTAGTCGGACAAATTAAGAAGCACCCAGAATAGCTCAACTAAACAGCAGTTTAAGATTACCTGCTCATGTCACTCAATAAATAAATTAAAATTGAATTTCAATCCAATAATTGCTCCACTATCTCTGATTGTCTAACAAAATATTGATTTTTGTATAACACATAGAAGGGCCACCTTGTGACAGATAGCAATTGGAAATGTGGATCGTTGAGAAGCTAGAAAAGGAGAGACGAATAGTTGTTTTCTAGCTTTCTTATTCATTAATTCTACAATCCAAATCAGTGTAGTAGAAATATCTATGATCGAGGATATATCGGAGAGACGTCATACAGCAGTGTGATAGTTGAGAGGTTGTCACAGGGTAATCCTGTTGTCATAGGAGGATAATACCAATGGCAAAGGAGCTAGGCTTATTAGCCTAGATAGAACCCGCTCGGGTGTCTCAAGATCTTATTGAATTCTCGCTCGGGAGTTTAATCTATTCAGTCGAGCAAGATGAGTATCTGCTCGGGCGCCCTTAAAGGTTTTTCAACTGCCCGCTCGGAACGAGTCAACTATAGGCAACTCGGCCGGGTCTAAACAACTCAGTCAAGCGCTCGTACGCGGGAGGTATGGTGAACACTACCCGAGCTGGGAAACCAACATAGCCCGAGCGGTAGGACTTGACCTCTGAGGTACTCGGAGGACTTGACCTCTGAGGTACTCGGAGATATTCCTATAGGGTTAATATTAAGAGAGCATCAAGCTTTTAACGCATCACCAGAATATGAAAATGTTATATTAATGAGAGAAGTTGGAAACGCCTATAAATAAATAACGAAAATAATGAGAGTCATAAAAGAGGTGTCATTGATCTCCAATAACTGCCAATAATAAGGACCATAAAGAGGATGCCATTAATAGTTAATGACGGGAAATAAAGAGACATAGTAAAGAGTATAAAAGGAGTACAGGAACTCCTGAGAAAGAAATCTAAAATTTGCTAAACTCCTTTCTATTTACCAACTTCTCAACTCTACTTCTGACTTGAGCATCGGAGTGACATCGCTGGGACACCTCCTCGCGTCATTCTAATGTTCCTTTCTCTTTCTCAGGCGATAACCTCCATGTAGACACCAGTCGCATCACCGGGGGTCGTCGTCCATGTTGTCAGCTTCCGGAACATTTTAGCATTGTCTGTAGGAATGTATATTTACCAGAAGCTACAGAATCGATGGTGGGCATTGGCAACTCAGCGAATGTGGTGTTGACGCGGGAGAAATTGGATCAGATTATGGTGGCGGCGGTCCGAGGCCCACTGGAGCAGCATCAAATATAGCAGACAACCTCCTAAAGGACCTCTGCCTCGATGGGAAGGCGACGAGCCTCCCCTTCACCGCCCAAGCTGCTTACGGGAGCATCTCTGGGGCGTGATGGTAATCTCCTCGAAGTCTCCCAAAAGGAACATTCGGAAGCCTCTAGTACCCCTCCTCAAGATGGAGGAAAGGGAGGGTTTACAGGTATGCCAACCCATGTCGACCAGGAGTTGTCGCCATTCACCCAGGTTATCATCAACGACCCGATGCTGCGACATTATCGGCATCCCACAATTGGGGAGTATGTGGGAAATTCGGATTCAGATGATCACCTTTGTAAGTTCGAAAATGCGGGCTTATTACACCAATACATTGACGGGGTGAAGTGTCAGATATTCCTCAACACCCTCTCGGGAGCAGTTCAACGATGGTTGAATAGATCGCCTAATGCGCCCATCAATTGTTTTGCAGAGTTCCGAATGGTCTTTCTGCACCATTTTGCGTAGTCGGAAATACCACAAAACTGCCCTTAACCTGTTCTCCCTCAAGTAAAAAAAGCAAGGAGACTCTAAAGGACTACATCTAACACTTCAATCGGGTAGCTCAGGGTATACCCATAGCCACCTCCGAGATTCAGGTGAGTGCATTCACGTATGGGTTGGTAGAGGGAAATTTTTTTAGATCTTTAGTAAAGAAGTTGTCGATCAGCTTTGATGACCTTCTAGACCGGTTAGTAAAGCATGTTAATGTGGAAGAGATCCAGTATTCTCGGAGGAAAAAATGCAGGATGAACGCACCAACATCCAATTATTTCAGAAAGAAGGGCACCACCAGCTCCCGCTTGAGCTAAGGAGTCCTAGGCGAGCCGTACTCAGCATTGGGGCCATCGAGAGGAGAAGGTGGTTTAGACGGTAGACACGAAGTCTCCTCCTGAGCTGGGTGTTGCCAAAAATGAGAGGTATTGTACTTACCATCATTCCTCTACTCATTCCACGGAGGAATGTTATGCTCTCCATCATCCTCGACGGAGCGTTTCCCATAAGTGTGGCAAAGTGAGATACTCCCCCGAGCCTTGTCGTCGTTCACCCCGGGTCAGCCAATCGGAAGAAAGGGAACCTCCCCGAAGGAGGATGCGCTAACCACCGGGGAAGAGATCGCCTAGACAAAGAATGCCCTTGCCGCTGCAGGATCCTATAAAAGGGAAGGAACCCATTCGGGGCATGCCGAAAGAAATGGTGGGCATGATTTCAGAGGCCAACAGATAAAGATTCTAATCGGGCAAGAAAATCTCATGCCCGTCAACTTGAGAACTACTTGGTCAAGACCAGTCATGAGCGACGAGTAGGTCCTGTGATATCTTTTAGGCCAGAGGATCTGGAAGGAGTGGAGGCCCCGCATGAGGACATCCTGGTAACTGAAGTTGTAATAGAAAATTATATTGTTAATCGAATTTTCGTTGACATAGGTTGCTCAGTCAACATCATTTTCAAAGAGGCTTTGGACCAGATGCAGATAGAGGAAGACGCGTTATGCCCAATAACCACCGTACTTTTCATCTTCATGGGACATCTAGTGAGGCCTCTCGGGTAATGTGTCTCTCCGTGATGCTCAGAGACGAAATGCTAGAATAGACCAAGAGGACCCAGTTCATTATAGTGGACACGGGCTCTGCGCACAATGTGATCCTTGGTCGATCGACGCTGAGCCTAAGGGTGTAATCGAACCGAGCTGAGCCAAATAGTAAGAGGCTCAAATTCGGGCTCAGTTCATTATTTTTAGGCTCGAGCTCGGGCTTGAGTTCGATTCGAACTTTAGTTCTTAAGCTCAGCTCATAATAAAATTAAATAGCTCAAGCTCAGCTCGTGAAAAAACTCGTTTAAAAATTAAATGAGCTTGTTTAAAATAATTAATTATAATAATTAATAATATATTATTATATTTATTATTATGTGATATTTAATTATATATGTATATTTAATAAGATAAACAAGTCTCTTAATAAACATATTCACGTACCTTTTAACGAACATGTTTGCGAGCCTCTAAACAAACATATTTGCGAGCTCACAAACCAAATACTACTAAGCTCGATCTTGACTCGATAATGTTTTTGATTTCAAAATCAACCTTGAGCTCGGCTCGTTAACTTAATTGAACAAACTCGAATGAACTATTTTTCAAATCGAGACCCGAATAGCTCACGAGCGGTTTGGCTCGTTTACACCCCTAAATAAGCCTCTTCCAGGTGGTAGTTTCCATTTATCATCAGAAGATCAAGTCCCCTATCAAAAACTAGGTTCGGGAGGTGAAAGGGTGTCAATTGGCAGATCGGAAATGTTACGTAGAGGAAATCAGAACGGATGCTCGTAAGAGTAGGAAGGTACAAGAAACCTTGCAGATCAAGTTAACTGATCCTCTGGTGTCAGATGAAGTGAAGCAGGAGAGGCGGTCCGACAAACAGGAGGATGTACAGATCCACCCCCGATGGAAAGATGGGGTCACTAGAATCATGGTAGATCTACCTCTCGAGCTAATGGGGAAGCTGATCTAGTGCTTGTCAAGCCACTATAATGTGTTCGCCTGGTTGACTAAAGATATTAAGGGGGTACCGTCGACACCGATGACTCATAGATTAAATGTCCTTCCGGAGGCTCACCCAGTCAAGCAAAAAAGAAGACACTTTGCAGTTAATCATAATCAAATCATTAGAGAAGAAGTGACTAAGTTGTTGGAAGCGGGATATGTTCGGGAAGTTCAATTCCTGACCTGGCTCACAAATGTTATCTTAGTTCCTAAACCCGAGGGCATATGGCGGGTATGTATCGATTCCATATACGTAAATAAAACTTGTCATAAAGATTGCTACCCCTTACCTTGGATAGATCAAACGGTAGATTCCACGTCCGGGTGTGACATTATTTGCTTGTTGGATACTTATCAAGGGTATCACCAAGTACCTCTCGCTCGAAAAGACTAAGAAAAAGTAAGCTTCGTCACCGCAAATGGAATGCACTATTATAATATTATGTCGTTTGGGTTGAAAAATGCTTGCGCAACCTACTAATGGACGATGGACAAAGTTTTTTGACATCATAGTCGAAATGTTGAGGTATATGCTGACTATATTTTCATTAAAACTGAACGAGGAGAAGATCTAATAGCCGACCTAGAGGAAACATTCGGTACTCTGAGAGCTCATGGGCTCAAATTAAACCCCCCCCCCCCCCCAATGCTTATTCAAAGTCAAAAGCTGATACTTTCTGGCTTACATTGTGACCGAGCAAGGGATTGAGGCTAATTCTGAGAAAGTGAAAGCAATCATGGATATGTTGCCGCCTTGTAACCTAAAGGAAGTTTAAATATTGGTGGATTAGGTTACGACCCTTTCCTAATTTATATCTCGGTCGATCCATCGAACACTCCCATTCTTCAAGGTCTTAAAGAAAGCCGCCAAGTTTGAGTGAGATGAAAGATGCGACCGAGCTTTCATGGAGCTAAAGGAGTATCTAGTAGGTCTTCCCATTCTATGTAAGCCCTTGGCTAAACACTATTCTTATATCTCTCAACGACGGAACAAGCGGTGGGCTCTGCATTTCTTCGAGAGGAAGGTAACACGCAATACCTCATTTACTTCTTTAGCCATTTGATAAAAGATGCAGAGAATCAGTATATCACCCTGAAGAAGCTAGCCTATGGAGGGTGTTGACCGCTCGACACTTGAGACCATACTTTGCTCTCTCATCATATAGTAGTCTTTACCAATAACCCACTCAGGCAAGTTCACACTAATCCAAAAACCTTGGGATGGTTGATCAAAAGGACCACCGAGTTTAGTGAGTATGGCACCCAGTATCAACTCCTAGTGGCCATAAAGGCTCAAATCTTGGCAGATTTTATGGCGACAGTCGTTGCTGCTCTAGAGGTCGGGAAGACATGGAGAGTGTATGTTGGTGGTTCATCCATGCAAAGGTCCAATGAGATTGGAGTACTACTAATTTTTAGGGGTGCCAAAAATCAACACGACCCGACGATCCAACCCGAAAAAAATTAGGTTCGGGTTGAAAATTTTCGGGTTCGGGTCGGATTCGGGTTGGAGGATTTCAGGTTGAAAATTTTCGGGTCGGGTTCGGGTTCGGGTCGGGTCTGGTTGACCCGAATTTAATGTTTAGTGATTTTTTAGGGTTAAATCAAATTTTATTTTGAAAATTAAGATATTTTTATTTATATTAATATCAATATTAGTATGATCATGATGGAGTATTGAGATAAAAGTGAAGAATTATAGAAAAAATAGCGAAAAAAGACGTTTCAAATCGGTTTTTTCGGGTTATTCGGGTTGGGTACGGGTTGATCGGGTTGGTCGGGTTCGAGTTCGGATTTGGGCGTTCCGGGTTGAGTTCGGGTTCGGGTTGGGAGTTTAAAAAAAAAATTCCAACTCGACCCGACTCACCCGAATTGACACCCCTACTAATTTTCCTATGAGAAGACATACTACAATTGTCAATCCGACTTAATTTTCGCGCCACCAAAAATAAAGATGAATATGAAGCTTTATTGGTCGGGTTATAGGCCGCCATGCAAACCGGCGATATGCGAGTCATTGTGTACTTAGATTCTTAACTGGTAGTTCAGCAGATAGAAGGTGATTTTAAAGTGTGCAATGAGCGGATGTAAAGATATGTGCAAGCATTTGAGTAGTTGAAATCAAATTTCCTAGAAGTAACTTTGTAAAAAAAATGTCCCAAGCAGACAATACTAGAGCTGACGAGTTAGCCAAATTAGCTAGCTTGTTGGACGTTCGACAATCCCATTTGCCAAGAAACACTGATAGCACAGATAGGCAAAGAGCCCGCTCGGAAGGAAGCAACAGATTGGAGGATACATTTTGTAGCATTCTTACGAATGGGGGATCTCCCCCTTAATCCCCACCAAGCACGACTTCTTAAATGTCGAGCGGCTCGGTTCACATTGGTAGGAAATCTGTTATACAAGAGAGTGTTCACTCAACCTCTTCTAAAATGTCTGGGACCAAGAGATGTAAAGTATGTCTTGCGGGAGGTTCATGAGGGTATATGGGCAATCATATTAGAGGAAAAACCATAGCACGGAAAGCAATGTTGGTGCAATCTTGGTTAGGTCATGGTTGACCTAGTTTGATTAAGCTCGGGTGAACTTAGGTCTGATAAGCTTGGTAAGCTTATGATTAGATGTTTCGATGTTTGATAATGATGTTTGAATGTCATATCGTATGATGTCAAGAGGACAGAAGGTTGACTGGAGGCTTGACGGAAAAGACCTAGTGGGACTAGGTGAAGTCCAGGTGGATCGGGGAGATCGTACGCTGGCATGGGAAAAAACCTAGTGGGACTAGGTGAAGTCCAGGTGGATCGGGGAGATCGTACGCTGGCATGGGAAAAGACCTAGTGGGACTAGGCACACCTAGTGGGACTAGGCACCCCTAGTGGGACTAGGCACACCTAGTGGGACTAGACACACCTAGTGGGACTAGGTGAAGTCCAGGTGGATCGGGGAGATCGTACGCTGGCATGGGAAAAGATCTAGTGGGACTAGGTGAAGTCCAGGTGGATCAGGGAGATCGTACGCTGGCATGGGAAAAGACCTAGTGGGACTAGGCACGCCTAGTGAGACTAGGTGAAGTCCAGGTGGATCGGGGAGATCGTACGCTGGCATGGGAAAAGACCTAGTGGGACTAGGCACACCTAGCGGGACTAGGTGAAGTCCAGGTGGATCGGGGAGATCACATGCTGGCAAGGTGGAAGTCTACCGAGAGACTAGACCTAACTCGAGGGTTAGGCGAACATGGTGGGGAATCAGGTTAAGTTCTAGTTGGGAACTAGGCAGAAGAAATCCAAGTTGGTCAAAGGGGTTGACCGGACACTTGGTAGGGAACCTTAGACTTGTGAGCACAAGTTAGGTTGGACTCAATCGATTAGGTAATCGATTGGGTGAATCGATCATCTGATCGATTAAGGCAGTTTGCGTTGGAGGACAGAAGAGTTCTGAATCGATTGGGTAATCGATTCAGGGTATCGGTAATCAATTGGTCAATCGATTAAGGTGTCTCGTGATCGATTGGGGTAATCGATCATTAAGGTTTGCGCGAGAGAACAGAGAAGCTCTGAATCGATTGGGCAATCGATTCAGGACACTGGTAATCGATTGGGTAATCGATTACGGTTCGAAAACTAGCCATTGAACGGCTAAGTGTGACGTGGTAATCGATTGAGTAATCGATTCAGAAACCCTAGGAGTCGGGTATAAGGGCTTTCGCGCAGGTTTGAGCCGTAGTTCTTCTTCCTCCTTCCACGCCATTTCAAGAGAAGCTTTGGGGCTTAGTGTTGCTGCACTTCCAAAGTTCTAGAGGCGATCACAAGCTTGAAGATAGCAAGGAAAGCAAAGTGTGAGCTTATTCATTGTAAATCTTGTAAGATTTCATTTGTGTTTGCTTTGTTTCTTGTTGTATCTTTGTGAAAGCTTGTAAGAGGTTTCTCCACCTCAAAAAGGAGACTTTCATAGTGTATGAGAGTGTGAGGAGAGTGGATCCTTGGATTAGTCACCCGGCCGGGGTGGATACCAAGTAAAATCCAACGTGTTAGCATTGCTTGAAGTCTTCCGCCGCGACAAATCATCTACAAGCGAATCGAGGCTAATCACCCCCCCCTCTAGCTCGTCTACTGGTCCCAACAAGTGGTATCAGAGCAAGGTTGCTCTTCATTGGACTCATCGCCAAGAGGCCAAGAGCTAGAGGAAGAAGAAGAAGTTGGAAGAAACCCTAATTTCAAGAAGTCATCATCAAGAGGGTTCAACTTCAAAAATGGAGTTTGGCTACGACACCCGGGCACCTCCACCATTCGACAAGGCAAATTTCAATCTTTGGAAGTCAAAGATTGAAAATTATTTCATGATGGAGATAGAGCAATGGTTTGCTCTAATGGAGGGTTTTGAAGCTCCAACAAGCATCAAAGGAAAGCTCCTCAAGAAAAGCAAATGGAATGAGGAGCAAATCAAGAGATGCGAGGCCAACTACAAAGTGACCAAGTTATTGGTCAATCTTTTGCCAAGCACCATCTTGGAAAAGATTGGAGAATTCAAAGATGTCAAAGAGCTTTAGAGAAAATTGGCAAAGCTTCATGAAGATCCCTCCACTCTACCAAATCAAGACAAATCCGAAGAGGGAGATTCATCAAGAGAAGAGGACTCGGAAAGTGAGAGATGCTCAATATCCGGGGAGGAAATTCAAGAAGCATTGGCCGAGGAAGAAAAAGAGGAAGTCTCCACCTCTAGGATTGAGGGGGAGCGAAGGTCATTGACTCCGGAAGAAGAAGAAGTTGTTGGATCGGGTTGGACCGGCTAGAGGGGGGTGAATAGACGGGGAAAAAAATTATGAAAGTGGAGGCACTCGTCTTTAAAAAAAAACTTGGTCGCAACTGAGAACGTTGCTTCCAAGGCAGTGGACGCTCAATAAAAATCTCCTTGTGGCGGAGAAGCCTTACAAAAATAGCACGCTAGAGATTTTACAAGAATGAATAAAATGATTGATTTCTAAAGCAAAACCTCTAAGTTTATTTATAGCCTAAGAGAATAAATCTGGATTGTTGATTGTCGATCACTTTTCTCTTGGCCGTTGATCCATGGATGTAATCTGGATGGTTGATCTTGGATGGGATTAAATTGCATCTATTGGATTTGATTAAAGGATAATGTAACATTTGTTGGTGCAATTTGCACTAATAGTTAAACCTGAGTTTTGATGAATGACAAATAGGTTAAAGTTAGACTTGCTTTTGGTTTTGATCTCTTTACTAAGTGTGCAGGGTTGAAAGACTTAGGACTTGACACCAGGCTGAAGTCCAGGGTGGTTGAGTCCTGGCGGGAAGTCCAGGGTGGTTGAGTCCTGGCGAGAAGTCCAGTTGGGTTCACGGGGCCTGACAACTGGCTGAAGCCCAAGTTGGTTGAAACATGGCAAAAAGACCAGGGTGGTTGAGCCCTGGCAGGAAGACCTGGTGGGTTAAGAAGTTGAGTAGAGCTGCATGAGGTAAGTGAGGTAAGTCACTGGAGGAGCGAACCAGTGAGGACGGGTCCTATTTTAGGACTGTAGGCGCGGTCCAACTTAGGCCCATTTTGGTGACCTCGGTTGAGTCCTGGTTAGATCCTTATCCAGGTTTGGACGGGGTCTAATTAACTCTAAATGCATTAACTCTATTTTACAGAATTTATTTAATTAGATTCTAAATGCATTAACTCTATTTTACAGAATTTATTTAATTAGATTCTAAATGCATTAACTCTATTTTACAGAATTTATTTAATTAGATTTTGTAGTTGAATTTTATAAAATTATTCCTTATCTAAAGCCTTGGTGGAGGATAAATTATCAATTAAATTATTCGTATTTCCTTCTTTTTAGAGAATAAAATTATTCCTACTAATGCTTAAAATTCTCACGTAAAGCTTAGCTGGAAGGATAAAATCTCCTTTTAAATTATTAATAAAATTGTAAGAGGATAAAACCTCTCGGTTAACTTTTCAATATTCTGTATTTATATTTTATTTAAATTATTTTCTTAATTGAAGCAAAGGATAGAAACATTATCTTTTTTTTAATTATTTTATCTTGTTGATGGATAAAATTTGAGCTGAGAAGATCATGCATCGAGGCACTATAAATAGAAGCAAGCAAGCCCTCTAACAATAAGAAAATTTGATTCTGGTTCAAGCTTTGGCGCTCTCTTGCTTCCACGCTCCTCTGCTGCGGTTTGTGCTTTGACTCGACGCTGTCCGACCGCTGCTGGAAGATCGCTCCCAACACCCAAGCTGCTTCAGATAAATCTAAGTGTTGGGTAACGAATTTTTTTCTGCACTTAAATTATTTAAGGGGGAAGTGTAGGGCTGTTACACTTCCGCCCAATCTTGTATTCGAATCACTCTATCGGTAGTTTGTCGGTAGAGGTTTTTAGTGGATTGCCCACAGGAAAGGTTCAAGGAACCTGGGCCTTCGAGTAGGAGTCGGCGAAGGCTCCGAACGAAGTAAAACTCCTCGTGTAATTTTTTTTTATTTTTCGCTTTCGCATTTCGTTTTAATTTTTCCGCTGCGCACGTTATAAAAAGCATCGTACAATTTTCTATCGACTCTGATTTTATAACGAAGATTTTAAAAGTCACGTGATTCACCCCCCCCTCTCACGTGCATCGGTCCTACAAGTGGTATCAGAGCCAAGTTCGCTCTGTATCGGTGCAACCACCATAAGAGCCGGGGGAAATCCAATTCTTTTTCGTTTGTTTTTGTGTTTTCGCTGCACGATCTAAATTAGGTATTGTTGCCTAAATTTAGATATTTTCTATCGATTTTACTCGAATTTGGGCAACACCATTTCGAGTCGTTTTTTGTTTCTTTCTTCTCCTTTTCCTACCACACTACTAATCCAAGACCTAGTCTTGGAACAAGTGTTTTTGTTGTTGTCTATTTCAGATGGCTCAAGGTGAAGGATATAGTACTGCCCGTCCTCCGCTCTTCAATGGGGAAGACTTCCCTTACTGGAAACGAAGAATGGAGGTGTACCTAAAGACTGATATGGATCAATGGTTCGCAGTGCAATCTGGCTACGAACCACCAATGGACGAGGGAAACAATGCACTACTGAAGCATGACAGATGGAACCTAGAAATGAAGAAAAGGGCTCAGATTGAGTTCAAAGCACAGAACACACTCCAATGCGGACTAACCAAAGAGGAATTGAACCGTATCGGCCCAACTGAATCTGCCAAAGAACTTTGGGACAAACTGATTGAACTGCATGAAGGCACCTCAGATGCGAAGGTAACAAAAAGAGATTTGTTATTGAATAAATTATTTAACATAAAAATGCAGGAAGGTGAGTCTGCAAGCCAACTCCACGCCCGGATCAAGGACATACTAAATGGACTCCACCTCATTGGGCACAAACAAGAAAATAGAGATATTATAAGGTATGCACTAAATGCCTTTCCTAGAAACTCTTTATGGGCATCCATCATAGATGCTTATAAAATTTCTAGGAATCTTTCCAAAATAAATTTAGATGAACTATTCTGTGAATTAGAACTGCACGAACAAACTAACGCCAAGGCCGAGAAAGGATTTGCTTTGTTTGCAGGTTCTTCAAAAGAAGTCAAGTCGAAGAAGAAAATTCAAGAATCAGAAGAAGAGTCAGACTCAGACTCAGATGACGAGGAACAAATGGTTAACTTAGTAAGAAAAGTCCTCGCCAAAAAGAAAAGCAAATTCTCGAAAAGAGATTTCCAAAAGATAATGAAGCCAACCAGTTATGGAGACAAAAGCAAAATAACCTGCTTCGGTTGCAACAGAAAAGGACACTTCAAACATGAATGTCCCTACAAAACGGAGGACCAATCAAAGAAAAGCAAGAAGAAGAAGGCTCTTCAAGCCACCTGGGACGAGAGTTCGGATGACTCTGACTATGAACCACCAAAGAAGACAAGCTACCTCGCGCTAATGGCAACTGGACCCGGGTCAGACTCGGAGCACGACGAAGATTCCGAATACGAGTCGAGTCAAGAGATCGGACTCTTTTCGGACGACTCGACTAAGGTATATTTAGATTCAGTTAATGAAAATTTTTTAAGATTATTTCCATTTTAAATAAAAAATTACTTGCATCTGAATCTAGGAATGACCAGCTCCTTAAGGAAAATCAAGACCTTAAGGAGCAATTAATTAATACCAGAACATTAACTGAACAAACTCAAAATCAAAAGACAATTGAGCTTGAAACTGAAAACTCCACTCTAAAGGGCGAAGTCCTAAAACTTAAGGATCTACTAGCAACTTTCACAACCCGATCCAAGAACCTTGACCTCATTCTTGGATCACAAAAGGGCATGTACAATAAATCTGGGATAGGATATAAATCAGGATCAGCCCAAAGATCCTTTATCTCCTTTATCCACCCCCGCAAAAATCAACGAAAAGCGTGGGTTCCGAAAGCTTACCTAACAAAGCAAGTAGGTCAGAATCAACTTTATGTCCCAAAAAGGGACATCCACTACATTGACCCTAGACATCCAGTCTACAATTTAGGGGGAAGTTCCAAATTAGTTGGCACCTCAAAGTCACCCTTTACCCGTCTGGGTACCTAGGACTAGTTTCAAAAGTTAGTCTGACACTTGACCTACTCAGTACCAGGGTAGGGCGAGCTGATAGTACGTTAGGGAAGCTGATCTAAGGAGTCAGGTAGGGGAAGGCGTCCTCTATTTGGTCTTCTTAGCCCAGTGGAACTAGCCGAAGCTACCTCGCCACATCCTAGACTAGTTAGACCAAGGAGTTTCAATAGGTAGGTTAAAAGTACAACTTCCTTAAGCGGTTTTGCCTAGAAAGTGGTTGTTGATCCAATAAGGCTTCGGCCAAAGAAGACCTCTGTGCCTCGCCACGGCCTGGAAACCAATTATGGAAGTATACTTTTAAACTGCTTCTTGTCAAACCTGAATCTAACAAAAGGTCAGATTAACTTTTATAAATCAAACTCAAACTTATCTCACACAAATCATAGGATCCCTTTGATTGACAACTTAGATCAAGTGAGATGAATAAGGACAACTAAAATCAAATTTCAAAATTCAAATTAACAAAATCAAATTTCAAAATTCAAATTAACAAAATCAAATTCAAAATTCAAATTAACAAAATCAAATTTCAAAATTCAAATTAACAAAATCAAATTTCAAAATTCAAATTAACAAAATCAAATTTCAAAATTCAAATTAACAAAATCAAATTCAAAATTCAAATTAACAAAATCAAATTCAAAATTCAAATTAACAAAATCAAATTCAAAATTCAAATTAACAAAATCAAATTTCAAAATTCAAATTAACAAAATCAAATTTCAAAATTCAAATTAACAAATTCAAATTCAAAATTCAAATTAACAAATTCAAAATTCAAAATTCAAATTCAAAAATTCATAAAATTCAAATTCAAAAATTAATAAAATTCAAAATTCAAATTCAAGTTTTAAATTCTTTAGGATGTTTAAAATTTTCTTAAATTTTTTAAAAAAAAAATTCAAAAACTTAACCTAAGTTCTAAATCTTTTACTTAACTGTAGGTAAATAAATGGATTATTGACAGTGGGTGCTCCAGACACATGACTGGGGATCCCACCAAATTTACAGAACTCAAGTACAAAAGACTAGGGACCGTTGCTTTTGGAAATAACGGTAAACTTAAGGTAATTGGCCTAGGTAATATTGAACTTGAGTCTGATTTTATAATTACAAATGTATTACTTGTTGAAAATTTTCACTTCAATTTACTGAGTATTAGCCAATTGTGTGACACTGGTTATAAGGTTAGGTTCCTATCCAATGAATGTCTGATCAAACACAATGACAACCCAAACATCACACTTAGAGGACTTAGGCACAATAACATTTATGAAATTAAGTTAACCTGTCCCTTAGAAAATTGTCTTTTAACCCATAAGGATGAGACTTGGCTCTGGCATAGGAGACTTTCACACACTCACTTCAGAAAACTACCTAAACTAAAAGGTTTAGTTAGAGGCCTACCAAAGTTATCTAACCTTGAGTCAACCTTATGTAACGCATGTCAACAAGGAAAACAAACTAGGTCAACCCACAAACCAACTAGTCAAACTCAAACTAAGTCAATTCTTGAATTAATTCACCTAGACCTATTTGACTCACATGGGGTAAAATCAATTAGTGGAAACCTTTACTGTTTAGTAATCATAGATGACTATTCAAGATTTACCTGGGTAAAATTTTTAAAAAATAAAGATGAAACTTTTGATATGTTTACTCAATTTTGTAAATTAGTAGAAAATGAAAAAGGGATTAAAATTAAAAGACTTAGGAGCGATAACGGCGGGGAATTCAAAAATCAAAAATTTAACCAATTCTGCTTAGAAAATGGCTACCATCACGAATTCTCTTGTCCTAAAACACCTCAACAAAATGGAATAGTAGAAAGGAAAAATAGAACACTACAAGAAGCAACCAGAACAATGCTAAATGAATACAATCTACCTAAATATTTTTGGGCTGAGGCTGTTAGTACAGCCTGTTATGTACAAAATAGAATAACTATAAATAAAAATCTAGGAAAAACAACTTTTGAAATCTATTATGAAAAACAACCTAATATTAAGTATTTTAAAGTATTTGGATGCAAAGTGTATATATTAAACACTAGAGAACACTTAGGAAAATTTACCTCTAAGGTTGAGGAAGGTATCTTTGTAGGTTATTCCCTTACCAGTAGAGCTTATAGAGTTTATAATAAAACTACCCTAAGAATTGAAGAAACTACAAATGTAAAATTTGATGAAAAGTCTAGCCCAAATAACCTTGATCAAACCACCTACCAACCAATTGATTTTGTTAGTACTGACCCAAATGAAAGCCAATTTGAGGACCGAGACCATGATCTGACTGAACCTGCACCTGAATCTGAACCTAACCAACCCAGAACTATTCGAGTTAGCTCAGCCCACCCAACTGATCAGATCATAGGCGATCCAGAGCTAAGGGTTCAGACCAGATCAGCCTTTAGGAACCTTAGTCAAATTGCCTTGATTTCAAAAATTGAACCCAAGTCTATAGAAGAGTCCTTACTTGACCCTGATTGGATCATAGCCATGCAGGAAGAGTTAGCCCAATTTGAACGTAGTCAAGTCTGGGACTTAGTACCCTTACCTAAAGGCAAGAAATTTATTGAAACTAAATGGGTCTTTAGGAATAAACTTAACGAACAAGGAGAAACAGTCAGGAATAAGGCTAGGTTAGTAGCTAAGGGGTTTAGCCAAGTAGAAGGACTTGATTATGATGAAACCTATGCCCCTGTAGCTAGACTTGAGTCCATTAGGATGCTTTTAAGTTATGCAGCCCATAAGGGATTCAAGTTGTATCAAATGGATGTTAGGTCAGCCTTCCTAAATGGCCTGATTAAGGAAGAAATCTATGTAGGCCAACCCCCAGGTTTTGAAAGCCTAGAATATCCTGACTATGTCTTTAAACTTAAGAAAGCCTTATATGGACTTAAGCAAGCCCCTAGGGCCTGGTATGAAAGATTGTCTAACTACTTAGTATCTAAAGGCTTTAACCAAGGCAAAATTGACCCAACACTATTTGTTAAAACTCTAAAAACTGATATTTTTATAGCTCAAGTATATGTAGATGATATAGTATTTGGCTCAACTAACTCAAATTTTTTACAAGATTTTATAACGGTAATGGAAAATGAATTTGAAATGAGTTTAGTAGGTCAATTAACTTTCTTTTTAGGGTTACAAATAAAACAGACTAGTGAGGGTACTTTTGTCTATCAACAAAAATACACTAAAGAATTACTTAGAAAATTTGGAATGGATAGTGCTAAAGAAATTAAGACACCTATGGCTACCAATCAAACTATAGATAGTGACACAAATGGCAAACCTGTTGACCTTAAGTATTATAGAAGTGCTATAGGTAGCTTACTTTACCTAACTGCAAGTCGACCTGATATTCTCTTTGCAGTTAGTATGTGTGCTAGGTATCAAACATGTGCTAAAGAATCACATCTAACCCTAGTTAAAAGGATATTTAGGTATCTCAAAGGGACAGAAAGTTTAGGAATTTGGTACCCTAGAACAGCCCAGTTTGAACTTATTGGATTTTCTGACTCAGATTATGCTGGCTGTAAATTAGATAGAAAAAGTACCAGTGGTGGATGCCAACTTCTAGGACCCTCACTAGTTAGTTGGTTCAGTAGAAAACAACATTGTGTTGCCCTATCCACCACTGAAGCTGAATACATAGCAATGGGTGAATGTGTAGCCCAATTACTCTGGATGATGCATACCTTAAAAGATTTTAACTTAGATTTTAAGAAAGTCAAAACTTTTATAGATAATCTAAGTTCAATTAATCTAACCAAAAACCCAATTCACCACTCTAGGACCAAACATATAGAAATTAAGCACCATTTTGTTAGAGATCATGTTAATAAAGGGGAAATAGAACTTAATCATGTTGAATCCAAATCTAACCTAGCTGACATATTCACTAAACCACTTCCTGAATCCGAATTTAGCAATTTAAGAAGGTTAATAGGAATGTGTGTTGTAGACTAGGATTGACCTAATCACTTTTACTCAACTCACAAATTCTGTTTGACACATAGCTTGAGTTAGAGTTAATTTTTGTACTTGCATTTTTTGTACTCTCTAAAATGTGTATTTTTTAAACTTGATTTTCAAAATTGACTTTGATTTTCACACTTAATTTTTTAAAAAAAATTAACTTTGATTTCAAACTTGACTTTCGAGACTGGTGGACTTAGCCTAAGTTTGACCCCTAGAGATGCATGTTCCTATAGATTTAGAGGCCGCATCTCACAAAGCACATTAGGTATAACATGTTTGTGTATGCTAAAACTTAGAACGGGGTGAGATGCATAGGGTATTGCCTGGACTTCAGAATGCTTAAACCTGTGCATCGTAGCAAGTCTGGGCGTTAAATACCAACTTCATATTGATCAAGTCAAGTAGTCTTTCTGTAAAGCTAAGCTAGACACTAGTACTTGACTTGACTAACCTAGTGAAAACTACTATCCTATAGATAGTTAGCTAGTAACTACGGTTAGACATTCAAAATGGGCTAAACTTTCTTACTTGGTTCAGGGGGAGCTTGAGTTTATATTTTGTATTCTAACTCTCAAAAATGTTTAGTGAAAACTGTTTTAGAAAATATCTTCTTTAATTGAACAAGGATTTAAAAAAAAATATCTTGAAATTTCCTTTAACATTTATGCTCTCAGATTGTTTGTGTTAAATTAAGAATTTGACTTACCCCTCTGAATCAGTTCAGAAACTTAGTATGCTTGTTAAGCATTTTTTTCCCCCAAATACTTAAAGTATTTTTTACTTGGCTGGCATATTACTTGATTGCTTGTTTTATTTCTGATGCTTGCGCACTTATTATTTCTTTGTTTTGATGAATGCCAAAGGGGGAGGGTTTAAGGGTTGAGTTAGAAAATTAAAAATTTCTGATCTTAGAGCAAGTCATTTGCATATTATTCTTGGACTCATTGCTTTATCTGGTATTTTCTAACTTTAACCCAGGTTGTCATTGCATCAAAAAGGGGGAGATTGTTGGTGCAATTTGCACTAATAGTTAAACCTGAGTTTTGATGAATGACAAATAGGTTAAAGTTAGACTTGCTTTTGGTTTTAATCTCTTTACTAAGTGTGCAGGGTTGAAAGACTTAGGACCTGACACCAGGCTGAAGTCCAGGGTGGTTGAGTCCTGGCGGGAAGTCCAGGGTGGTTGAGTCCTGGCGAGAAGTCCAGTTGGGTTCACGGGGCCTAACAACTGGCTGAAGCCCAAGTTGGTTGAAACTTGGCAAAAAGACCAGGGTGGTTGAGCCCTGGCAGGAAGACCTGGTGGGTTAAGAAGTTGAGTAGAGCTGCACGAGGTAAGTGAGGTAAGTCACTGGAGGAGCGAACCAGTGAGGACGGGTCCTATTTTAGGACTGTAGGCGCGGTCCAACTTAGGGCCATTTTGGTGACCTCGGTTGAGTCCTGGTTAGATCCTTATCCAGGTTTGGACGGGGACTAATTAACTCTAAATGCATTAACTCTATTTTACAAAATTTATTTAATTAGATTCTAAATGCATTAACTCTATTTTACAGAATTTATTTAATTAGATTCTAAATGCATTAACTCTATTTTACAGAATTTATTTAATTAGATTTTGTAGTTGAATTTTATAAAATTATTCCTTATCTAAAGCCTTGGTGGAGGATAAATTATCAATTAAATTATTCATATTTCTTCTTTTTAGGAATAAAATTATTCCTACTAATGCTTAAAATTCTCACGTAAAGCTTAGCTGGAAGGATAAAATCTCCGTTTAAATTATTAATAAAATTGTAAGAGGATAAAACCTCTCGGTTAACTTTTCAATATTCTGTATTTATATTTTATTTAAATTATTTTCTTAATTGAAGCAAAGGATAGAAACATTATCTTTTTTTTAATTATTTTATCTTGTTGATGGATAAAATTTGAGCTGAGAAGATCATGCATCGAGGCACTATAAATAGAAGCAAGCAAGCCCTCTAACAAATAAGAAAATTTGATTCTGGTTCAAGCTTTGGCACTCTCTTGCTTCCACGCTCCTCTGCTGCGGTTTGTACTTTGACTCGACGCTGTCCGACCGTTGCTGGAAGATCGCTCCCAACACCCAAGCTGCTTCAGATAAATCTAAGTGTTGGGTAACGAATTTTTTTTCTGCACTTAAATTATTTAAGGGGGAAGTGTAGGACTGTTACACTTCCGCCCAATCTTGTATTCGAATCACTCTATCGATAGTTTATCAGTAGAGGTTTTTAGTGGATTGCCCACAGGAAAGGTTCAAGGAACCTGGGCCTTCGAGTAGGAGTCGGCGAAGGCTCCGAACGAAGTAAAACTCCTCGTGTAATTTTTTTTTATTATTTTTCGCTTTCGCATATCGTTTTAATTTTTCCGCTGCGCACGTTATAAAAAGCATTGTACAATTTTCTATCGACTCTGATTTTCTAACGAAGATTTTAAAAGTCACGTGATTCACCCCCCCCCCTCTCACATGCATCGGTCCTACAACATTATCCTTTAAGTTTTAATTGTTTTAATTAAAACTTTATCTTTCCTCGAGATGGCTGTTGGAATCTCCATGTCGCTGTTGTAATCTCTAAGTAGTAATATCGGCAACATTTTATTGCCATCGCCCTTTAGTCCAAATGGTAAGTGGGTTAGTGTGTGTTGTTGAGGTCTCGGGTTCGATCCTTCGTGGCACCAAATAATTTTCTCTTTTCTTTTGGGCGCTTGGACTAGTCTTTTTGATTCTTCGTCTTCTGGGTGATTTCCGGCCAACCGGAGTTAGGCTCACCCGAACCCGACTCCGGCCTTTCGCCCCTCGAGCGTCCTTCCTCCCGGCTTCTCGTCCCTCGGACACCGCGCACGTCCTTCTCGCTCCACCGGTGTACTCTTCCGCAGCATCCGCGTCCCTCGGATTGTACCGAACCCGTCGGCTCACTTCCCCGCACAATCCTTCTCGTCCGCTACGTCTTACACTCGACTTCCTCCGTACCTAAGCTCCTGCACACTTTGCAGAGGGATTAAAACCAACAGGACCTAACCTAACTTGGTTGCTCATATCAAAACCAACTGGCGCACCAACAGAAGTATCTACTTCCGGATCAAGTGAAGAGTCATGCCACATCTCTACAAGCAAAGGTATAAAAATTTTAATTTGTAAAAATAAAGATCATATCATTTGCTTTGAGTGTAGGGGAAAATGACACTATAAGAGTAAGTGTCCCAAATTGATCAAGAAGAAGGTGCAAGTGGCACCCAAGACCATGGAGAAGTCAAAGGGGAAGGATCCGACCAAGGCAAAAAGGAGGAGCTCAAATCAAGGGGGAGCCTCCAAAGTCAAGACTAAGGTACCATTAGGTAATTGTACTTATTTAAATCATGATAATATGCATGCTAGAAATAATTATTATCATTTTAATGCTATTTATCATGAAAATATGAGGCATGAGAAACCTAAGGAAAACTATAGAGCTTTCCATGCTAGGACTACCATATCTAAGGATAGGAAGCAAAATAGAACTTTCCACCGTAGACCTACTCAATACAAGGCCAAGAAGAACAATCACCGAGGCTATATTAGAAAACCAAGCCTTGATGAGGTAATGATTGAAAATTAAGTTTTAAGGTCAAAACTTGATAAATTGGAAAAATCCCTTAAGAAAATAGAAAATCTATTTAAGGGATCAAAAATTCAAAACCTAGGCTTAGAAAATCATGGACTTTCTAGGAGTAAGAAAGGTTTATGATACAAACCTAAAACCAAGGATGATGGTCCATCCTATCATAGAGTTCCATATAGGTATTGAACTCAATCTAGGTCAAGAAGTCAAGTCAAGGCCACAAGGGAAGCTATCCCTAGGGTTGACCAAAACAAGATCAACATGACTAAAGCTTCAGAGAAGCCTAGAAGAGTCATTAGGAAGGTATCAAGGGAAGTTATCCCTAATGAATACCTAGAACACCCAAGGAGCACCAATAGGTTTTGGGTTCCTAAGAGTGTGTTCGCCACACCCTAGATAGGTCTAGGGAGTGTCAACTCAAATTGGAAGGGTAGTTAACCTAACCTTGATGAAGTTGGCACTTTGGGACATTTTCAAGGAGTTATTACCCTTGAAAATGAAGGAGTTATTTGTTTACTCTAGGAGGAGTAAATTTTGTGCCAAACTATATTTTTGGAAGATTGAACTTAATAAAAGTTGGCACAACTAGGTTAGAATCCAAAGATAGGCCAAGTTGGGAGTGTTGGCATTATCTTGGAAATTAGGGGCAAGTTAGGATTATCAATGGCTTAGTGATGAGTTATTGATACTTAGATAGGAAATCTAGGTATTTTCTTTTATGCTTCTATGCCATGTTTTGTATGCCCTATCATATGCCATGACATCATAATCCATTATTCATATTTTATTATGAAAATATTACATGTCATGTCATACATGCATCATCTAGTTATAATTTCCTTTGAAAATCCTCATCTGATGCATGTCATAGTCATTATCATGCATTAATTTAGTTTTTATTGAAATTAAGGACATTGGCATTAATTGACACTCTAGGTGAATGATCAAAGTTTATAATGCCTAGGTAGAAATGCATGAACCCTTAGTTTAGGGAGAACATGACTTTTACATCTCACCAAGACCATAAGCTGACTTGTATGTATTTGGAGACACATTAGAAACAAGTGAGATGTTAGGGTGATGGTCAAAACTCAAGGTGTTAATTGATATGCATCTTAGTGAGTTTTAGGCTCATCAAAAGGTTGAATATAAATGAACTCCAATCATTGGGAAAGCTAATGTACAAGTCATGTGCATTTAGCCCAAGGAACATGGTTGGAAATTGTTTTTGAAACCTATTTCAAAACTATCTTAGAAAACCTTGGTGAAGACTATCTTTTGATAGCACTCATCATTGATAAAATGGATACAAAACAATGTGAAACATTGAAGTATTTCAAAGGTTTCTAATTTTGTGTCAATCTTTGGAAATAAAGGTTATTTTCATAGAAAACTATTTTTTCTTGATAGTATATGTTATAAATAATGTCTACACAAAATTTTAAAATTTTTCAAATTTTGTAGAATTATTTAGGGGTTTCTGAAATTCGGACTGAAATTGTTTTCAGATTTCAGAAACTCCCAATCGATCAGGTGATCGATTGGGATCATAGCCAATCGATGGATCAATCGATTGGTAGATCTTTTGCGAGCACAGAAGCTCGCGTAATCGATCCTTTGATCGATTACAGTCAGCAGTAATCGATCAGTGGATCGATTCAGGCTAGTGTAATCGATTGGTTCCCAACGTCAATCGATTGGTAAGACTGAAACTGTCTATTTTCAGTCTAATAACCCAATTTTGAGTAACCTATCAATCCCTAGCCCCTTGGAATCCTTTTATAAGTTTATTTGGGCAACTTTCAGTATGAAATCAAAAAGGGATATGGTTTGGTGAAAACTATAGGGGTAAGGAGAGATTTTGATTCAAGTCTTGAATCTCAAAATCTCATAACCTCGAGTTGAGATTTCCTAAAGGTTTAGGAACTCCCAAGATCATTGTTGGTGCAATGTTAGAGGTTTAGAGCATGTTTTGAGGGGGAGGTCTTCCTTAAAAGCATGTGTGTGAATTTTTAGTTTTGGGATATGTGAAAGGATGAAAATTGAGAATTTTCATCAGGATGAATGCTCAAGGATGCCCCTTTTATTAGGCATGCCTTTGACCGCATAGACTCTCGGGGAATGTTTTTGATGTGTGTTAAAGGAGGAGAGATTGAAAGGCTAATAGGGATTAGTCTTTCTCAAACATATTGTCAAACATCAAAAAGGGGGAGATTGTTAGTGCAATCTTGGTTAGGTCAGGATTGACCTAGTTTGACTAAGCTCGGGTGAGCTTAGGTCTGATAAGCTTGGTAAGCTTATGATTAGATGTTTTGATGTTTGACAATGATGTTTGGATGTCAAGAGGACAGAAGGTTGACTAGAGGCTTGACGGAAAAGACCTAGTGGGACTAGGTAAAGTCCAGGTGGATCGGGGAGATCGTACGCTGGCATGGGAAAAAACCTAGTGGGACTAGGCACACCTAGTGGGACTAGGTAAAGTCCAGGTGGATCGGGGAGATCGTACACTGGCACGGGAAAAGACCTAGTGGGGCTAGGCACACCTAGTGGGACTAGGTGAAGTCCAGGTGGATCGGGGAGATCATACGCTGGTATGGGAAAAAACCTAATGGGACTAGGCACACCTAGTGGGACTAGGTGAAGTCTAGGTGGATCGGAGAGATCGTACGCTGGCATGGGAAAAGACCTAGTGGGACTAGGCACACCTAGTGGGACAGGTGAAGTCCAGGTGGATCGGGGAGATCGTACACTGGCATGGGAAAAGACCTAGTGGGACTAGGCACACCTAGTGGGATGACAGGCCCAAATTAGACTAGATTAAATTGTCACGAAAGTGTGGGACCATCAGAATTTAAATGTATATGAATGAATGCTGGAAACCCTTTTTGCAATCAAAATATGAAAACGTAGTAAAGGGGCCACAGGTCGTAATTTTCTCGGAGCTAGTTGATATAATTTGATTCAAGCTCGTGTTTATGTGTCGTGATTGTTTTTGGGTTTCAAATGTGATTTGGGTTTGGATTGCGATTATGAAATGAAATTGCAATGAAAAGAAACGGAACTTAACTAAGCAACTTAACTAGACAATTGATAAGCTCAACTAATGTAAAACTTAATCTAGCACTTAAACAATTCAAAGAAGCAATTCTGATTTTACATGCACACGAATGCTAAACAAAGAAAGAATGCAGTGATGAATTTTCAGTTAAACTAATGCAATAACTTACCTCTGAATTAACTCAAGACAAGCAATTGAAACTAGCTACAAAATTTAAAAGCAAACCGATGAGAAAGGTTCCGAAACAACTTAAAGCAACACTAACTGATTTCAAACTCCTAAGCACCCTAAAAATTGTAGCTACATTGATACCAAACAATGCCAAAGCTTCTATTGATACAAAGTGCAGAAATTCATCCAATTTGGCACACAAATGAGGAAAACCTATGTGCTGAAAATAATTCTAATTGCAACCCTATTAACTGATGTAAAGAAAATGAATTGACACAAACTAATCAATTGCAGAATTCAGAATCAATTACTGCCAAAACAACTGGATGCTAAACAAGCATTCTGATCCCAAATCATGATACGCAGCTATGATTCAGCTCAAAAGTGCAATGCAAAAATCAGAAATTGAGCTCAAAATGCAGCGACAAAGTGAATTCAAAGACAAACAAACAGCTAAGAGCAGGTATGATTCGGAAAAGATAGGGTTATAGATGCTACATTTAAAACTAATTGCTGAACCAGCAGCCACCAGGTTGATACGCAGGAAATAGAAGTGAAACACAGCTGCAAGCACTGATACGCAGGATCTGAGCTAAAAGTCAGAAACAGAACTGAATGGAAATCAAGCTCAACTCTAATGCATTAACATACTAAATGCGAGCTTAAATTGCAGGGAATTAAGCTAAGCACAAACTAGATTAAAAAAAACTGTAAAAATCAGGAATAGAATGGCACGCAGAAACAGATTTACAGCACAGCTGATACGCAAGCAATAAACATAAAATAAACTGAAATTACATTCGATCGATCACTGAACACAATGCCTAGCTAATTTACTTGCAGAAAATAAACCTAACTTAAGCAAAACGATTAGAAACTGAAACTAAGCAATCTGATTCGAATTACAGAAATAGAATTTCTGTGCGGAACTGAAATTACAGCTAAAACCGAAATTAAGCTAATCCTCAATCCGAATCCTTGCTGTCACTCAAGAATGAGCTCGAATCGAGGTGGTCACGCCTTCAGATGAAGAATTTGCTGAAGAAAACGAGAAGAAACGAAGAAGAAACCAAACGCAAACAGCTGCGGCGAGGACGCGACGAAGAACAAGCTGCGCAAGATTTTTGATTAAATACTTAAGCACGGACGGCCCAGATTGATTTGAGGAAATCCAACGGCTGATCTTACTCTGATTTGAGCCAAACTTTGAGGATGTTGATCAGGGGTCAGGATCTGCCTCGTGGAAGCTCGGATCCTCCATATGTGCAATGGATGGTCCAGATCAACTCAATCTGTGAATGGACGATCTAGAGCCCTCCAAGCTTGATCCAACGGTTGATTGAGCTCTAATTGGGATGAAACCTTCAGATCTTGATCATAGTGCTTGATCAACCCTAACCCTAGCTCGGATTGCTTCAGATCGTCCCGGATGGCTCAGATCTAGTCGCTCTTGAATCGGACGGCTCGGATTAATCGTAAGCTTGACAATTCGATCCGGTTCACTTCCGACTCAAGTTTGACCCAATATGCTCTAGGTCCAGGATCCTTTCATACCTACAAAAATATATCAGAAAATTAGTGGCCAAATAATCCAAAAATGTGTAAATTTGCAATTAAGTCCAAAATAAGAGAAAATCCTAAAACCTAGGGCAATTTCACAATTAAGCAATAAAAACATAGGTCAAACACGGATTTTAGCAACTCAAATGATCAATAAAATGGTATCTATCATGGGACTAGGCACACTTAGTGGGACTAGGCACACCTAGTGGGACTAGGTGAAGTCCAGGTGGATCGGGGAGATCGTACGCTGGCATGGGAAAAGACCTAGTGGGACTAGGCACACCTAGTGGGACTAGGTGAAGTCCAGGTGGATCGGGGAGATCGCATGCTGGCAAGGTGGAAGTCTACCGAGAGACTACACCTAACTCGAGGGTTAGGCGAACCTGGTGGGGAATCAGGTTAAGTCCTAGTTAGGAACTAGGCAAAAGAAATCCAAGTTGGTTAAAGGGGTTGACCGGACACTTGGTAGGGAACCCTAGACTTGTGAGCACAAGTTAGGTTGGACTCAATCGATTAGGTAATCGATTGGGTGAATCGATCATCTGATCGATTAAGGCAGTTTGCGCTGGAGGACAGAAGAGTTCTGAATCGATTGGGTAATCGATTCAGGGTATCGGTAATCGATTGGTCAATCGATTAAGGTGTCTCGTGATCGATTGGGGTAATCGATCATTAAGGTTTGCGCGAGAGAACAGAGAAGCTCTGAATCGATTGGGCAATCGATTCAGGACACTGGTAATTGATTACGGTTCGAAAACTAGCCGTTGAACGGCTAAGTGTGACGTGGTAATCGATTGGGTAATCAATTCAGAAACCCTAGGAGTCGGGTATAAGGGCTTTCGTGCAGGTTTGAGTCGTAGTTCTTCTTCCTCCTTCCACGCCATTTCAAGAGAAGCTTTGGGGCTTAGTGTTGCTGCACTTCCAAAGTTCTAGAGGCGATCACAAGCTTGAAGATAGCAAGGAAAGCAAAGTGTGAGCTTATTCATTGTAAATCTTGTAAGATTTCATTTGTGTTTGCTTTGTTTCTTGTTGTATCTTTGTGAAAGCTTGTAAGAGGTTTCTCCACCTCAAGAAGGAGACTTTCATAGTGTATGAGAGTGTGAGGAGAGTGGATCCTTGGATTAGTCACCCGGCCGGGGTGGATACCAAGTAAAATCCAACGTGTTAGCATTGCTTGAAGTCTTCCGCCGCGACAAATCATCTACAAGCGAATCGAGGCTAATCACCCCCCTCTAGCTCATCTACCGGTCCCAACAAGCAATACTAACTAGATATTTCTGTCCAACTCTGCAAGAAGATGCACTTAAGTTTGTGGTCGGCTATAAGTCTTGTCAAAAGCATCAACACCTATCCCATTGTCCAACAAAATTTCTCAAAACCTTCACTATCTCGTGCCCCTTTGATTAGTGGGGGATGAACATTATGGGATCCCCAGGTGCTTGGAGTCCCCATAGGTGTTATAGGGTTTGTATAGCTACAGGTGCTTTGACATTTCATTTAGGGCCACAGATATTGTGGTGTATTTGCATAACCACAGATGTTTGGTGTTTGTATCTTGTCTACTCAACCTACCCAATATAGCGGTGGTTGGTGTGTGTACAGTACATGTCATGACATCATGCACATATTATGCATTGTACATTTGCTTGTGTTTGTTGCACTTGTTTGAGCTATGATTATTACATTTTATTGACATGCATATTTGGTTATGATTTGCATTTATTATATGATCTTGATTTGCTCGGCAGTACAAGCTGTTTACTGAGTTATTACAGGGATTTCTGATCATACTCATACGTGTTGCATTAGTTTCAAGTATGTTTTATTTGTACAAATACATTTGGTTTATCTTCTTTATTCCAGAGACTGTATACCCTTGGTTTTCATTATGCTTGTTTTACCCTTTTATATACCATCCATTTATCTATTCTTGTACCCACCAGAGTTCCACCCAGAACTTACCACTCCTCATTCTCTTTATTGTTTCAGGTAGTTGATAGTGAAGTCTTGTGCCGCCAGAAGAGGATCCAGCTGTCAGTCCCCATTTGAATATTTTTACCAGCTTTGTACCTTTCGTAGTCTTTTTATCGTACTTGTTCACTCTAGTATTGGTTTTCATTTCGGAAGGTGTTTGGTTTTCTCTATGAACGTGTCATTGTTTACTTCACCTAGATTATGATTTCCCCCATTCGTTTTACGGAGACTTACTTATTCTGTTTATTATTTATTATGTCAATTATTTATTTGTGCGGTTGTATTTGTATGAATGTCAGCCGAGTATGACTGAGCTTATTTATTATATGTGGAGATGTGTGTATGTATAAGTTTCAGTTTTTCTGGTGTACAGGGGAGGTACTGTCCAATTTTCGAGTGAGTACGGGCCTCTTGGGGGGTGACAACAATCGGATCCTACAACATGAAATCTTGCATACTTAGCAATACACTCGAGTTCTGGAGATGTAGTGGTCATTGCCAAGTCATTACAGTTAGTCCTTGCAACGTGTTCCTTCCGGGGAGCAACCAGCATTAACACAATAGTTTAATAGATCCATTCATTGAGTATTTGTCACAGTTTTACGCTAACTGACAATCTAACGCAACTCTCTTCCTTTATTCGAGTTTGGGATCGGTCATGACTGGGACGTCCCTGCAACGCGTTCCTTCCGGGGAACAACCTAGCATTAACACAATAGTTTAATAGATCCATTCATTGAGCATTTATCACAGTTTTACGCTAACTGGCAATCTAACGCAACCTTCCTCCTTTATTCGAGTTTGGGATCGACCATGACTGGGTCGTCACTGGAAAGAGTTAAAAAAAAAATTTGCTTTCATTGAGATTTGAACTCAAGACCTGGAGATGTAGTGGTCATTGCCAAGTCATTATAGTCAGTCCTTGCAACGTGTTCCTTCCGGGGAGCAACCTAGCATTAACACAATAGTTTAATAGATCCATTCATTGAGCATTTGTCACAGTTTTACGGTAACTGACAATCTAACGCAACTCTCCTCCTTTATTCGAGTTCGGGATCGGTCATGACTGGGTCGTCCCTGCAACGCGTTCCTTCCGGGGAACAACCTATCATTAACACAATAGTTTAGGGAGTGTTTGGGAGAGCTTTTACTTCTTGAAAAGTGATTCTTGTAGTGATTATCTTGAAGTTAGTAAGAAGCTAAAGCATGCAGTGTTTGGAAATAGAAGTCAAAAGCTGATACAAGGTAAAGTTTGAGTGTTTGGTGAATAATCACTTTTAAGCTTAATTTTTAATTAAATGACAATAATATCCTTAAACTATCAAAATTAATTTTTTTCAATTATCTAAATATAATTTTGATACATGATCTATAATATTTTATATATTTAATATTATATTTTAAATATTATATCAAAATTATTTTTTTAATAATATATATATATTTAAAAAAAAATATAAAGTTAATAAAAATATAAAAAATAATAAAATAATAAAATTTATATAAATATGTATAAATTTTTTTGAAAATATAAATTATATAAAAATATAAGATTTTATTTAAAAATGTGATGGTAATTATGTAAAATAATAAATTTATTAAGGGTATAAATGTCAACTTTTAATTCTACACCATAAGTAAAAAAGCAGAAGCAGAAAAAAACATCAAATTGTTGCTTCTAGCTTTTGAGTAAAAGTTGCAGAAGTTAAAGCAGAATCTGGCATTCCCAAACACTCAAAAGCACTTTTGCATGGCTAGAAGCTAAAAAGCAGTAAGCAGAAGCTCTCCCAAACACTCCCTTAATAGATCCATTCATTGAGCATTTATCACAGTTTTACGACAATCTAACGCAACCTTCCTCCTTTATTCGAGTTTGGGATCGGCCATGACTGGGTCGTCACTGGAAAGAGTTAAAAATATTTTTTGCTTTCATTGAGATTTGAACTCAAGACCTCCCGCTTACTAAACGGGTGCTCTAACCAACTGAGCTATGAAAGCAATTTAATAATAAAATATTATTCATTTATAATTTTAAAAACTTTTAAATAAATTTATATATATTAATAGGATAATTTAATTAGTGTTTGAGAAAGTCTATATAAACTATCTTATTTGAGTTAGTAGTTAATTTAATCAATTAATTAAAAATATAAAAACCTAAAGTTCACGATGTTGTTGCTCTCCTCTCCCATCACTCGCCCCTCGCCCGCTCCGCTGCTCCCCTCATGGCCTCACCCACGTGAGCTGCTCATCACCGCTGCTCCCCTCATAGCCTCACCCGCACGAGGTGCTCATCGCCACTGCTCCACTCTTCCTCGTCGTGAGTAGTTGGAGAATAGTTAACAGCAGCGCGCCCTCGTGTGTCCCCCTCCTAAAGTCGTCGAAAGCCACAAGAGACTAGTGACATCGTTCGTTCGATTCCAAAATTGCATACCCTATTTGGAGAGAAAAAATCTTGCAAAAATCACCGTAAATGGAGATCGAACTGAGGGTGTTTAGAAGACAACTAGTCACCCTACCACCGCATCATAGCTCCGAGGACCTCATTTCACCATCAAGATTCCTTACTTGGTGGTAAATGCCCCTTTGATTCACCAAGTATAGTGTTGACTACCATTTTTAACTTTGATATCATCTTATCCCATGTCGTATTAGAGTCACCGTATATTTCACCTAATTTTTGTATTCCTACATTCTCTTTAAATATGTTTTGCTTCCCATCTTTTAACTTCCATCACTTAATTCTAGGAGTTGTGTATATTTTCTTTTTATTGATACTATATTTAATACATATATTCAACACTATTAACCTATGTTAGGTAGTTAAGTTTTCTCCAATGACTAACTTACAATCATTACAAATCTTACTAACCATCTTCCTAACTATAAAAAAATCAATTTACGATTTATTATTCCTACTTTTAAATATGACTAAGTGTTCTTCTTTTTTTCTTAAAAAACATATTAATTAGTATAAAGTCATATGCTATCGGAAAATCGAATATAGTTTTCTTTTCTTCATTTCTTATTTAAAACTTGCACAAAGAAAGAACTTTCAATATATATTTATATATAAATATGAGTATGGGATGATGTTTTATTCTTATATGTACTCGTTATTTTACATAGTTTATTCAATTATTTAGTATTTTAGATGTTAATGTGAATGAGCCATAACTATGTAGATTTATCCCTAATGGATTTATTCCAAAATAGCATATCCAATTATAAGGAATCCCATAGAAGCCACAAGTGCTGAATTTGTGCCTTGTAAACTTTGATTTGTACTAGTTCAAGCATGTAAATAAATTGTGAATATGATCCAAGTAATAAATGCCCAAGTTTCCTTAGGGTCCCAACTCCAATATGATCCCCATGCTTCATTAGCCCATACTGCTCCACAAAGAATTCCAATGGTTAAAAAGGTAAATCCTAAACTAATGACACGATAACTCAAATAATCCAAACGTCGAGTTAATTGATATTTATAATAATTTTGAATGAAAGAAAAGAAGTGTTTTTATAAACACTTCTTTTTTTTCATTCCAATAGTTAATCATACCAAAGGTAAATTTTTTAATTAAGAAAATTTTGACTTTGGCCATTACAAAAAATATTGATGTTTTTTCGAAATGTAATGACTAGAAGAATCACTGAGAATAATGATCCACATAAAAGAGCGGCATAGCTTAATAACATCATACTTTCGTGCATCATTAACCAGTGAGATTGTAGAGCAGGTACTAATATTATGGATTGGTGCATTTCAGTTAAAAGACCCAACGTGGCAAAGCCTTTTGTGAAAATGGTACCTGATGCAGTTATTGTGTTTAAATCATTTTTATGATTCCCCATCATGTAAATGGTATGAATAATGGATAAACTACACGAAAGGAAAATTAATGATTCGTATAAATTATTTAAGGGAAAATGTCTCGAAGCAATTCAACGAGAAACCAATCATCCCGTTATAGATAAAAAAAAAAAAAGTAGTTATCATTCCTTTTTTTGATGAATCAGGCAATCCTACGCTTTCGTGGACAAAAAGGTCATCAAATAAATCATAGTAACAATTGAAATTATCGAAAAATAGATATGAGTCAATATATGTTCTAAATTGTAAATATCATAAAAAGGAGTCCCATAAAAGAATTGAATACATTATAGGAGCCATTGTATAGGATCCATTGTGTCTATTTTAGAAAATTTTTTTGATAGAATAGGATGCCGCCACTCGAACTCGAACCGGGATACTCTAGCATTGCTTCCTAAGAGCAACGTGTCTACCAATTTCACCATGGTGGCTTATTTGAAATAATAATAGTAAATTTATGTTGAATTGTCGAGATTCAAGGATTCAATATAGTTTATAAAACAAAACATTAGAAATGATAAATCTTTATTCATTGAAATTTATATGATTATGATAATTTGAATCTTTATTAAACAAATAATAAAATAATCTTTAGTTAGTATAGTATTGTTGTAAGTTCAGTTTTAATAATGAACTTTGGTATACTAAAAATTAAGTTTTCAAAAAAAACAGTTAAAACTCCAAAGTTTTAGACTGAGCTATAGAATCAGGAATTGTTCCTTTTATTTTTTTGGATTCGTTTTTATTTATCCAATGTTATGTTATGGATTCAAACAAAAACAAAAAAAATAAAATATATTTGTTCCGGAAATAGTCGACGACGATGGCCAGGCACCGGAGTTTCACCCTGCGGTAGTTGCTGAGACAGGGAGGAACTCATGGTCCTGCGAAGTTAACACGAGTGTTAGGGGACACGCCGGCAGGGGTCCGGCGGAGTCCACTCCGATGCTCAAGTCAGTGTCCGTCGAGAATAAAAGGTTGCAAGAAGTAAACAAGATGTCTAGAGTTGAGAGAGTGTAACCCTTTTACCGGAGGGGTTGGACTACCTTTTATACTGATGTCGACAGACTAGACGTGCCCCTCGATCGGTACCACGTCTCCGATACTTAAGCCATGCCCCCTATTTCGGCGGTAGCGGGATATCCTTTGAAAGGGTCTGCGCCGTTATCACGCGCCCACCTATTGCGACATTTAAGGGTCGTGAGGACCCCTTCTTGCGAGGATGCTTATCTGTACCGAGAGGGGGGGTCAGTACCTGAGGTTGGTTGTTGCGGGAACTCCACCTCCCGAGGTGAGCTCAGGGCCTTCGGTGCTATAACTCCCGAGGTGCTGTCGGGGCCTAACCTCCCGGGGTGTTCCCGGGAGGAGTCTTCGGACTACCTTTCCCGGGCGCGTTCCCTGAGGGGGGCCCCGGGGCCCAGGAAGGGAGGTCGCTTTGATCATGTTGCACCCCGCGACTTTCTTCATCCTTTGTGCCGGGCAAGGACTATTAAACCCTATCAATATTATTTAATGAAAAACAATTAAATAACTAGGATTTTCTATGTATAACAATTTTATTACTAAATCATAAGAAGTTATCATTGTCTAACAATTTAATTACTATTTTATTATTAACAAAGTAAAGTATTAATATCTTTAATTATTATATTTCATAAAATTTTCATTCGAAGTAATGTTTGTACCCCTCTTATTTCTCATTTTCACTCTAATATGTTCATTTAGATCGCCTCATATTAAAATCATTTCATATGATGGAATATTTTGTAATACATTATCTAAATCATTCTAAAATCATAATTTACTTTATTCATCTGATCTTACTTGAGGTTCATATATGTTAATTATATTCACAGTTTCTTTTGTTATTACTATCTTGAGAGTTATAGCTCTATCCTACTTTTTAACTAATCTAACAACTCCATCTTTTAAAAAACTATCTACAAGCATACATATTTCATTTCTTGTTTTACTCTTTCTTGTGTATTATAATTTAAATTGAGTTCTCTCTTATTTTTGACTTCTCGCCTACCCATTTTATCCCTTATACACACAAAATACTAATTCTTCTCCTAATTGTATATACTGTCTCTATTGCTTTACCGTGAGAGTTCCTATATTTCATGTTCCAAATCTTAGACAATTAGTTAGAGGTAATATAATCAAGCTTGTAATATAATTGATCTTGGAATGTAATCCAGATTACATGTTGTTAGTTTTGTAATACATATTACAAAACTTTATTAGCTTTTATAACTCAAATTACATTACAGTTTCAAAATTGTACTAAACAAAATAATCAATTTTATTATGTAATCTTGATTACATTACAAAATAGATTACACCTTATCAAACATAGTTATAATATTTGTTCTTATCCCACCCATGGTATGAGAATTCTTACCTATTTAACACTACACCCAAATTCTCATGAATATATAGCGGGTCGCGAACTCTTACATATTTAGCACTATACCTGAGATCTAGAGATGTAGCAGTCCTTACCAAGACATTACAGTCAGACCCGCGTTCGGGAGATGTAGTGGTCATTGCCGAGACATTACAGTCAGACTTTGCAATCCTTCCGAGGAGCAACCTAACATTCACACAATAGTTTAATAGATCCATTCATTGAGCATTTGTCATAGTTTTACGCTAACTGACAATCTAACGCAACCCTCCTTCTTTATTCGAGTTTGGGATCGGCCATGACTAGATCATCATTGAAAAGAGTTAAAAAATGTTCTGCTTTCATTGAGATTTGAACTCAAGACCTCCCGCTTACTAAACGGGTGCTCTAACCAACTAAGCTATGAAAGCAATTTAATAATAAAATCTTCTGCTTTCATTCTATGAGTCTCCTCCTTTTTGCATATGGCATCGCCACTCCCTTTGGCAGCATCTACTAATTCGGAACTTAATTTGAAAGCCATATTTCTACCCTGACATTTTCGGGATGCCCCTAATAACCAACGAATGGCAAGTGCTTTTCCTTGTGTAGATCCTATTTCAATAGGAACTTGAAATAGATCCATTCATTGAGCATTTGTTACAGTTTTACGCTAACTGACAATCTAACGCAACCCTCCTTCTTTATTCGAGTTTGGCATCGGCCATGACTGGGTCGTCATTGGAAAGAGTTAAAAAATCTCCTGCTTTCATTGAGATTTGAACTCAAGACCTCCGGGTGCTCTAACCAACTAAGCTATGAAAGCAATTTAATAATAAAATCTCCTTTTTGCGTATGGGGCAAGTGCTTTTCCTTGTGTAGATCCTATTTCAATAGGAACTTGAAATAGATCCATTCATTGAGCATTTGTTACAGTTTTACACTAACTGGCAATGCAACCCTCCTTTATTCGAGTTTGGCATTGGCCATGATTGGGTCGTCATTGGAAAGAGTTAAAAAATCTCCTGCTTTCATTGAGATTTGAACTCAAGACCTCCCGCTTACTAAACGGGTGCTCTAACCAACTGAGCTATGAAAGCAATTTAATAATAAAATATTATTCATTTATAATTTTAAAATTTTAAAATAAATTTGTATATATTAATAGGATAATTTAATTAGTGTTTGAGAAAGTCTATATAAACTATCTTATTTGAGTTAGTAGTTAATTTAATAAATTAATAAGTTTCAATTAATTAAAAAACTAAAACCTAAAGTTCACGGTGTTGTTGCTCTCCTCTCCCATCACTTGCCCCTCGCCCGCTCCGTTGCTCCCCTCACGGCCTCACCCACGTGAGGTGCTCATCGCCGCTGCTCCCTTCATAGCCTCACCTACACGAGGTGCTCGTCGCCACTGCTCCACTCTTCCTCGTCGTGAGTAGTCGGAGAATAGTTAACGGCAGCGCGTCCTCGTGCGTCCCCCTCCTAAAATCGTCGCAAGCCACAAGAGACTAGCGACATCGTTTGTTCGATTCCACAATTACATATCTTATTTGGAGAAAAAATTCTTGCAAAATTCACCGTAACTGGAGATCGAACTAAGGGTGTTTAGAAAACAACTAGTCGCCCTTCCACCGCATCATAGCCCCGAGGACCTCATTTCACCACCAAGATTCCTTACTTGGTGGTACACGCCCCTTTGATTCACCAAGTATACTGTTGACTACTATTTTTAACTTTGATATCATCTTATCTCATGTCGTATTAGAGTCACCGTATATTTCACTTAATTTTTGAATTCTTACATTCTCTCTAAATATGTTTTGCTTCCCATCCTTTAACTTCCATCACTTAATTTTAGGGGTTGTGTATATTTTCTTTTTATTGATACTATGATTAATACATATATTCAACACTATTAACCTATGTAAGGTAGTTAAGTTTTCAACAATGACTAACTTACAATCATTACAAATCTTTCTAACCCTCTTCCTAACTATAAAAAAATCAATTTGAGATTTATTATTCCTATTTTTGAATGTGACCAAGTGTTTTTCTTTTTTTCTTAAAATCCATATTAGTTAGTATAAGGTCATATGCTATCGGAAAATCTATTATAGTTTTTCTTACTTCATTTCAAAACCCATAATCGTATGTACCCTTTTATTCTCATTTTTCACTCTAACATGTCTATTTATATAACCTCATATTAAAATCATTTTATATGACAAAATTTTTTATAATACATCATCTAAATCGTTCTAAAATCTTAATTTAGTTTTTCATCTGATCCTACTTGAGGTTCATATATACTAATTGCATTCACAGTTTCTTTGGTTACTATCTTGAGAATTATAACTTTATCCTACTTTCTAACTAATTGAACAAATTTATCTTTTAAAAAACTATCTACAAATATATATACATACTTTATTTCTTGTTTTACTTTTTTTTATGTACTATAATTTAAAATCCTGAGTTTTCTATTATTTTTGCCTTCTCTTCTACCCATTTTGTCCCTTATACATGCAAAATACTAATTCTTCTCCTAATCATCATATCTACTATCTTCATTGCTTTACCATGAGTGTTCCTATGTTCCATGTTCCAAATCTTAGATAATTAGTTAGAGGTAATATAATCAAGCTTGTAATGTAATAGAGTTTGGAATGTGATCCAGATTAAATGTTGTTGGCTTTGTAATCCATATTACAAAACTTTATTAGCTTTTGTAACTCGATTACATTATATTATTAGTTTCAAGATTGTACTAAACAAAATAATCAATCTTGTTATCTAATCTTGGTTACATTACAAGACAGATTACTCCTTACCAAACATAGTCATAATGTTTGTTCTTATCCCACTCATGAAATGAGAAATCTTGCCTATTTAACTCTACACTCAAGTTCTTATGAAGATATAGCAGGTTGCAAACTCTTACATATTTAATACTATACCCGAGATCAAGATATGTAGCAGCCCTTGCCAAGACATTACAGTCGAACCCTACCATATGAAATCTTACATATTTAACAATACACCCGAGTTCTAGAGATGTAGTGGTCATTGTCGAGATATTACAACCAGTCCCTGCCTTGACCTGTTGTCTTCAAGCCTTCTTCAACTTTGGCACTCGTCCCTCGGATGCATACGAACCCGCGGCTCATTCTCATGTCATCCTTCGCGTATGCCTCGAAGTTTGCTTCCCTCGGCTCATCGTTCCTGCTTTGTCCACATTCCCTCAATCCAGCAGCCCCAACCTATTGCCTTCAAGCCTTCTTCGTCTTTGGCTCTCGTCCCTCGGATGCATACGAACCCGCGGCTCGTTCTCATGTCTTCCTTCGCGTATGCCTCGAAATTCGGTTCCCACGGCTCATCGATCCTGCTTTGTCCATGGTCCCTAGGATGCATACAAGCCCACGGCTTGTCTCCTTATGCCATCATTCAACGGACCCGAAGTCGTCTAGCTAAGTCCATGTGTATCCTGCAAACCTGCAAACTCAAATACACATATCAAACACAAGGGTAAACCTAACTTAAACTCTTTGCCCAAACATCAAAACACATGGTCACTCCGGACCATAGATTGCTCCAACAGTGACGACCATTAATAATTGACAATAAAGATAATCATTAAGGAGAGAACATAAATGTCATTAATGTTGAAGAAGACCAATCACAGAAAAAAAGATAAAAGGAGACCAGGGACACTGGAAAAAAAGGTTTGCGTCTTCTAAACTCTCTCCCCTTTTCCTTCCAGCAATTCCTCTCACTCTTGAGTTCTAACTTGAGCGTCGGAGTGGCAATCGTCGGGATTCCTCTCGGTGTCATTCTAACATTCCTTTTAAAGCTTTGACTCGGTTTCAATCTTTACAGTCGAACCGGCGTGCCAGCCGATTCTAATCCAAGAACAGATTCTCGTCCTCAGACATCTTCCCTCTAGACCAATGGTTATTCCATGTATCCCAAATCTCAACTTACATATATAGGATGACTCTGTTCCCTTCTTTCTCCACTTATATATCAAATCCTTGTATAGTTTTGACAATAATTGTTCCATGTCGTTTCTTTAAATTCTGCCTTATATCTTGTCGCCTAAATATATTTTTACTACGACAATATTGAGAAAATTAATGTAAAAGGATATTATACAGTATCAATAATATTCAAATTACTTATAAAAATTCATAATAATAAAAATTCTTAAGATCATAGTCTACATACTTCCAAGTAAAACCAGAACCACGCTATTGTTCTTTAAATGTTTTGGTAATGTAAGCAAATACACCATGACCATTATGTTAAAACTCCTAGTTTTGTTTTAATATGTTGTCAAATAAGTTTGAGTTAGGTCCTTTTTGAGTTTTAATATGTGTGTCTAAGTGTACATAATATGTGTGTCTATGTATACATGGACTTAAGATAACACATAATTAAGTACCCGATGACTAAGGAGTATCAGAGACGACAAACCTTGACAAAAGATGCAAGCGAGCTAGAATGATGGCATAGGAAAGGAGCCGATGGACTCAGTGCATCTGATATATGAGGGGTTGTGGAAGTGTACTCTGGCGAAGTGAGAAGGACATACATGAGTGAGCCAGAAGGGCTCGATGCATCCAAAGGACAAGAAGCGGGAAAGAAGACTACGCAAGGCGACCGAGACGAAATCTGGACAACTACATGTCTGAGCAATTGGGATTCATCCAGGTGATCGGAGAAGGTGAAGTCATCAAATTGTCAAGTCTAAGGTTGATCATTTCTAGACAATCAGAAGAACTCTAGGCAATCAGGAGCCAACCGATGAGTCAACTAGGACCGTTGTCAAAATGGATTGGAACGGCCATATTGCAAGCTTCCGAGCGACCGGAAGAAGATTAGTTATCCAGAGTCGTTATCGAAGCAAATAAAATGTGAAGACACGTTAACATCGCCCAGGCGATCGAAGAGGATCCGATCGATCGGAGATGTCACGTCAACACAATGGTAAGATCAAGATGAAGACTATAAATCCGAATGAAGCTCAAAGAACAAATCACACAACACACTCATATTCCTTTTCTTTCGGTTATATTTTATAGTGTTAAAGTTTGGTGACCCAAATTCTGTTTAATCCGTTAATATTTATTAGATGTTTTCTTATTAATATGTTAATTAACAGATTCTTTATAAATTTGTTAATTAACAGTTTCGTTATTAATTTTTTATTTGACTAAGTATTCTAAGGTCCCTATAAATTGTGTATCTCATAGACAAGTTAAATCAATAAATGAAGAAAGTCATTTGGTTACCTCTTCTTTCTTTCTCTCTTTCTCTCTATCTCTCTTCTCTCTCTACTTCTCTTTACTTTATTATATGAGAGTTTTCGTTTTTCTGTCATAATTTCGTTTCAAGTGGTATCAGAGCCAGGTTGGATGTCAATCGGGATTATGACAACGGCAAGTATGAAGAAAAAATCTGCTGTTGTACTATGGCTAAAATTGGAACAGTTGTGCATGACAGAGAAGTCTGGTGAGTTTGATGTTATCGAAAATCACAGTAATGGTGAACTTCTCGTTGCCTCTGATGCTGATTTGAAGCAGAGTGAGGAATGGATTTTTGATTCTGGTTGTACGTTTCATATGTGTCCCAATCGGGATTGGTTTTCAACATATGAAATGGTTTCAAGTGGTGTCGTTTTGATGGCCAATAATGCATCCTGCAAAATTGCTGGTATTGGTACGATCAGAATTAAGATGTTTGATGGTGTCATTCGGACACTTGGTGATGTGAGGCACGCCCCTGATTTGAAGAGAAATCTGATCTCTTTGAGTATTCTTGATTCTAAAGGGTACAAGTACACTGGTGAAGGTGGAGCTGTGAAGATCAGTAAAGGGTCTCTTGTTGTGATGAAGAGACAAAGAAGAACCGCCGATTTATATGTTCTGCAGGAATCCACAGTAATAGGTGATGTTGCCGTCACAAGGTCGTCAATGTCTGATTCTGATGTTACAAGACTTTGGCATATGTGTTTGGGTCATATGAGTGTGAATGGCATGGTTGAATTGAGCAAGAGAGGACTTCTTGATGGTCAAAGTATTACAAACCTAAAGTTCTGCGAGCACTGTGTTTTTGGCAAATAGAAAAGAGTCAAGTTCTCAGTTGGCATTCATAACACAAAGGGTATATTAGACTACATTCATTCTGATTTGTGGGGACCTTCTAAAGTACCATCTAAAGGTGGTGCTCTCTATATGTTAACTATTATTGATGATTTCTCAAGAAAAGTTTGGGCATTCTTTTTAAGACATAAGAGCAATGTTTTTACTACCTTTAAGGAGTGGAAGATCATGATTGAGAACCAGACAGGGAGGAAATTAAAGCATCTTCGAACTGATAACGGATTGGAGTTTTGTTCTGGTGAGTTTAATGCCTTATGCAGAGCTGAAGGTATTGTGAGGCATCATACAGTTCGGTATACTCCTCAACAAAATGGTGTAGCAGAGAGGATAAATAGGACTTTAATGGAGAAGGTGCGTTGTATGCTTCTTAATGCTGGGCTACCGAAGTTTTTCTGGGCAGAAGCCGCTGCGTATGCCTGTTATCTTGTAAATCACTCTCCATCAATTGCTATTGAAAGTAAAACTGCACAAGAGGTATGGTCTGGTACTCCTGCCAGTTATTCTAATTTGAGAATTTTTGGATGTCCTGTGTATGCTCATGTTGATAATGGAAAGTTGGAGCCTCGTTCGGTGAAGTGCATATTTATAGGCTTTAGACAAGGAGTGAAGGGATACAAACTTTGGTGTCCAGAGACCGGGAAAGTCATCATCAGTAGAGATGTTATTTTTGACGAGACTAGCATGCTTCAGGGGTCTCCATCTAAAACACTTTCTGAGGAAGATAAGCAGAAGACAAGCACACAGGTGGAGATTGAGATTGAGCCGATATCTACAGAGACTACTCCAGAGCCTATTCTAGATGTTGTGGATGGAACGAGTTCATCACAAGCACCTTCACAATATTCCATTACAAAAGATAAGCCTCAGAGAGAAATTAGACGCCCTCAGAGATATACAGAGGCTGATTTGGTCGCTTATGCTTTAAACGTGGCTGAGAAGATTGATTCCGGTGAAGAACCTGAGACGTATTCAGAAGCAATTAGCTGCAATAATTCTGGTAAGTAGATAATTGCTATGCAGGAGGAGATGGAGTCACTTAGTAAGAACGACACATGGGACTTGGTGAAATTACCTAAGGGTAAGAAAGTTGTTCGCTGCAAGTGGATATTTAAAAGAAAGGAGGGAATACCGGAAGTTGAAGAAGCCAGGTACAAAGTCAGACTAGTTGCTAAAGGTTTCAGTCAGATTTCAGGAGTAGACGTCACTGATGTATTTTCCCCAGTTGTAAAGCATAGTATGATTCGAGCTTTCCTTGGTATTGTGGTCATGCATGACTTAGAGTTGCAGCAGCTGGATGTGAAGATAGCATTCTTACATGGGGTACTTGAGGAAGAAATCTATATGCAACAACCAGAAGGTTTTGAAGTCTCAGGAAAAGAGGATTATGTATGCTTGTTGAAAAAGTCCCTTTATGGTTTAAAGCAGTCACCTAGGCAATGGTATAAAAGGTTTGATTCGTTTATGATCACTCATGATTTCAGAAGAAGCAGCTATGATAGTTGTGCCTACTTTAAGAAAACTGATGATGGATCATTTATTTATCTGCTCTTACATGTTGATGATATGTTGATTGCGGCCAATAATAAGGAAGAGATAAGAAAGGTCAAAGTCCAACTAAGTAAAGAATTCGAGATGAAAGATTTGGGAGCTGCAAAGAAAATACTTGGGATGGAGATTCTGAGAGACAGAAAGGTAGGTAAATTATACCTAAGTCAAAAGGGGTATATTGAGAAAGTACTTCATCGGTTTAACATGCATTCTGCCAAGTCTGTTAGTACTCTTTTAGCTGCATACTTTAGACTTTCGGCTGATTTATGTCCGCAGTCAGATGATGAGGTTGATTATATGTCACGGGTTCCATATTCTAGTGCAGTGGGATCTCTCATGTATGCTATGATTTGTACATGCCCAGATTTATCACATGCAGTGAGTACAGTTAGTAGATTCATGGCAAATCCTGGTAAAGAGCATTGGAAGGCAGTTCAGTGGATTTTCATATACTTACGAGGGACTTCTGATATTTGTTTGCATTTTGAGAGAAATAGAGATGCAGTTATTGGATATGTTGATTCTGACTTTGCAGGTGACCTTGATAAAAGAAGATCACTTACGGGGTACGTGTTCACTGTTGGTGGTTGTGCTATCAGTTGGAAAGCTACTTTGCATAATGCAGTTGCATTGTCCACTACAGAGGCTGAGTATATGGCTATTACGGATGCTTGTAAGGAAGCTATTTGGTTGAAAGGACTTTTCAGTGAGCTTAGCGAAGACTTGCAGATTACTACAGTCTTTTGTGATAGTCGGAGTGTCATTTTCCTCACGAAGGATCAGATGTTTCATGAGAGGACAAAACACATTGATGTGAGGTATCATTTTATACGTGATGTTATTGCTCGTTGTGATATTATTGTTAGGAAAGTCAGTACTCATGATAATCCTGCCGATATGATGACTAAGGCACTCCCTATAGACAAGTTTAAACATTGCTTGGACTTGGTTGGTGCTAGATGCTGAAATTTACCTATGGGGGTTTTGTGGAAGAGGTGGAGAATGTTCTTTTGAAGATTTATGGAATTCGCGTCAAGGTGGAGATTGTTAGAGTTTGGTGACCCAAATTCTGTTTAATCCATTAATATTTATTAGATGTTTTCTTATTAATATGTTAATTAACAAATTCTTTATAAATTTGTTAATTAACAGTTTCGTTATTAATTTTATATTTGACTAAGTATTCTAAGGTCCCTATAAATTGTGTATCTCATAGACAAGTTAAATCAATAAATGAAGAAAATCATTAGGTTACCTCTTCTTTCTTTCTCTCTTTCTCTCTATCTCTCTTCTCTCTCTACTTCTCTTTACTTTATTATATGAGAGTTGTCATTTTTCCGTTATAATTTCGTTTCATATAGCTTTTGTGCTTAACCACTGTAAGAGGTTTCTTCGCCTACTGGTCATTTCTGAAGAGGAGAAGGTAGTGGAGTATTCATAGTTCTTGGAGGAGAGTTTTAATTAAGTAATTTCTCGTATCCTTTTTCTTTTATGTGTTCTGTTTATTTCTTGCTAAATCGTTAACAAGAGAAATAGTTGTTTTTGATTTGCAGGTCGCTATTCACTGCTCTCCTTTAGCGATTCGAACTGCTTTCGCCGCACCAACACATTGGGATAACACTACATGAAAAAACTTTTATTTTTTGAAATAATAAATTAAATTAAATGAATTACTAATTCCATTAATTCTTATCAATCTCAATAACTCTCAACATAATCTGTCCATCATGTACTGGTGCAAATCTTACATGATTATATCCCTAAAATAATATTATAACACATGCATGTTCCGACTAATAACAATTAGAATAATAATGTCATATTTAGTAAAATTTGTGAGATTTACATATAAAAAGCAAGCACGTGTGATATAAGAACTGTTTTTTTAACTTTTAATAGTGATTTTCAACCACTCCTAAACTTTCACCACTGGTTTGAAAATTGCTTCTCTTGTTGTCACTCCTATATCCTATAGAAGCAATTTTCGTAGTCATTGGTAAAAATTAAAAAACCGCTCCTATTATTCCTTTTAAGTATGGTTTTAAACTAATCTTACATGTTATACATATAATAACGATTTTAAACCGCTACTGTAATATGGAGCAGTTCAAACCAGTCTGAAACCCTTTAGGTATAAGAATAATTTTAAACCGCTCTTATACGTCAGAAATATAAGACCGGTGCAATATCTGACATGATTATATCTGTAAAACAATATTATAACACATAAATGTTTCAACTAATGACAATTAGAACAATAATGTCATAAGCACATTCCACTAAAAAAACATCATATAAGAACGGTTTTATTGACTTCCAAGAGTAGTTTTCAATCACTCCTATACTTTTATCACTGGTTAAAAAATCGCTCCTCTTGTTGCCACTCCTATATCCTATAGAAGTGATTTTCATAACTAATGGTAAAAGTTGAAAAAACACTCCTATTATTCTTTTTAGATATGGTTTTAAACCAATCTTACATATTGTACATATAATAACGGTTTCAAACAACTATTGTAGCTATAAATTCTGGAGCGGTTCAAACCGCTTTGAAACCCTTTAGGTGTAAGAAAAATTTAAAAACGCTCCTATACGTCAGAAATATAAGAGCGGTTTCAAAATGCCTAAATGTCAATACGATAGACCCACCCTGAACGAAGTCCAAACTAGACCTGACTCCGAGCTCGTAACCGTGTTGGGTATCTGTTAACCCAATTCTAACCCAAATTAACTAACCGTTGGAATCATATTTTTTATAGATATACAGGTATTAAAATAAATTGTTGATGTTAGAATCCGAACCTAGGTCTCCTAAATCAGAATCAAATATCCTAACGAACTAAATTACAATTATTAATATATTTATATGTTAATTATTTAATAATTAATCAATAATTTCTTTTGTTATATTATTATTCTTAATAATTGGGAGAAAAGTAAAAGAGATATTTGTTTATTAATTAATTTATAATCATTTGTCGAAACCTAGAACGAATGTGTAAATGTTGCAAGTGAAGCATGAAATGAAAGTTATAGGGTTTAAGGGAAAACATTAAGCGAAAAAACTTAAGAAAAATAAATATAAAAAAGAAAGAAAATTAGTATAAATAAAATTAAGAATATTTTTTAACAAAAATAAAAATGGATATAAATAAAATTAAGATTTTATAATTTATTTAAAAAATAATTTATTTGAATAATAAATATTTTAAATTAATATAAAATAAGATACATTAAATGCATAACTTCTTGAGTCGCATCATCAAATGCATAAAGTAAAAAAATATAAAATCCCAGTACCATACTCAAGGCTTCCATGTGAGGCAGCCATCCATTCTTTCACCATGATTCCCTATACAATAATTTATAAATTTCACATTTAACCCGCAACAAATTAAAATCTTTGGAATATATGAAGCGGAAAAAAGGACCACAAGATACCTTTTTCTAAAATGAATTTCAACTTTTATATTATTCAGCTTAGTGGAAAAAGGTACAGTAAGATATAACTTTCACAAAAAGGTACAGTAAGACATAATTTTCATAAAAAATTCACAGAAAAAATATTTTCCACCAGAAAATCTTAACAACGTATTTACATACTTCCACAAACAAAATATTTGGAAATTTATGAAGCAAAAGTGCCAAAATAATACTAGGGTGAAATCTCTAATCTTAGAGATATTGTATACAAATGAAATACAATACCTAAATTTGCTTCGTTGTTTAAAACCTCATATTTGACCTTTAAAAGTGATCTTAATCGCTCCTAAATGAAACATATAGAAGCGGTGGTTAAATTAGAGTTTTTAGCAAGGGTTATAACCGCTTCTATAAGCACCTATAGGAACGGTTCAATAACTGTTTCTATAGATTTTCAACAACAATGATTAACAACCGTTAGAGGTGTTCACTGAGAGTACTCTATCTCACTTTTTTGGTATCCCCGTGTCCCATAATTGTCATTCGGTACGTCCGATCGTCAATCGGACATCTCTGGCCATCTCTGGTCGCCGTCCTGAATCAAACTATACTCTAGGGCATGGTAAACTCGTTGGGAATCGCCGCAATTGAGATATCGTCGGATTTCGGACGGTTGTCGATTGTTAGTCAGACTTGCCGTCGGTGAGGAAGGTCGATTATGGGACACATGGACAGCACGAGGTCGCGACTGGCCTTCTGAGGGGAGAGGATTACCCGCATGCCAAAGAGTAGATCGTGTACCAGAGAGATCAAACGTCAAAGATCGGAGAGAGAGAGGAGAGAGCAAAGAGAAAAAAATCGAGAAGTCCTAATATGATTCTGAATTAGCGACGGAGTTAAATTTTCGTCGCTAATATAGCAATAAAAATTATTTACGTCACTAAATTAGTGATGGAATTAATTATCAACATTAATTTATTGACGGATAAATAATTATTGTCACTAACTAATAAACCAAAAATAAATTTTCGTCGCTAATTAAATAAACTAATGTAGCGCTTGGACAAGGTGTAGACGTCATTTTGATGAGGTGGGCGAAGAACATACTATGGAAGAAACCACAATCACAAGGTGGTTTTCCAATCTAATCAAATTGCACTGTCAAAATTAGGCCCAATACAGTTATAACAAAGTATGACAATTATGTTTTACCCGTTCTGTCAAGATACAAATTTTCGTTCTTCAAAATGCAATTATAAGTCCTACCACAAAGAACAAAATGTCCAGAAAACAGATGTAGAACAATAAATGCATGATCTTTAATTGTATATGTCAAAGCATAAATGTTCCATGTTGCGTCTCTTCGTGCTACTTAGAAACCAGTCCAATTGCCAAGTTTTTCATTGCGATGAAGGGCGGACTTGAAAATCAACTCAGATATTGTTGTAATAGCCTGCATACTTTGACTTCGCATGCTTTCCATTTCAAGCCGTAGAAAACCATTCTATGCTATTTTTTCACAAATCCAAGTTCGCAATCCACTAGTGGTATATAAGATTTTCTATGTTCCACTTAGTTTCATGTTCATCTGCTAAGTTAACAGCCAATGCATGTAGATGATGATGATGATGATTGTTAAGTGGCTAGAGCAAGTCCTGGTGAAAGTGCACCTGCAAATTCTTCGAGGAGATGATAGCTCTTGAGCTTCAAAAACCAGGAGCAGTTGTGTTCAGGAAAGATCCTACAAAAGCTTCAATCTGACACATATTTCAGACCGACAGGAACTAATAAGTGAAATAAATAACTTGAAAATCAAGATAAACGAAAGTCATTGTACATCTAAATCTTGTTCAGTTTGTTCTAGAGCTGTCTCACGTCCTACATAAAGACAATCACCAACTCCAGGAGCAGTAGTAATTTGAGAACCAGGGTAGATATCAATTGGATACTGGAAAGATGAATGATCTGATCTGACAACATTGGAGGCACAACTCTCCCCGAGACCACATATATCATTTAGTTCAAGATACCAATCGGCATAGAGCTCTGATACCATAAGATTACACACTTCATCATTGTTGAAGGTGTCAGAGTGACAAATGTTGCCTGAAGTTTCTTCACCAACGCCGGGCAGAATGGTTGAATCAAGCATATTGGACACCTGCAATGGAGCCACAACTGTGAAAAATTATACAGAAACAATCATTACAAACTTAGTAATGTTACAAACAATTAATACCTCGGAAGGACTATTTTCTAATTGAATATACGGGGAAGCAAGGATATCTGCAAGATGCTCCAACGATATTCCATCAGACTCATAATGATTAGCATTGGAAGATACTTCACCAACGGCAGAAGTTCTAGATTCTTGGCAAAAAGAATCCATTGTTGCATTTTGATTGTCAAATGTTATCAGACTCGGGCTAGATAGAAGAGGGAAAGAGGGCAAATCCATAGCCATGTCATCTTCCCAATCCGCTTCATTAAATGGAGCACCATACTGTTCTCCGACTTTAGGGCCTGGACCACTTTTTTGGAAGATTTTACAGAGTACATACGCATCCTGTTGTACAACATCAGGGCAAGATGATCAGCATATGCACTCTGATTAAAAGAAAAGACATACTAAAATAGTGAAGAACAGTCTTCATAAACATAAATAAAAACTAGCAATCAAACATCAGGCCAAATCTTCAAAGCAGCAAGAGCTTTGTCAACAATAAAGAAGCATTTGAATGCCATAGACGATTTACAAACCAAAAGCAGGAGAAACAATAAAAGCAAGCTTTATGAGTTCCAGTTTTTTTATTATAGCTAACAAATCTCATGACATTAATGAGCTGTTTGTAATGCAACAATTAGAACTTCCTTTAGTCATGTTGTAAAATTTCGTTTGTTCTCCTTCTACTTCCACACACATGAACCCGGATTATTCACCTTTAGTCATATTGGTCTATTTTGAGATGCCATACTATCTTAATCTACTTTTTCTCAATTTATAGTTGTTGACTGTATCACCTAACTAGAGATAATTAGTTCTTACTTTATCTCTAATACTAGTGTCACCACATATCCATTTCGATTTTCTCATTTGTGACCTTTTTATGTGGTCTTTCAAAACATCCAAAACTCAATCCATCCATAACTAGCACAAAGATGTTTAAGTGGGCAATGCTCGCTGCTGATAATCTAATAATCTCACTTAACAAGATCACATCTCCTATTCAGGAGAAGAGTTGCAATAATTTTTGGAAATTTCTTCAGAATCCTTGTGGGCATATGGTTTTACTAAAAATTTACACGTAAAAAGAACTGAGACGTGCAATAACATCACAACAAAAACAAGGATTTACATATTAGTAGTATTATCTTAAAATCAAATTGTGATGATTCCACGTTGACAAACACACAAATTAAAGTTACAGAAAAGGGTTGGGAATACAAATGACTAATAGTAGATACTAAACAAGACAACATCAAAGTTTTAAGAATTCCATCTTTAACAACACAAATTAAGCAATTGCACACGTATGACAATAATGATTAAAAAATCAATATAAATAACTTTACTAAAAAACATTCAAAAAGGAACAGAATGGTTATCCCTGTCCAGAAAGCTTCAGGGAGAGTGAAGAATAAGACAAAAGAGGTGTGTTCTAAACAAATAATGCAAGCATAAAATAGAAGTAGAGGAAACTAATTGGGAAATAAAATAACATTTAATGTAATTAAATTACCATGGGATAAATGTGTACCACGAAGCACATTTTTTTTTTACTAAGATAAAGTGAACAAGTCATCTAAAATCCAAAAAACGAGAATTAAACATTAACCTGAGAGAATCCACTATCAGCCAAACTGTTGTCCTGCAACCTGTACTCATACATCACCCAGTTGGTCCTATCGCCATTTGGCGCCTTGCCTACATGGAAGATTAGAGTCTTCTTCATGCCTATGTCACAAGACTTGTGATTAATGGGTCTATCTTTTCCAGTGATTTTCCAGTACCCAATACCAGTAGTACGATTTGCTCTCGATCCATTAAGATGTTTCGTAGCTCGAGGGCAAAAGAAGTACCATTCAAGATCTTTGCTGTGAAATTGTGCCTTTGCTGCAGCAAGAAAGAGATACTGTAAGCAAAGTTACAACGAGATAAGAAACATAAAAGGAACTTTATGCACTAGACTGTTTTTAGCACATACAACAGAAAAGAAACCTAATGCCAAACTTGAAAAAACAAAATTATCTGTACAATTCAAATTAGTAAAATTGCTAAGTTAAACCTGAACATCAAAAGTAACTGGAGAAGATTCTGTGCTTATGGCATTATGCCATCCATACTGCAAATTGTAGATGTCAAAAGAACATAGAGAATTTTCTAACCATCATAAAAGATCATAGAAAGCATGGACATGCTAGGGTGAATAACAACATCCAAATGTGACAAAATGATAAAAATAAATAAACATTATGAAAACTGCCATAGAGAAAAATAACAAGTACCTGGAAGATCCCAAGGAGCATATTTATACAGTTCAATCTCAGAAATAACCTCAAAGAGAAAGGATT
>JAGFNQ010008803.1:132028-313752 GCA_024364735.1 Boesenbergia rotunda | reverse complement strand
TAGGGGATCATAAGCACCCTTGATGAGTGGTGTGTCCCTTTAAGATGTTATTAGGAGTACCTTTAAGCATATACATATATGTGTAATTGCATATTAAGATACTTTACTTTGAAAGTTGTGTACCCGACTCGGAAGGGGGTCGTTAAACAAATCCAATGTACATGTTAACTGAAGGTCATGGCATTTGTAGGACGGAAGGGTCCTGACCTAAATGGATTGGTGGCTCGCTACCCCAACTCATTAGGGAACGCGCTTGATGTGGTACTACAACTGGGCCCTAGATGATATGATATTTTTAAGTACTTACCTTTATGGAACTTTTGAAAAAGTATATTTTCTCATTATGTGATGATCTTGTTCTGTAAAGCACTTAGAAATATTTGATGTGAAGCTTATGATGCAAGCACTGAAAAATATTTGATGTGATGCTTATGATGCTTATAATTCTATCTTGATTACTGTGTACATGATATGATGTATCGATACGGATTTTGCGAGTAGGCCCGGATTCTTACTAAGCATGTTTTGCTTACTAGTTTCATGTTGTTTTCTTATGCTGCAGATAGCGGTAAGAAATACTTGAACTAAAGGAAGAGGCAGAGGGAAAGCTACAAGATGTGTGTGGTGATGGCTCGGGAAGGAAAGAAGGATTCTTATCTACCATTTTTGTTTAGAATCTAAATTGCTTCCACTAAAGGATTACAAGTTGTATTACTATACTTTGATTGTGTGATGACTATGACTACTCTACTGTTGGTCAAGTTAGAGATATGGAACCTATGTCATGTTAGATAACTCATGCTACCTTCCTATTTATTGATGCCTTGCTATAGTGTTTAATTGGATTACTTGCAGTAGGTTATGTTTAGATTATGCCATGCTCTATCTTGCTCAACCCATGTTTAGATCAGTACATTGCGAAGTTAAATGATCTCCTATTATGTTGTAAATGCATGTTGATAAATGATAGGTTTTTGCTCAAGCATGCTTACTACTCTTCTTGCATTGTAATTGTTCTACTTGATATACATGCTGCTCAAGCATGCTTACTACTCTTCTTGCATTGTAATTGTTCTACTTGATATACATGCTTAACATGATAAATGATATGGATGTATGGACCCGTAACCCCGCCTTTAGGGTAGATATAAGAGCGGGTGTTACACCAATTCATGGATTATTTTAACTTCTATAAAAAGAATAAATTTCTATAAATTTATTTATATAAATTTTTTTATACAAATTTATTTATCCATAATTTATAAAATAAATCGCGCTAGATCTATTTTATTAATTAAACCAAATAAAATAGTTTTCTCCCTTTAATGTGTGGCCGGCCAAACCAAACAGGTTTGGCACCCTCTTTGGCCGGCCAACACAAAGTGAACCACCGCGAATTAAACTCATTTAATTCACCCAAAAAGCCTTCAAAAGACTTAGCCATTTTTAGCTTCCATTGCGCCTCTGATTAACTCAGATTCGACTTATTTCTCTTGATCGGAAAATCTAATTTTCAACTCATTTTAAATCCCTCGGATTACTCGTAGTGCGTGTGACTAAATAGGCTTTCGATTTATGTTGACCGTCTATAATCAACCAATTATAGAACGATCATGAGTGGCACCTGTTGGGACCAGGTGCATGTCGACAAGGATACGAGTTCATAAAATTTTAAATTTTTACGTGCAGCGGAAGAATTTGCATAAAATAATTTTCTAAATTATTTTAACTTCGTATCTAGCATGCAACCTTATGGTGTGTTGACATAATCATAAAATAAAACTTTGCGGAAAAGTAAACTAATTTACATTATACCTCTCGCAACTCGAAGTAAGGGACGAGATCCAACCGTAGCGTCCCTTGGAAGCTCCGCCTCTATTCGCGTCCACGCCGAGTTCTCTTCGGGATGACTTCGCAAAGTCATGAGTTTTGTGCCGACGAGAACTACTAGATTCTCTATAGGCACAACAAAGAAGATCAAGAGAAGAAAAGGAAACTAACCAACGAAGTAACGGAATCGAATTCCGAGAGAGAGGGAGATGTGATCCGCTTCTTCTTCTTCTTGGTTGGTTTCTTCTTCTCCTTGAAGCTCATGGCAACACCTTGCCTTGGTGTAGGTTGGGCGCCGGCCCTAATGGAGCTAGGGTGGCCGCCGGCCCTAATGGAAGGGAGGGGGGAAGGAGGAGAGAAGAGAAGAGAGAGAGGGAGAGCTCTATTTCGATTATCAAAATCTTAGGAATCCAAGGCTTGCCTATGGTTCCTTATATAGTTGCTTCTCCCTTGCCAAGTCTCCTCTTAACCGAATTAACGGAATTAACGGAATTAGTTATCATAAGAAATTTATCCTATAAATTCTCTTATGAATTATTCCGTTTAAACCAAGTTTTATTATAACTAACTTTATAATAAAACTAATTAGTTATCATAAGAAATTTATCCTATAAATTCTCTTATGAATTTTATTATAACTAACTTTATAATAAAACTAATTAATTATCATAAGAAATTTATCCTATAAATTCTCTTATGAATTATTCCGTTTAAACCAAGTTTTATTATAACTAACTTTATAATAAAACTAATTAGTTATCATAAGAAATTTATCCTATAAATTCTCTTATGAATTTTATTATAACTAACTTTATAATAAAACTAATTAATTATCATAAGAAATTTATCCTATAAATTCTCTTATGAATTATTCCGTTTAAACCAAGTTTTATTATAACTAACTTTATAATAAAACTAATTAATCTCTCCTTTTATTATGGAATAAATTTTATAAGAAATTTATAAACTTTCTTATTATGGAAAAATCAATTCATAAATAAACCAATTCATGTATTATTTTAACTTCCATAAAAAGAATAAATTTCTATAAATTTATTTATATAAATTTCTTTATACAAATTTATTTATCCATAATTTATAAAATAAATCGCGCTAGATTTACTTTATTAATTAAACCAAAATTAATTGGTTATCTTCCCAATAGGTGGCCGGCCAACCAAGGAGGGTTGGCACCCTCTTTGGCCGGCCCAAACCGAGCCGAACCAACGCGAATTAAACTCATTTAATTCGCCCAAAAGCCTTCAAAAGACTTAGCCATTTTTAGCTTCCATTGCGCCTCTGATTAACTCAGATTCGACTTATTTCTCTTGATCGGAAAATCCAATTTTCAACTCGTTTTAAATCCCTCGGATTACTCGTAGTGCGTGTGACTAAATAGGCTTTCGATTTATGTTGGCCGTCTATAATTAACCAATTATAAAACGATCATGAGTGGCACCTAGTAGTACATCATGATCCCCAATTAATCGAAAGATCAACGGTTTGACCCCAGAAGAAATTATTCTGAAACCCTTCAGCAGCTCTAATGAATCATGCCCCATTCCCTTCACCATCTTATACCCACTTGGTTCAGGACACGGTCTATTTGTGTCAGTCCCCACTAGGCTGACTACGTCACACCTAGCCCAAGTAGTGTCTTTCTCGTCCTTTGGATTTCTAATTACTCTCATGTATTTAAGACTCGCACTCTAAACATGATATACTCTGGCCAGAGGTTTTGAGTAACAATCCGATGATAGGCCTGGGTATACATCGCCTCGCAAGGAGTGGTGAATCCTTTGTAGGCTGTTCAAACATCTTCGGGCACTTCGACTTATACCCAATCATCCTGGGTCCACACCTCCTTGGAGATGCTTGCTTAAGATGTTAAAGTATAAGTCTCCATGACCAAGATGACTTGAACACCGCAAGTCAAAGGAACATCGCACTTAAGCCGCATTAAGAACTGCATTGACATATCTATATAGATTACCATATGAAGTCTTACAGCTAGTCACTCCAATGAACTAGTTCCCTTAACTAGCATCCATGTTTATCTCCGGACATCCCAATGTCACCAGCCAGTGAGAATCAACTGATTAGAGAATAACACATGCTAGTCTCAACAGAATTGATAGTGTCCGTATTTATCAATTCATCGACTAGGGATATTTTCAATACTTCACATTTGCGCATTTAGAGATAATCACTAGTTGTGATCCCATCACAAATTCTCTTATGCTGTGAGTTGTATTGCGGACATTCAGTAGATGAGTTTAAGATCCCAATCAAATACACAAGCATGTATACTCAAATAGTGAATTATCATTTATTGAAATAAATGTTTACAATCATAAGGCGATTGCCTGAGGACACTTCTCTCATATCACTAACAGCACCTAGTAGTACATCATGATCCCTAATTAATCGAAAGATCAATGGTTTGACCTCAGAAGAAATTATTCTGAAACCCTTCAGCAGCTCTAATGATTCGTGCCCCATTCCCTTCACCATCTTATACCCACTTGGTTCAGGACATGGTCTGTTTGTGTCAGTCCCCACTAGACTGACTACGTCACACCTAGCCCAAGTAGTGTCTTTCTCGTCCTTTGGATTTCTAATTACTCTAATGTATTTAAGAGACTTGCACTCTTAACATGATATACTCTGGCCAGAGGTTTTGAGTAACAATCCGACGATAGGCCTGGGTATACATCTCCTCGCAAGGAGTGGTGAATCCTTTGTAGGCTGTTCAAACATCTTCGGGCACTTCGGCTTATACCCAATCATCCTGGGTCCACACCTCCTTGGAGATGCTTGCTTATGATGTTAAAGTATAAGTCTCCATGACCAAGATGACTTGAACACCGCAAGTCTAAGGAACATCGCACTTAAGTCGCAGTAAGAACTTCATTGACATTTCTATAGATAGATTCCATATGAAGTCTTACAGCTAGTCACTCCAATGAACTAGTTCCCTTAACTAGCATCCATGTTTATCTCCGGACATCCCAATGTCACCAGCTAGTGAGAATCAGCTGATTAGAGAATAACCCATGCTAGTCTCAACAGAATTGATAGTGTCCGTTTTTATCAATTCATCGACTAGGGATATTTTCAATACTTCACATTTGCACATTTAGAGATAATCACTAGTTGTGATCCCATCACAAATTCTCTTATGCTGTGAGTTGTATTGCGGACATTCAGTAGATGAGTTTAAGATCCCAATCAAATACACAAGCATGTATACTCAAATAGTGAATTATCATTTATTAAAATAAATGTTTTACAATCATAAGGCGATTGTCTTAGGACATTTCTCTCATATCACTAACAAGAGCAACCGATCAGGGCCCTTCTGGATCGATCAGGATGGATCTTGATCAGTCCAGAGGTGACCTGATCGGTCACTGATAGATACTATTTTATTGATTATTTGAGTTGCTAAAATCCATGTTTGACTATGTTTTTATGGCTAAAATTGTAAAATTGCCCTAGGTTTTAGAACTTACTCTTGTTTTGGACTTAATTGCAAATTTGCATAAAATTGGATTATTTGGCCACTAAATTCTTGATCTATTTTTGTAGGCATCAAAGGTTCAAGGATCTAGGGCATATTGGGTCAAACTCGAGTCGGAAGTGACCCGGATCAGATTATCAAGATTACGATTAAATCTGGGTCGTCCGATTCAAAAGCGGCTAGATCTGAGCCATCCGGGACATCTGAAGCAATCCGAGCTAGGGCTAGGGTTGATCAAGCACCCTGATCAAGATCTGAAGGTTTCATCCCAATCAGAGCTCAATCAACCGTTGGATCAAGCTTGGAGGGCTCTAGATCATCCATTCAAAGATTAGCTTGATCTGGACCATCCGTTGCAAATCTGGAGGATCCGAGCTACTACAAGGCAGATCCTGACCCCTGATCATCATCATTAAAGTTTGGCTCAAATCAGAGCAAGATCAGCCATTGGATTTTCTCAAATCAATCACAGCCGTCCATGCTTAAGTATTTAATCAGAAACACACAGCATTTACCCTTGTCGCGTTTCCTCGCCGCACTGTTCATCTTCTTCGTGTTCTTGGTTTCCTTAGCTGTTTTTCTTCAATCCAAAGGGGCGCGACCCCTCATTTCTTGCTTAGATTGAATTCTAGGTCATTGGGAAGGCTTCTCGGTGAATTTCCAGCTCTCAATTGCCCAAGAGCAGAGCTTTTGTGAGGTCTCCGGAGCTCTGTCGTTTGGTTTCGTCAACATCGGCTGCGCATCAATTAATCATCCTGAGTAGTTCAGAGGGGTTCCCTGGAGTGCTCGGATCAATTCCAATCCATCATCGCTGCTGAGTTGAAGGAATTGGATGGGTTTCGGATTTGAGCAGATGTGAGCTGATTTTGAATTGCAGATGTCATTTTCCATCGACTTGCTGAGCTTGCGGGTTCGAAGCTCACACTTGTGTGACGAACAAGGAGGATTCGAGCTAGGGAAGCATTGAGGAGTAGTTTAGCTAGTTAATTTCAGTTCTTAAGCTGTAGTTTTATTTCTGAATTCTGTTCGTTACTGAAATTTTTGTATTAGCTGTTCAGTTTTGTTTACTTAATTGCTTTTGCTTAATTAGGTTTCAATTCTGCTATGGTATGAGATAGATTACTTGTTAGTGATTAGTTGTGCTTAATTGCAGCTTGTTTTTACACTTCAATTGCTTGCGTTCCCAATTTCTCTGCTGCGTATCAGATTATGCAGTTACGTATCAGTTAGCTGTAGGATTTTGTTTCAGCTGTTCAGTTTCGGTTTCTTAATTGTTTTGCTCTAGTTAGTGTTTTAATTCTGCAAGATTAAGCAGTAGGTAGCTTGTCTAACGAGCAATTGTTTTAAACCACAGTTTATCTCATGTTTAAGTGCGTGCGTTCCCTGTTCTTAGCTACGTATCAGCTTTGCTAGTTGTGTATCAGAATTTCTGCTTTCTTCCCTTGCGTACAAGTTTTGTATCAAGTTAGCTTGAGCTTGCATTCTGAATTTACATTGTAGCTTGACTTATTTACAAAGCATTCGAATTCAGATTTCTGCAATTGATCTTAAATGATGCATTCAGTTTATTCCTGAAAAATTAGTTTATTTCTGCAACGTTAGTTCCATCTTTGTTTTTCTGCAGTTCTGAGCTCCTGTTTCTGCCCTCAAAGTGTTGTAGCATTCATGGAATGTTTTTGCAATGACACGAGTTGTATCTGAGCTAATTAGTCTCAGTTCTGATGCATCAGTTTACTTCCCTGCATCCAAAATCCATGCAGTTCATTTCTGAATTGATTTGGAAGCAATTTCTGAACTTAGTTTCACTCGATGTTTTCAGTTAATTACTGTATGGCTCCAACTTCATTCCTGAAATTCGATTCCTATATCTGTTATTAAGTCAGTTGCCAAGCGTTAGTTCATTAATTCTGAACTTGAACTAAGCATTCATTGCGTGCCAACTCCAACTACTGCAATTTCCTTTACTAAAAAAATCTGCACCTTGTTTGTTGCTTCTCAGTCAATTGCTTCACATTTACTTACTCCACTTCAGTTGCTGATTGTTTTTCATTCGATTTGTTAATGAATTTAGTTTTAAACTTCTGCATATCAGTTCATAATTCATTGCAGTTTGGACTAAGTGAATTTCGGCATTAACCTTGTATCAACTGATTTTTGATCAGTTCCTTCTTCACTTCTGCATTGTATTCCTAAATTCTGAATTTTCTTGCATCAAATAACAATTCACTCATTTGAAATCAGTTTGTTTCAGTAATGAGCAGTTAGTTTCTGCAAATCTTTTGTTTTGGAACTCAGTTTCATGACCGGAAGTTTAAATTGTTAGTTCCTATCTTTGTATCAAACTGCTGAATTAGAATCAGTTTTGTATAGCAGCCTTGTGTCCTGCTCTTCATTGCTGAAATTCTTCCTTAATTCAAGCTAGTACTTCACTAATAGCTTTGTCTTCCAAGTGGAAGTAACTAGTTTCAATTTGGAATGGTCAACCACATTTTCGGCACTTAGCATCATCTTGGCACATAAGTTTTATTCCTTGCGTATCAAGTTTTGGTGGCATACATCTTGTATTTTAATTGCGATTTCATTGTCATTTGCAATCCAAAACCCAATCACATTATAAACCCAAAAACATTAACGACACACAAATACAAGCGCGAATCAAACAAACCTTCAACTAGTCCCTGAGAAAAATACGACCTGTGGCCCCTATATTACATTTTCATACTTTTGATTGTAAAAGGGTTCCCTGCATTCATTCATATATATCTAAATTTGGTAGACCCACATTCGTGACACATAGATTGGGCTCGTCAGTCACCTTGACCGATCAGGGCATAACCTGATCGGTTAAGTGACTGATCAGGTGACTGATCAGTCTTCATCCCTGAGAGTTCAGTGAAGGATCGGTCTGGTGACCGATCCCTGATCTATGATCGGTCAATGTGACCGATCACAGGTTCAGATCCTCGATCCCTGATTGGTCAATGTGACCGATCACAGTTTCACTGGACCGATCAAGCAGGAGCCTGCTCGATCAGGGTCTTCAATGTCTGAACTTTAATTTGAAAACGTTGTCAGACTTCTGATAACGCTCTGAATCGCTTCTGATTTTTCTGTTACACTACTGATTTACTTTTGATTTATTGTGCTAAGCCTCTGTTGAGTGTGCAGGTGAGACAGGGATGGCTCAAACCAAGAAGGAGGGTCAATTGGCGACTTTCGCTTCGGTCAGGTTTGCCCATTTTTCCCTTCACAGGTTTCAACGGCTTCTAGCGCGGCTGGCGACTGACCGAGGCTCAACTGAAGAGGTCTTCAGTGGACTGAGCGCTCTGTGAAGGTCAGTGGGTCAGGTTGTGGTTCAGTGGGTGCTGACGAAATCGGGCAATGAGGAGAAGGAAGATTAAGAGGGAGAGGTTGGCAATGCAGAAACAATAAGAAAAGAACAAGAGACAGAAAACGAGCAAAGGTTGTTGCGGGGTTTGGCTGTGTGATTGTTGTGTGCATTGTTTCTTCCTCCTTGTAGCTTCCTACTGTATATCTTGTCTGTAAGCCTTCTCTTTGTCTCTGTGTTTTATTTGATATCATTCTGACACTATTTGTGGAGAGGTTTCTCCATCGAGAAGGAGGCTGTGTTATCTGAATTTTCGAGGCTTGATCTGCCGACGATCAAGGGATCGCCCACCTCACGGGCACACCAAGGAGTAGGGGCAAGTTATCCCCGAACCTTGTAAACCTTTGAGTTAGTGTTGGTTTTCTGTTTGTCCTTCTGTTCTTTCTTTTTGTGTTTGTTTCCGCTGCTAACTCTGATCGCAAAAAGAAACTTCAAAGAAGCCAAAGTTTTTGTGTGTCTGGCTATTCACACCCCCCCTCTATAGCCATCCAAGGTCCAACAAGTGGTATCAGAGCCTGAGGCTCTTTCAAACGGACTAACACCCGAGAGCATAGAAGAATGGCTATGAGAGAATGCTTCAGCACCAACAGACCACCATTTTTCGATGGAGCCAATTTCCAATATTGGAGATCACAGATGGAATACTATCTCAAGATGAATATCGACATGTGGTTCTCTGTCAAGGAGGGTTTCTCCCCTCCAAGGGATAATGGGGGAAAAGAGCTCGAGTTCTCAAGGTGGTCGGCAGAGCAGAAAAGAAAGGGGGAAGCTGATGCAAAGGCTGTGGTCACCCTGCAGTGTGGGATGACCAAGGAGCAGCTGATCAAAGTTGACCCCTTCACCAATGCCAAGGACCTATGGAACAAGCTCATTGAGCTCCATGAAGGAACTCAAGATACCCGGAGAGCCAAGAAAGATCTTCTCAGTCAACTCCAGAACCTCTCAATGGAAGAAAATGAAACGGTAAGTATGCTTCATGGTCGGTTCAAGGAAATCTTCAATGGCTTGCATTCGATCAATGAGAAGGTAGAGAACCGAGACCTTGTAAGGTATGTTCTTAAATCTTTTCCTAGGAATGCCTTGTGGTCATCCATGGTAGATGCCTACAAGGTATCTAAGGATCTTTCTATTGTTAAATTAGAAGATTTATTTTGTAAAATGGAACTACATGAGATCGCTAACCGAAGCCCAAAGGAGAAGGGTGTGGCTTTTGTGGCAGGGGACAGAAGAAAGAAGAAGAAGGAAAACGAGGAGGATAAGAGCATCTGTCACATGACCTTCATGGCCTTAGAAGATTCGAACATGGAAGGTGGAGATGAATCAAGTGACTTCTCAACTGCGGTTTCATCATCTTCGGATGATGAAGAGGTAATTTCTCCCGAGTTAGATAAGTGTTATAGAACTATAGCATGCTTAACTAACTTGCTTAAAAAATCTAAGAACAAGGTTAAATCATTAAAATTGGAAGTAGAAAAATTGAAAACATCTAAAGATCATGATATTAATGATTTGCATGTTAAGGCTCTTGAGGATGAGAACAAGGCTTTGAAGAGCGAATTTGAAAACCTTAAGAATCTTCTTGGGAAATTTTCAAATAGCTCTAAAACTTTGGACATGATCCTAAATTCTCAAAAAGCGATTTACAATAAGGTTGGTTTAGGTTACCAACCTAAAGAACCAAGCTTCATGTCATTAATGTCTAGAACCCAATTTAGATCACAAAATGCTTCTAGGGTTCAAAAACCTAGAAAGAAAATGACTAAGGCATAGTTGCCAAAATCTTTCATTGAAGGTTCTTTAGGGCCCAAGGTGTGGGTACCTAAATTATCTATATTTCGAATTGTATAGGCATTAGTTGAGGGGGAGCTTCTATCAACATGGGTTGTTGATGGTGGGTTCTCCAAACACATGACCGAAGATGAATTGTTATTCATTACAACAAGAGGTCTAAGTTAGGTTTTTCTTTGGAATTGCCTGCACTTAGAGAATTAAGACAACTTCATGTTTTTGTGATCTATACTTTGAATTTTCTGAAATTCTCTAAATTAAATAAATACACGTCGGATCTAAATAGTGGAGTCAAATACAACTTTATGATGATGAGAGCATTTGTTGATACCAACTTGATATAAGCCTGTATCAAGATTTTGAAATCTGTAAGGAAACAGAAATATATTTTGGTTATAAGAACCCTTTAGAATCAATGTAATTAAATCTGATTGGTTTAGAATTTGAAAGGGGTAGTTGACACGAAAGTTTCTGGAACGTTTCAAAAACTCTCCCTGATCTGAAATTTGATCTCATCTGAAATCTAATACCGATCAGGAATCACCTCCTCTTCAGAAAAACTTTCTGTATTTAACCTGATCGGTCCACAGACCGATCAGGGATCCCTCTGATCAGTCAAGCAGACCGATCAGGGATCCTTCTAATCAGGAGACTTCTGATCGGTCACGGTGACCGATCAGACTCATTATCCGGGTACCCTGATCAAAGAACATACTGGGAACATAACATACTTGATCATCCATTGGTTTTGGTACAAACCTGATACTAAGTGGATACAAAGCTATTTAGGAATTTTTAAGGACTCTTGATTCTCAGAAATTTTTCTGAAATATCAAGTGTTAATGGAGTCTACACCCATGTTGTGGAATGAGTTTTGGTTATCAAAACAAACCTAGAACATATCAATTGTTAATGCAGTCTAACCTAGAACGTATCAGAGTTTCCGAAATTTTTTGGAATCTGATCGGTCAAGGAGACCAATCAGGACTATGTGTCTGATGCAGGTGCATTAATTATTATCATATGAAGCATATACATTGTTGCCATGATACATTTATGGTATATGCCTTCATATGCAATTCAACACTTACCTTTGGTTATTTTGGGATTGGGAGAGACCCGTGTTTAAGGGGGAGTTATGTTAAAACTTAATAATCATACCCTTTTCGGTGTTTGACAAAGGGGGAGAGAATGGTTGATTAAGTTTAGATTATAAATTTAATTATTGTAGGGGGAGGACTTTGATTCCCTTGCGATAATGAAAATTGACTTCATTGATCTCTAATACCTAAACTTAAATCGGGTTGTCAAACAACAAAAAGGGGGAGATTGTTGATACAGTCTGACCCGATTGTTATTTTAGTGTTGACACCGATTTAAGTTTGGTTGAGTAAATTCGGATTAAGTCCTGGTCGGGGACTGGGCATGAATTTCGGTGAGTGAAGTCGGGTCCCGGTGAGTGAAGTCGGGTGATGGAAACCCCAGTGAGTGAAGCCGGGTCCCGGTGAGTGAACCCGGGTGATGGAAACCCCGGTGAGTGAAGTCGGGTCCCGGTGAGTGAAGTCCGGTGACGGAAACCTCGGTGAGTGAAGTCGGGTCCCGGGGAGTGAAGCCGGGTGACGGAAACCCCGGTGAGTGAAGTGGGGTCCTAGGGAGTGAAGCTAGGTGAAGGAAACCCTGGTGAGTGAAGCCAGGTCCTAGCGAGGGAAGCTAGGTTGAATAAAGTCCCGGTGAGTGAAGCCGGGCATGAAGTCTTGGTTCGGGGGACTGAGTGGCTGGATCGGTCTGGAGTCCGATCAGAAGTTGGCACGAGCTCCCTTGTTAATAGATCGGTCTGGTGACCGATCCAGGGAGTCTGATCGTCTGGAGAACGATCAGAAAGAGAACTGAAACATTCTGTTTGGTGGTTGATCGATCTGGTGAATGATCAGAATTAAGTCAGAGGGGATTAAGGAAACCCTGATCGGTCATAGCAACCGATCAGGGCCCTTCTGGACCGATCAGGATGGATCCTGATCGGTCCAGAGGTGACCCGATCGGTCACCTTGACCGATCAGGGCATAACCTGATCGGTCAAGGGACCAATCAGGTGACTGATCAGTCTTCAGCCCTGAGAGTTCAGTGAAGGATCGGTCTGGTGACCGATCCATGATCTGTGATCGGTCAATGTGACCGATCACAGGTTCAGATCCTTGATCCCTGATCGGTCAGTGTGACCGATCACAGTTTCACTAGACCGATCAGGCAGGAGCCTGATCGATCAGGGTCTTCACTTATCGCTCTGGTGACTGATCAGTGTCTGAACTTTAATTTGAAAACGTTGTCAGACTTCTGATAACGCTCTGGATCGCTTCTGATTTTTCTGTTATACTACTGATTTACTTTTGATTTGCTGTGCTAAGCCTCTGTTGAGTGTGCAGGTGAGACAAGGATGACTCAAACCAAGAAGGTGGGTCAATTGGCGACTTTCGCTTCGGTCAGGTTTGTCCGTTTTTCCTTCGCGGGTTTCAACGGCTTCTGGCGCGGCTGGCGACTGACCGAGGCTCAGCTAAAGAGGTCTTCAATGGACTAAGCGCTCTGGGAAGGTCAATGGGTCAGGCTGTGGTTCAGTGGGTGCTGACGAAATCGGGCGATAAGGAGAAGGAAGATTAAGAGGGAGAGATTAGCGATGCAGAAACAATAAGAAAAGAACAAGAGACAGAAAACGAGCAAAGTTTTTTGCGGGGTTTGGCTGTGTGATTGTTGTGTGCATTGTTTCTTCCTCCTTGTAGCTTCCTCTTGTCTGTAAGCCTTCTCTTTGTCTCTGTGCTTTATTTGATATCATTCTGAGATTATTTGTGGAGAGGTTTCTCCACCGAGAAGGAGGCTGTGTTATCCGAATTTCCGGGGCTTGATCTGCCGACGATCAAGGGATCGTTCACCTCACGGGCACGCCAAGGAGTAGGGGCAAGTTATCCCCGAACCTTGTAAATCTCTGAGTTAGCGTTGGTTTTCTGTTTGTCCTTCTGTTCTTTCTTTCTGTGTTGGTTTCCACTGCTAACTCTGATCACAGAAAGAAACTTCAAAGAAGCTAAAGTTTTTGTGTGTCTGACTATTCACACCCTCTCCCCTTCTCTAGTCATTCAAGGTCCAACATTGTTGTCATACGTTCAAGAGACTAATTGTTAGAAAATCCATATAATAACAAGGGGTACTTGCCTATATTATCAAATATTTTGAATTTTTTGATGCAATTGGGACAACATATTCTGTCCTTGCCTATATTATCAAATATTTTGAATTTTTGATGCAATTGGGATAAAATATTCTTTGAAATGGGATTCTAGAAACAAGGGACTTCTTCGACCAAAGCATTTGTATAAAAAGTGAGGTATATATACCAAGACAATGCTGGAAAACTATGTCAATCCTCTTAAACTTCCATCAATAATTGTAAATTTGGTCTAGTCATAAGTGAAATTATAGATAGGCAACGCTTCGGCCAAAGAAGAAGAGTTTAAATATATAATAATAATATTTAAATTCTTTAGTACAAAAGAATTTAAATCAATAATAATAATAATAATAATAATAATAATAATAATAATAATAATAATAATAATAATAATAATAATAATGGGCGGAACTTAAATTTATAAAAAAAAAAAAACTCTCGGTGACTATGATGACAAAAAAAAGTCTTACACAGTACTCATTCAATGCCATAGACACTCTTATTTAATATTTATTATTATTTTAGGAAACACCAATTATCTTCTCCATAAATAAATAAATAAATAAATACTCAATAATATCAAATTTTTGTTAATTTTTTTTTCAAAAAAAAATCTTAATTTCAAAATTAATTTTTCCTGAAAATTTAAAAATTTTCGCTCGTATGTTTAATTTTCAATTCCATAAATTTAATAAGCATACTCCGGCCCCTTCGATACGTTTCGAGAAATTTCTGTGGGGCCTCCAAGATAGAAATTAATATCCAAACATCTGAACACGCGCTTGGTAAACGGATTTAGAAGATGAAAATAAAAATGAAATCTATTATATTTTCATTAATGATGTTTGATATATCGGAATCAGAATTAAAATAAGGATATGATACCCTTGATTTTATAACTCACCCCCATTAGGTTATCATCAAACTCATAAACACCTCAATCAAATCCATTATCATTTTTATTACCAAATTCATACTAAGCGCCCCCTAAATTTTTTTAGAGAGAAGAATATTGGCGGCAACAAAAACAACTATTGTTTTCTTCAATATTGTTATATATCTTAGGATATATGGTGTGAATGGAAAAGAGGTGGAGGGACTTTTAGTCCCACATGGTTACTTTAGTCCCACATTGAGAATAAAAGTGAGGAGGAGAATAAAAGGGCCCCCTTGAGAGGGGGGGCTTTAGTCCCACATTGGGAGCTTAAGGCAAAATATTTGGTTTATATTGTATCACAAGCATGGTAGTTGTGAACAAATACTAGGGGAGAGGCTCTCTCACGCGTGGGTGCGCAGGGGGGTGCAAATCCAGGGCCCGAATTTGTACTGAACCAAGTGAACTCGTGTGCATGCACGACCCGCGCACGTCGAAGGTCGGACCGGTCGGGGCAAAATTTGTCCAAGCAGATGAACCAAAGTTTTGCCGATTTGATTTTTTGCTCGAATGTAACTGATGCATTAATTTTGTTTAATGCGAGATCAGTAACCCCCAGACGTTTGGATCTGGTCGGGTAAATGCCATTAAATGACGATTAATTCGTCATTTAATACTGCGAGGTCTGAGCCTATAAAAGGAGGCCGTGACCGAGAGCAAACAGGGACGCACAGGCAGAGACGCAGTGTGAAATTCTTCTCCACTCCACCTCGCTCCCGCCCCCGCTGATAGCAGTCGGGTACCTCCTCAGTTCGCCACGAGCAACGTGTGCTCCGTTGTGCCCGTGGTCTGCTGTTGTATCCTGAGAGACGGAAGTCCATCTGAGCCTCGAAGCACCGCCGGAGGAGGACGAATCTGTTTCAAGGAAACTGCGCTGCGCAGGCCTCAGCAACTCCCCGGTCGGGAGACGTCCTACTGCTGTTCGGGAGATCCCGGTCGGGAAACTCCACTCGGAAACCTCTCTCGGTCATTCGGGAGCTCACTCGGCCACTCGGTAGCTCACTCGGCCGCTCGAGAAATTTCATTCGGGAGCTCACTCAGCCGCCCGGGAAACCTCATTCGGGAGCTCACTCGGCCGCTCGGGAGATTTCACTCGGATCTCACTAGGCCACTCGGGAAAACCTGCTCGGGTCGGGAGATTCCACTCGGACCTCACTCGGCCACTCGGATCCCACTCGGCAGCTTCGGTTTTTAACTCGGCCACTCAACAGAGATAAGTTGAAATTGTTTTGTAATTTCAATTTAGTATAAAATCTCGAAAAAATCCTCAAACAAATATAATCAGCAGTTAGCTAATTAAATTTCTTAAATAAATAAATAAATAAATAAATATACATGCAATCAACATATTGAATACGGTTCCATAACTTTGACTGCGCTCGTCAATGAACCATTAAAATTCCATAATCTTTGGACAAGAATGGTTCTGAAACAGTCAGTTAGTCAGTATATATGGCGTGTGGGAAGCTAACAGTACTAATTACTTCTTTCAAAAGGAATGACGTAAATCGATTAATTAATTCTTGCTTCAGATTGAAAATTTCTACTCATAAATTTTTTGTACGTACTGGAACAAGTCATGAGCGGTGGACCGGATCGATCGAAGATATAAATGAGAATATATATATATATATATATAAAGACTTGACCATTACACTAGCTAGATCGAGTGTATAAATAGATCATTAATGTTACCGGAGGGAGGGAGGGAAGGGGAGCTAGCTAGGAATATAGTAAGTACAAACTATATCGATCGATCGAATTAATTAAATGGATGAGAAGACGGCGGCTGCGGAAGAGGAGGAGCAGGGGCTTCTCCCCGGGTTCCGGTTCCACCCCACCGACGAGGAGCTGCTCAGTTTCTATCTCCGGCGGAAGGTGCAGAGGAGAGCCTTCTCCATCGATCTAATCATTAAGGAGGTCGACATCTACAAGCACGACCCCTGGGATCTTCCAAGTAATTAAAATACTTTGATTTTTCTTTTTCTTTTTTTTTTCTTAAAAAGAAGAACAAAAAAAATTATAAAATTTTATTAAATCGAAGCGAGCTGTACTGGAGGAGAGAGGGAGTGGTACTTCTTCTGTCTGAGAGGGAGGAAGTACCGGAACAGCATCCGACCGAACCGTGTCACCGGCTCCGGTTTCTGGAAGGCCACCGGCATCGACCGAGCAGTCTACGCCGGCGATGTCTGCATCGGCCTCAAGAAGTCGCTAGTTTACTACAGAGGCAGCGCCGGAAAAGGCACCAAGACTGACTGGATGATGCACGAGTTTCGTCTTCCTCCTCCTCCCTGCGCCAACAACAACAACAATAACAATAGCAGCCTCTCTGATCGTCAGTACTCTTTGCAAGAAGCAGTGCGTGACTCACGACCTACCTACCTCTATTGATCCCGAATTCGCGAGAAATGGAATTGGGTATATATTAATTGAAACTAATTAATGATCGGTCGATGTGATTTGTCTCGCATGCAGGAGATTTGGACGATTTGTCGAATTTTGAAGAGGAGCACATCTTCCCACAAAAAGAGTGAATCGCCGGCAAAATTCAACCAGCAAACCAATATAATTGTCTCCCGCCACTCGAGCTCAAAGACTAGCAGCTTCGACTCCGATCTCGAGCCGGCTTCTCCCGGTCATCCTCACGAAGAAGGCAAATCTGTCAGCAAAAATAATAAATATTACGAGCAAAATATGAGTGACGACAAGTCTTCTTATCAAAACAGTCAATACCTGTTCGAGCAATTATCTCCGGCTGCGGCGGAGCAGCCGCCGTACTGTGAGATCACGCCGCCGGCGACGACGGCAAGTTGCGAGGTGAACGACTGGTTCAACGATGGCAACTGGGATGAGCTCGAGAGGATAGTGGAGTTCATGAACGATCAAAGTGTTGCCTATCAGTATCAATATTATTGACAACTTTTTTATTTTTTGAGAAAAAATTATTATTATTATTATTAAAATATTAGTTAATGGATAAAGAGACGGGAAAAAGTGTTTTAGTGGTGTTAATATTGATGACTTAATTCTTTTTCTCTTTATTCTTGTTTTAATTAAAATATATATGGTCCATGAATTAAGCATGACTATCGGAAATTATGTGACTGATTAATATGTTCGATCCTTTAATTAATATGGCATATGATGTAATGTAGAATCTTTATTAATCTTATTATTGCCTTGGGATGTAAGTGGATTTCTCCATTATGTGTATGCTTAAATTTACCTTTCTTCATATCCATAGAATTGACTCTAGATAATCGTTGAGGCATTGAACCTATCTTTTTTTTATTAATCTTTAATTATAGCGCATTAGTTATTATGTCTCCTTCTTTATAATCCAATGAATGGAATCTTACATTAATTATTATTTGCGTTTATATGCTTCAATTTTTTTTAAGGTGGCTGTAATAATAGACCTCGTGAGTTATTTTATATTTTATAATTTCTAGTGTACAATCTGTCAACAACAAAACAATATTCTTTCTTATATTTCTTTCTCTTCCTCCTCTTTCTCTTTGTCTCTATTATCTAGAGGAGTATAAATTAAACAATGGCCACCAAAACCGAGTCCTTCTTTCTTGTTTTCTTATTGTTCTTCAATGAATTAAAAAAACCTTAAATTATTTTATTTTTGTGTCTTCTTATAATAAGGAAAATAAGCCTATTTAGCCTGTATCAATCAATGAAAAATAACATTAATTTGTGTGAAAAATAAATCAACATAAGTTGATGGTTGCATGCAACTCTATTGTTCTACATTACCGGCCTTTAGAGTCCACTAAAGAAAGGGCACTATGACCACTTAATTAGAAGGGAGAGCTAGCGGATGGAATTTTCATACAATGACTTGGAGAGCTAGCTAGCAACTCTAACATTTTAACTCGTCGGTGTTGAGTCTATTTATTAATTAAGCTTGTTAAAGATAGGGAAAATTTGAGAAAACTCCCCAACATCAAACTCGGCTTTGCATGCACTCCCCAACCGAAAATTTCTTTGCATGCATTCCCTGATGGGATTGACAAGATAGTTTTGTGTGTTATTTTTTTATCAGTATAAAAGAATAAAAATTCAGTATAAATGGTAAACATTTAAGTATAAATTGTTTGAGATTAAGTACTAATTTAAGAAATTTGAGTATTATTTAAAAAAATTTGAGTATACATTGTTTCAATATATAGTAAAAATTTTAGTATATATTATCAAAATTTAAGTATGAACTGATTTAGATTGAGTATTATTTAAAAAATTTTGAGTATAAAATTTAAAAATTTGAGTATGTGAGGTTGCATCCACCACATCAAGATTTTCACATGAGAAGTCACCGAAATTTTATACTCAAATTTCTTAAATTAGTACTCAATTTCGAACAATTTTTACTCAAATCTTTATAATGTATATTGAGTTTTCACTCTTTTATACTCACCAAATCAAGATTTTCATATGAGGGGTCACCGAAACTTTGTACTCAAATTTCTTAAATTAGTACTAAATCTCATATAATTTTTACTCAAATCTTTATAATGTATATTGAGTTTTCACTCTTTTATACTCAATTTATCAGGGAGTGAATGTAAAGAATTTATCAAGTGGGGAGTACATACAAAGACCAATTTAAAATTGGAGAGTTTTCTCCCATTAACACTTAAAGATATCTTCCAAGGAAAAAAACAAAAAAGGATTGAGGACGTAAACTAGGCCTAGGCCTAGCTTGTCTTGATCTCGAAGGTTCTACACATGGAAAGCATCAGTCAATTTTAGGCCAATAAACCTAGCTAATTTGTAAGTTCATGTATAAATTAGTGGAAAAGTCCATAGCACATAGATTAAAACCAACACCATGTGCGGATTCAAAACTAGCTTCATTCTAGGCCGAAACGTTCAGCTGTGGTACAACACTCAGAGAAATTAACACTAAAACGGATTTAATTTCTAAGAGAATTTTCTACGACATGGAAAGTTTCAAGAGCACCCACGAGATATAGATTCGACAGGGATGACAGTTGTCCCCGTATATATATATATATATATATATATATATATATATATATATATATATATATATATATATATATATATATATATATATATATACTTATTTATCTTGTGTATCGAGAGATTGTCTCTTTAAAAAGATTTTACGGAAATTTTTCATCAACCACCAAGATAAATCGGAAATCGGTCATAGTGGACGGTCTAGAAGCTCAGCGTCCCATGATTTGCGTTCCATTTAGAAAAAAAAATTCCTACAAATACGTTATAGCTGGGGATCGAACCGTGGATATTTAAGATGATGATTTGTAGCGACATACCCCTCTAGCCCCATCAGGCGGCTCTCTAGGTCATGCCCTATGGTCTTCCCACCCTGGCCAGTGGGTTTTTGTCTTCCCCAGATTCGAACCCTTGACCTCCAGGACAAATACAATAGTTCCTTGAATCTGGTAGCCAAGTGAGCGTGGTTCACTTGGCTACCAGATTCAAGGAACTATTGTACTTGTCTTGGAGGTCAAGGGTTCGAATCTAGGGAAGGCAAAAACCCACTAGCCAGGGGTGGGAAGACCATAGGGCATGACCTAGAGAGCCGCCTGATGGGGCTAGAGGGGCTATGTCGCTACATAAAAAATCTTAAAATGCGCCGTAACTAGGGATCGAACCGTGGATGTATAGGTTAACAACTAACGACCTTACCGCTGCACCATAGCCCCAAGAATTACCTACGGGGACTATAAAGATGGGATCGCTACACGATTAATCACCTTACTGCTTATCATAGCTCCGGAGACAGAATCATGTAATTAATTGATGAATGAGAAAGAAGTTTTGCCGTATGATTTGAGTTAATTTGACTAAAATTCATTGGGGGCCGGGACATTAAATACTAACTGAACACGGCCGGCGTAGAGGAATACTAGCTGATTAGGTTGCAAGCATCCAATTGAAAAGATTGCATGATGAGATTTGATGACCAAGAACATCAAAATTAATAATATCCAGAACTTTGACCCTTCAACGTCAAACTGGTTGGCTATAAAAGAGATTCATAGTAAAAAATAAGACCTAATTAATATTTTTTTATAAGACATAATAATTGTTTTCTTAAAATATCTTTAGAATTCATCAATTGACCGAATAATTATAAACATATATATATTGTATTTTTTATGACTACATAATAATAAGATTTTATTATTGTTCATATCTTTCCTATCTCTAACATCATATCATAGCGATACTTTATTTTATCTCTTCCTCTCTCTTGCTCGCACAGTAACCGATGCAAACTATACTATTTGAAGCAAGAAGGATCAATTTAGTTTGACATGATTAATCTCGATGATCGATGAATTTATACTTCTTACAATTGTAGGGCTTGATAGCTCTATAGCCAAATATGAGAAGCTCTTGCTCGAACCTTTGCTTTAGACTCTCAAGCACGTGTTCTTCTGTTAGTAATATGAGAGAAGTGTCCTAAGACAATCACCTTATGATTGTAACTATTTATTTTAATAAATGAATATTCACAATTTGAGTATACATGTCTGTGTATTTGATTGAGATCTTAAACTCATTTACTGAATGTCCACAATACAATTCACAGCATGAGAGAATTTGTGATGAATTCACAACTAGTGATTATCTCTACATGTGCAATTGTGAAGTATTGAAATTGTCCCTAGTCGATGAATTGATAAATAAGGATACTATCAATTCTGTTGAGACTAGCATGGGTTATTCTCTAATCAGCTGATTCTCACTGGCTGGTGACATTGGGATGTCCAGAGATAAACATGAATGCTAGTTAAGGGAACTAGTTCATTGGAGTGACTGGCTGTAAAACTTCACATGGTAGTCTACATATAGACATGTCAGTGAAGTTCTTACTACAGTTTAAGTGCGATGTTCCTTTGACTTGCGGTGTTCAAGTCATCTTGGTCATGGAGACTTATACTTTAACATCTTAAGCAAGCATCTCCAAAGAGGTGTGGACCCAGGATGGTTGGGTATAAGCCGAAGTGCCCGAAGATGTTTGAACAGCCTACAAAGGATTGACCACTCCTTGCGAGGGGATGTATACCCAAGGCCTATCGTCGGATTGTTACTCAAAGCCTCTGGCCAGAGCATGACATGTTCAGAGTATGAGTCTTTGAAAGACATGAGAGTAATTAGAATCCGTTGGACGAGAAAGACATTACTTGGGCTAGGTGTGACGTAGTCAGCCTAGTGGGGACTGACACATATAGACCGTGTCCTGAACCAAGTAGGTATAAGATGGTGAAGGGAATGAGACGCGACTCATTATAGCTGCTGAAGGGTTTCAGAATAATTTCTGAGGTCAACCGTTGATCTTTCGATTAATTGGGGATCATGATGTACTACTAGGTGCCACTCATGATCGTTTTATAATTGATGAATTATAGACGGCCAACATAAATCGAAAGCTTATTTAGTTACACGCACTACGAGTAATCCGAGGGATTTAAAACGAGTTGAAAATTGAATTTTCCGATCAAGAGAGATAAGTCGAATCTGAATTTATCAAAGACGCATCGGAAGCTTAAAATGGCTAAGTCTTTTGAAGACTTAATAGACGAATTAAATGAGTTTAATTCGTGAGGTATTGGCTTTGGTTTGGCCGGCCAAAGAGGGTCCCCACCCTCTTTGGTTTGGCCGGCCACAATAAGAGGGAGAACCAAATTGTTTGGTTCAAATTATAAAATAAACCGCGCGTGGTTTGCTTTATAAAATTATGGATAAAGAAATTTATATAAATAAATTTATATAAAGAGATTTATTTTCATGGAAATTAAAATAAACCTTGGATTGGTTTATTTTATTTTATAAAATCGATAATGAATTGATTTACCATGATAAAGAAATTTATTCTTTTTATGGAAATTAAAATAAACCATGGATTGGTTTATTTTATTTTATAAAATCAATTATGAATTGATTTTTCCATGATAAGAAAAATTTATAAGATAAATTTCTTGTAAAATTTATTCCATAATAAAAGGGGAAACATGGTTGTTTTTATTATGAATTAAATTATAATAAAAACTTGGCATAACAGAATAATTCATACATAAATTTATAAGATAAATTTCTTATAAAAAATTTATTCCGTTAAAAAGGAGACTTGGCGATAAAGAGGCTACTATATAAAGGTGCATAGGCAAGGCTTAGAAATCAATCCAAGAGATCAAGGATTCTTGCCTAGCCTCTCTTCCTCTCCTTCTCTCCCTCTCCCTCTCCCTCTTCTAGGGCCGGCTACCCTCTCCCTCTCCTAGGCCGGCTGCCCTCACCTCCTTTGCCGTGAGCCACCTCCACCAAGAAGGTGCCGAAGAAGAAGAAGAAGCGGGTCGCGACTCCTTCCTTCCTCCCAGAATCTTGATTCCGTTTTTCGTTTGGTGGTTAGTTTTCCATCTCTCTCTCTTGATATTCTTGTCGTGCCTTTGGAGAATCTAGTAGTTCTTGTCGGCACGAGACTCGTGGCTTTGCGAAGTAATCCCGAAGAGAACTCGGCGTGGACGCGAATAGAGGCGGAGCTTCTAAGGGACGCTATGGTTGGATCTCGTCTCTTACTTCGAGTTACACGAGGTATCAAGTAAATTAGTTTACTTCCTATAAAATTTTAATTTATGATCATGTCTACACAATATAAGGTTGCATGCTAGATACGTGGTTAAAATAATTTGAGAAATTATTTATGCTAAACCTTCCGCTGCACGTAATTAAATTTTAAAATTACGAACCCGTATCCATGTCAACATGCACCCGGTCCCAACATCTTCAACTTCATATGCAATTATAATCGGTGCAAAAAGAAAACAAGTCTATCAATGAAAATATGCAATCAATCAAGACCATTATCAACAATTTAGCTGTGATTGGCCATCCAATTTTATATTCAAATTTATTAATCCATGTTCTTCCAGGTTGGGGCCTCAATATGACAGCTTTATTACTAGCATAACTACTTGCATAGTTCAAGTGCCATTGAATACCCTTCATGGCTTGCTATCTTCACATGAGATACTTTTACAATTTTAATCTCAAAGGGGATTCTCTCTCTCTTTCGGCACATGCAACATACAAAATTGATAATACTACTCATCCTCAACAAAATCAAGGAAGTCAGGGTGGATGAAATAGAGGCTGAGGACGAGGACAAGGTCAAGGACGAGGACGAGGACGAGGACGAGGTCAAGGACGAGGTCGAGACCATTATATCTGTCTCAAGAATAGTCACTTTGCTCATCAATGTTATAAGAGATTTGATTTAAATTTTATTGGAGGTTTTGCATCCTCAACTCAAGTGTCAACATCAACTCCATCATCTCATCCAAGAGCATTCTCTCTTGCAAGCAATCTTTATGTACCAATGACATATTCTTCAATCTCAGGATGACATCCAGATTCTGGAGCGACTTATCATGTTACACCGAATTATGATATTCTTACAGAAGCCTCCTCCTATCATGGACATGACACGTACAAGTAGGCAACGATTCAGGTTTGAAAATTGCTCACCTTGGAAACACATTTCTTCATTCTTCTAGTCGGCTCATTCACATGGGCAATACACTCCATGTTCTTTCTATTACTAAAAATTTACTCTTAGTTCGTCAATTTGCTCTTGATAATAATGTGATTTTTGAATTTCACCTTCATTATTATCATGTGAAGGATCTCATAACCAAAACCACTCTGCTCAGAGGAAAAATTAGAGATGGTCTTTATCACCTACAACCTACATCCGCCAAAGTGCTTATTGGAGAATGCACAAATAAAGTCTCTTATCATGCACACCTTGGTCATCTATCTCTCCGTCTCGTTCAAGAAGTCATTAGTCGGTTTAAGTTGCCAACCCTTTTGTCATCCTCATCTCATTCTTGTGATGCATGTCTAAAAGCGAAGAGTCATAAATTACATTTGTTTCATCTTCTCATATGTCTAATTTTTTCCTTTAGAAATAATCCACTCTGATATTTGGGGTCCTGCTCCTATTTTGTCTAACTAAGATTTTCTTTATTATCTGATTTTTATTGATGACTTTAGTAGGTTTACTTAGGTTTTTCTCATGAAATGAAAATCTGATCTTTTTAATATCTTTTGTCAATTTCAAGGCATATAGAACGTTACTTTGATCGTAAAATCCTTTCTCTCCACTCTGATTAGGATGGAGAATATCAAGTACTTCATTGTCATCTAGACTCTTCTAGCATCCTTCATTGAGTCTCATGTCCTCACACTCCCAAACAAAATGGCTCTGCAGAAAGGAAGGATCGTCGTATAATTGAAATTATATTAGCTCTTGTTAATCATGCATCAGTTCCACTTAAATTTTAGGATAACGTGGTTCAAACTACAGTTTATCTTATTAATCATCTACCTACTCTATTGCTTCAACATAAATGTCCCATGGAAAAACTCTACAATCAAACTCCTAGCTATACCTTCTTACGTATCTTTGGTTGTGCATGTTATCCATGGCTAGGACCCTACTCTAAACATAAACTAAATCCTCGTTCTCAAAATGTGTTTTCCTCGGTTATAGTAATTTATACCATGGCTACCGTTGTCTATATATTCCAATAGGGCGCATCTATGTATCTCGACATGTTATTTTTGATGAGTCTCTACCTTTTACAGCGTCAACAACATCTCCATCTTCAGGGAGCAGTGGAACCTTCTTAATACCACCTAATATCACATCTGAATTCTCATAGATTACTTATCTAATTAGACACTCTAAAGATATGGGAGGTGATAGCATCCTTGGTCCTGCTCCGAAGCCTTCTACAAACTCCCCTACGTCATCAGAATCGCCCCAAGTGACTACTCCATTAAGAGTTGGACGCACTAATAATTTTGAAAGTGACAATGCTTTAGAATCTATTCTGTGTCCAATCTTGGAAGCATCTCCAGCTATAGATAATATGCTCCCTAACTTTGAATCATCGGATAATACAAGTCCTTCATCAGAATCACCTTGTCTGCCTACTTATTCATCACCATCAACAAGTGATGATACTCCTCGTCACATGCTTTTCTTAAGTGACATATATATACGATGCCCACCAATGGCTACTCAACATCCTCTTCCTCAAGCTCTAGTGGCTCTTCCTCAAGCTCTAGTGGTCTCCTCAAAATCCATTGAATCAACTTATTTTACACAAGCAAACAAGGATCTGAATTGGCGTAGTATGATAACTATAGAATTTGATGCACTTCTTCGCAATGGAACATGGACCCTAGTTTCGTGCACTCCCTCCATGAATGTTGTGGGCTCTAAATGGATATTCCATCTTAAGCATTGAGTTGAAGGTTCTCTTAAACAATATAAAGATAGACTTGTTGTTAAAGGGTTTAGTCAACAACAAGGTATTGACTTCAATGACCCTTTAGCCTAGTTATCAAAATTATATATGTTCGATTATTATTATCAATAACTGTTAGTTTTAATTGGTCTATTCGACAATTATATGTTTCTAATGCATTTTTTCATGGTAATCTTGAGAAAACGGTATTTATGGAGCAACCATATGAATTTATTCATTCATAATTTCTATCTCATGTTTGTCACCTCAAGAAATCCATATATGTTCTTCGACAAGCTCCTCGCGCATGATTTCATCGATTATCCAAATGGTTACAGACTTAAGAATTTTCTGGATCAAAGACTGACTCCTCTCTATTCTACAGACATAATGATGAATCTATGATATTTTTTCTTATTTATGTTGATGACATTCTATTAACTAGTAATGATCAAAAGGACATCGCAAATCTATTAAGTCTTCTCAATAAAGAATTTCCTATTCGAGATTTTGGAAATGTTCATTTTTTCTTGGTATTGAACTTATTCCACATGATGAAGGTTATATCCTCTCTTAGAGCAAATATATTATTGGGCTTCTTCAAAGAGATAAAATGGATGGGGCACGTCCTGTCTCTACACTAATTGCTACAGATAACGTCTCTATAACTTCTTTCTTTTCAGTGATGTTTGATCCCCAAGTTTATCTAAGTATTGTTGGAGCTTTACAGTATATTACTATCACACACCCTGATATTACATTTGTAGTAAATCGTGCTTGTCAGTTCATGCATGCTCCCACTAAATAAAATTGGAAAGGCTTGAAAAGAATACTTCACTATCTCAAAAGCACTATCCTGCATGGTCTTATTTTATATCATCACTCATCTTGAGATTTACATGCCTATAGCGATGCGGATTGGGCGAGTACTCCTAAAGATAGACGTTTTACTAGCAGATATACAATATTTCTTGGACGAAATCTTATCTCTTGGAATTCGAAAAAGCAACCTACAGTATCTCGTTCAAGCACTGAGGTTGAATATAAAGTTATAGCCAATGCAACGTCAGAAATTCTTTGACTTCAATCCCTTCTTTTTGAACTTTATTTTGCATCAAATATTGCGCCGAAAATTTGGTGTGAGAATATTGGAGCAACATATCTTATAGCAAATCTAGTATTTCATGCTCGTACAAAACATGTTGAAATTGATTTTTATTTTGTTCGAGAACACGTGACAGCTAAACAGTTATTTGTCTCTTATATTTTTACAGAAGATCAAATTGTTGATATCTTTACTAAGTCATTATCCAGGCAACGTTTTACCAAGTTGGCAAGCAAAATCAACATCAGAGATCTTCCACTGAATTTGTCATAGCTAAAAGAGATTTATCAGGAAAATAAGACCTAATTAATATTTCTTTATAAGACATAATAAATTTCTTATTAATATGTCTTTAGAATTGGTCAATTGTCCGAGTACTTATAAACATCTATATATATATTATATTCTTTATGGTTACGTTAATAACAAGATTTTATTATTGTTCATATCTTTCCTTTCTCTAACATGCTACTTTAACTTGTATTTCATACTTTGATTTGTTTTCGTTGAGTAGATTGAGAGGAGCATCAAAGTTAAATTCCTCCAATAGTGCCATTAAACAAATGGAGCTAGTAGTGTGGAACAAATGAAGTAACTTTATCGCAATTACTGATCATATAGAACTTCAAGTAGGATGGTTAAAAAGATTGATCTGCCAATGCAAATGATTCATAAATAACTCCACCCTCAACCTCTTCCTAGGCTCTAGACTGAATCTAAAACTTAGGTCGTTTCCACTATGTCAAACAAAAGACATAGGTTATAGGTGCCTCTCAGATTCAGCCGCCTTGCTAAGTTTAATCGATCTCGTTCAACCAACCTACTAAACACCTTAAGATACAATATTTCCTAGCTTGTTTGGCGAGGCTGGATTGAAATTCCCCATCTCAGCCAACCACAAATTATCCTCAAGAAACTTCAAATCACAAAGTCTAGTGTCATGAATTGTTTGATCTGATGGAAACTTTGGGAAATAGATCTGTTTTTTAAGTAATAGATCATGTGAGGTTCATCTATTTCTTGTAGGTTCAAATCAACCAATTTGTTTGTCTGGTATGCCAGTTTGCAAGGATTTTACTAACTACTCCTTCACAAAAGGTAACTCTCCTCTCAATAAAATAATGAAATGTAAATAAAGTATTAAAAAAATGGGTACCAAGAGTTTGAGTTGAATTCTTTGACCATATCTAAGATCTTGAGACCTTTTAACACAACAATAGAAGTATTTAAGAACATATTAGAGCAACCTATATATCTCAAAGGTCGCTAAGAGGTAAATCTGTTATTTTAACGGCCTCCTTTGAGCTTTGAGCAACCTATATATATCTCAAAGGTCCCTAAGAGGTAAGTCTGTTATCTTAACAACCCCCTTAGAGATGATCCTATAAGTATAAAGGAAAATAAATTTAGGTACATGGGTGAGAGGTGCATGGTAGGGTAAAAAATATTAGTCGTCATTTCCTGGGAATCGACTCTTGACTATTACGCCAAAAATAACATGCACTCACCATCTACGCTATACCTTGGGAGCCTCAAAGCTCCCTAAGAAAAAATGATGAACCAGGCAGCAGACAAATTTAACTTGGGGTGACCGGCCCGGCTCCACGAAAATTTTCCACCGGTCACCAGGGTAAATCGGGAAGCGCTCGCGGTGGACAGTCTAGAAGCCTAGCGTCCCAGGGTTTGCGCCCCATTTGGAGGAAAAATTCCTACAAAATGCGCCATAGTTGGGGATCGAACCGCGGATACCTGAGTTAACTACTAATGCCTCTACCCCTGCACCATTGCCCCGGGGGCCTCAAAGCTCCCTAAGAGCTCTTATAAACTTTGCACCAATGACTTTTTTTTTTTTCATTTCTCCTATTGATTAAACTAGCCTTCAATAACTGATTGAGCAAAAGTAATCGTTGTGCAGCTAACAACCCACTAAGTACTCGAGTAAAAATTTCTTCCAACATCTTTTTACTATTTTTAATAATATTTAAATTTTTTAGTATTGAGTGTGTTTTTGGTATTTAGAGTATTTTTGATAATTTTATCATTTTTTATATTTTTTATATTAAGATATTTTTGATAATTTTTATCTTTTGTATTTTTTGTATTTTGAGTTCGTTTAAAGATTTTAGGATTATAAGTCTTTTTTCCTTTTTGTTAGGATTTATTTCCTTTCTTTACAAAATAAAAATTGTTAATAATTTTTTTTATTTTAGAATTTATTTTTTTATAAGATTGAAATTGAGATCTACATATTGGTATTTCTTTCCTTTTTTGAATCTTAGGTTTGAAGTCTATATAAGAGTCAGTTATTTAAAATTAATTCTCTATTATTGAATAATATCTTTTTTGGGGAAATTCTCGAGGACCACGATTTTCTCTTGTTGCCTTCTCAAATTCTTCTTCTCATCGGCCCGTAGAATAATCGCTATCCTGCTTAGCATCATTTGGTATTAGAGCTAATAGTGTCTAATTTGAGGAAGCCAAGTGTTAGATCCAATGGAAGGTCATCATGATGGTGCTCGTGGTCGTACCAGGCAGGTTCCAGCTGAGGAAGTCTCGCACCACAGTCATAAAACCCAAGATTTGATTGAGGATTTATAGAGCAACCAAACGTGATTTATAAAGGCAAGTCACAGATTTATCCTAGCGCCTAGCAGAGATGGTACAATTTGTGAAGATCGTGAGGCATGTAGTCGAGAGGATCGACATTGAGAATTTGGATTTCAAGTTGATCTACCCGTATTTTCTAATATGTTATCAATAGAGGGCTTTAGTGATTGGCTTAACAAAGTGGAGCAGATTTTTTATCATGAGAAAGTTCTAGATCAGATGAAGGTGAAGTTGATTTCCATCAAACTCAAGGGGTGAGCATTGGCATGGCAGGAGCACTTGCGGCCCTTACGAGCTAGACTAGGCAAAGCCAAGATCAAGGATTGGGGAAAAAAATGAAGAAGGAGATCAATGGTCAATTTCTTCCCTTTAGGTACACTCAAACTTTATCCCAAAGATAACTAGGTTTTACCATGGAGGACGATAGCTTCAACGCTCAAAAAGACCTTGATGAAGAAGTATTTTATTGTGATGGCTTTGAAACTTTAACCGTTCATAAGGAATTTGATCCAGAAGAAATTGAAGAGGAATCTCAATCTCAAATTGAAGACGAAACCAAGGTGACTAATGATTCTATTTACGACAAAGACAAGACCGAGTCAATTGAAGAGATCAAAATATTCAATGATCCTATTTATGATGATTATGAAGTCGACGTAGTGTTTGATGATGATTCATTATTCGTTTCAGATTCACGTTCTTTCCAACAAGATAATTATAAACCTGCAATCAAATTACATCAAGCAATTGATTGTGAATCGTCTGTGGAATATCTAGAAGGCAAGATCGCAGAGATTTGTGAACCTATTTATGATGATGATGACATAAAGGAGGATTGTTCCAATGAAGTAGTGCAGCGAAACAAGGAGAATAGTGGAACTCGACAAATTTGCAGAGGCGAAGCACACCAGCGAAATAAGTAAAAGTTTAACTCTGGGAGTGTGATGAGCGTAGATTTGATACCATTTTATCCTTATTTTCACGCTTATTTACTTAATTTACTTTATTCATATTTGCATTGTTATGTCCTTTTTCTTAGCTTTTATTAGCATATTCTATATTTCTTATTCGGAGATATGCTCTTTCTTTGATTTCACTTTCAGGAAGTGTTTTAGAACCAAACGAACAAGAATATGAGCAAATCAGAGCCGGAGACCATCGAGATAAACCGTTGGCCAAGAGACACGACCCCTCCAGCAGCCTACATGGCTGGGTCGGGCCCCATTGCATGGCTCGTGCAGTCTTCCAGTTGAGGTTGTGCCATCATGCACGACCGTGTGTGCCACAAAGATGGGGTTGTATCCCATAGCACGACCCATGTCTCAGAATCCAGCTGTAACCGTGTCTGCCAGGCACAACTATGCCCAGGTCATGCTTCATTTCCCAGTTTGAGTCGTGGCAGCCAGCAAGGTCTTGCATCAGCCGTGCCAATCCTACCGACTATAGCACGACCTTGCTTTAGCCATGCCGACCCAGCCGTGTGTAGCACGGCCGGGCCAGGCCACGCCACATGGCCCGTGTCGAGTGGGTCGTGTGAGGTCGGCGGACCTCGCCTATAATAGGTGGGTTTTCTCCCCTTTCCAAGAGGAGAAAGTTTCCCCACTAAAGGGATCATTCCTATGCTCTACCACTTTATTCTGGCGACCTCCAGTGACTCCACATCATCTTCGACGCTCCTCCATCATCAGGAAGGCTTAGATTGGATCTCAAGACTGCGGATCACGACATATAGCTTCTTCCCCTCTTTCTCTCACTTTTGTTTAAGATGCTTTCATCTTGTGTCTTAGATCTCATTTTCTATGTCTAATGAGTAGATTTTCATATGTTCTATGGCTAGAAAGTATATGTGATGTGTATTTGAGATAAACTCCATAGTTTGTGTAATATCCTTGGATTGATGACATGCTTTGGAACATATCTTGTTTGATCAAATGCTTCAATGAATATTTTATACTTATTTGCTTGAGTGTATGCTTTATTGATGGGTTGATTGAATGGATTATGTGGACCTATGGTCAATAAGGGGAGATGCTCAAGGTTGTATGCCCGGGGAGCTTTCTTTGACAAGGGTATCCTTTCAACCGGACAACCTTGATTATTCTCTTGGCTTGGACATTATGTCCACTTAAGGATAGATTTAATCCCTACTCAATAGGTTTTTCCTAATCCCGTGTCAGGAGATGACTTGTGTAATGTAGAATCGTATGACCGTGGCAGCCTGTGACAGAGGTCGACCTTTAATTGGGCATCCTAAATTACCTTGTCTATCTAATGGCATCAGATAGCTCATGAGGGAAGCACTCCAATGTAAATTAGCCACTCACATTGGTAATCTACTTTGACTACCTATGATCTCAAACCATATAGACCATGGTATCACCAATCCATGAAACTTTAAAGACCATCATATGGAAACCTATGCCCTAGGACATCCTCCTACATAGTCTTCCAACACCAAGAGCCTAGATCTCCTTCCTACTCCTCTCTACTCTCTACTCTCTCTCTCTCTAGCCAACAAGTTCAGCGTGACCTTCTCCCATTTTCGGCTTGCTTAGCTATTGATGGGTCGATCTGGCATGCTAGGGGGGGTGAATAGCACTTTTCCGATCATTTCTCTACAAGTTCATTAGCGCAGCGGAAACAATAATACGCAAAGAGAATGAAACAATGCTAACAACCAACCGTTTACTTGGTATCCAACCAGATGGGTGACTAATCCAAGGATCCACGCTGTACACCACTTTCACTATGAAAAATTCTCCTTCAGGTGGAGAAACCTGTACAGTAGTGATCTTCCTCTTTACAGAATGTAGCAGAATAAGAGAGAGGAAGTTAGGAACGCTTTTCACACGAGCAGCACTTCATCGTAGTATGGAACCGTACCGCCCACGTGCAAAAATGTCCTCCTTTTATAGGAGAACAGGACAAACTCGTAGTCTGTCCAGCCCCGCGCCAGTCGACTGCCTCTGGGGCAGTCGACTGGCCTAGTCATTAATTGCTAGCCAACGGCTAGTTTTCGGGGTATACCAGTCGACTGCCTCTGGGCCAGTCGACTGGTAGAAGGCTGAAAACTTTCTGTGAGTTTTCGCAGTCGACTGCCCACTGGCCAGTCAACTGCCCACTCACTCCCAGCCAGTCTTCACATAGTCCTTCATGTATGCCTTCAGGTTCACTCCTTGGCTCACTTTTTGAAGTCATCTTCCTCTGGCTCTCGTCCCTCGGATGCGCACACAAGCCTCCCTTAGCTTGCCTCTATGCCACCCTTCACGTGTGCCCTTGAAGTTCACTTCCCGGCTTGCCCTTGGAGTCCTCCTCCCTCGGCTCTCGTCCCTCGGATATGTCCACCATGTGTGATTCTCCAAGTCCTGCAAACTCAATCACACACATCAATTACAACATAACACTCTAACCTTAAACATATCCACCCACACGCATCAAAACCATGATCTTCCAATCATTTAAGGGTTGATTGCCTCAACAATCTCCTCCTTTTTGATGAGTGGCAATATGTTTAAGTTTAGAGATAAGCAACAACCAACAATAACAGTAACAATAGATAGCAATTGAAAAAATAAGACATAGTACACCTAAGAGGTAACCTCCCCCTTAATCCATGTCTATCCCTTTTTCAATTCTAATCATAGTCCAAGTTAAGTTTCCACTTAACACTAATCACCATTAAAAATGTAAGACATATCAAAACCTAAGAGGTAACCTCCCCTTAATCTATGTCTTCTCTCATTTTTAATCATCCAAAATCTAAGTTAGACAAAATAGCTTAAATCATCCATTTTAAGTTAAAATTCTAACTTGAACCATCCATTCTCCCCCTTTGACACCATCAAAATGATTGCCTCAAGCAACCCAACCCTATGGCATTAATTGAGAGAAAATTTGATTTCTGAAAATTTCCACAGAAGCTGAAACCAGGCGTGTCAGTCGACTACCCATGGGGCAGTTGACTGATACTCTGTTAGTGCCAATTTTCAGTTTCTGATCCGAATTTCAGAAACCTCCAGAAAAATCCAAAAAATTCCAAAAATTTTAAAAACTTGCAGACATGTTTGAAATGATATACTCGATCAAGGAAAAAATATTAGTCCATCTAAAATTTCAAACATGCATGACTTTTGATAAAAATCCAAAAACCTTGAAAACCACTAAGGTTAGTATCAAACTTACAATCCAATTTTGCAATCATATAACTTTCAAAAGCATGACAAAGCATATAAAGCATGAAATGGTTTTCAAAGGATTAAAATGCCCAACTATGATCTTTGGTCAAAGTGTCCATTGATTAAACACTTGCCTTCCCCATAGTTGGTCTAATTTTCATATTTTGATACTTCTAATGGTTCAACAATGTGCCACAAGTACAAGTGAACCAAATGTATCACCCTAATGGATCAAGCACCCTTCTTCAAATCTAATTTCCCAAAGTTCATCCTACACTTCTACAAAACACATTCCAATGCCTCTTCTTAAGGATGTAAATTCCGATTCGGGAAGAGGCTTAGTAAAGATGTCGTCTAGGTTCTACTTTGATTCAACATAGTGTAGTTCTATGTCTCCCCTTGCTGCATGGTCTCTAATGAAGTGATGTTTCACTTCAATGTGTTTTGTTCTAGAGTGGTGAACCGGATTTTTGATCAAATTGATTGTACTTACATTATCACACAAGACTTTGACCTTGGTATAATGTAACTCATAATCTTCTAAGGTGTGCATGATCCAAAGGAGTTGGGAAACACACCCACCCATTGCCACATATTCCGCCTCCGTTGTTGATAGGGTAACGCATAGTTGTTTCCTACTACTCCAACTAACTAAGGAAGACCCAAGGAATTGACACCCTCCACTTGTACTCTTCCTATCTATTGGATCGAGAGAAACGATAGAGGGGGGGGGTGAATATCGTTAAACGCTTTTCGGATAAACACTAGAGCAAGTACGCAGCGGAATAAAAACAATCGCGAACATAGGTAGTTTTACTTGGTTCGGAGCCTAGGTCGACTCCTACTCCAAGGCCCATGGTCGTTGACCGTTTTCTACGGGCAATTCTATAAATGCGCAAAAACAGTTTAGAAGAGTTGTACAATTATAGTATAGTAAACTGAAAGAAGATAGCTCTTCGTTACCGACGTCCGGTGTAGTTTGTACTTTGGTGCAGATGGACGTCGTAGGCGCTTGAGTCATGAGTGGAAGGTTCCCGGAGCAGAGCGCTTTGAGTCGAAGAGCAGGTTGGCGTTGGAAGAAGTGTTTTTCGAAGCCTTGGGGTCGAGGGCCTATTTATAGCCCCTGGGGGCTCCCGGAACGTCGGGGGCGCACCCCCCCCCCCACGTGTCAGCCGATCCGCTTCCGTCTCGGTCAGCTCTGATCCCTTAAAACTCGGGATCAGGCTTTGACGGGGGCGCTCGGAACGCTGGGGGGCGCCCGGGTTGACCGGGTCTCTTCTTATCCATTGGGTTCGCTGGGTTCTGCTTCGTTAGCTTCAACTGGGGGCGCCCGGGACGCTGGGGGCGCCCGGGAGCACGGGGGCGCCCCGCCCATGAGCTATCGAAGCCTGCCTTTGCTTCATGTGTTTTGTGTTCACATTGGGGGCGCCCAGGACACTCCGAGCGCCCTGGTCAGCTATTGCCTCACTCCTTTGAGGCTCTCTGAGCTGTAGACACTCGTTCCTTCGGTCCTGCATCCAGGGTTAGTCCAAAACACCATAAAGAAATAAGATGTTAGTTTATACAGCCTTAGCTGTCTTGGTTCTGACTTTGGGCCTCCCAAATGGAGCCCTAGGTCGAACCGACGCCTACTGTTCCCTCAACGGGGAATGTGTCCTCACCTACTCCTCTCGGGAGAATGTATCTGATGCCAACCGGCTCCTCCGGTTGGACTTTTGCCTAGCGGTCCTTCACTAGGTCTCGGATACCAAGCTGTCCTTCGCCCAGAGCCTAGCATTCCTTCGCCAGGTCTTCAGTCCCAAATTGTCCTTCGCCTGGTGCCTAGCAGTCCTTCGCGAGGGCTTCAGTACCCTGGCATTCCTTCGCCAGTGCCTAGCAGTCCTTCGCTAGGACTTTTTACCCTGGCATTCCTTCCCCAGTGCCTAGCAGTCATTTGCTAGGACTTTTTACCCTGGCATTCCTTCGTCAGTGCCTAGCAGTCCTTTGCTAGGACTTTTTACCCTGGCATTCCTTCGTCAGTGCCTAGCAGTCCTTTGCTAGGAATTTTCCTGCACACTTGAGTAACATGTTAGATAACAAATGAGACTTAACTTTTGAACCCTTTTGCCATTATCAAAACTCAGGTTCGACTTGGGTGCTTTCTACACCAATAATCTCCCCCTTTTTGATTTATGGCAACCCTGGTTCAAAAAGTTAAGTTAATCAGAGTAAGTAAAAATTAAATTTTGTTCCCTCCCCTTGGAAGGAATCTCCCCCTAGATTTTTCAAGACTTCGTGGGGTTTTTGAAAATAAATTCTAAGTTTAAGGATAGATTTTTACTTAGAATAATTTTCAACAGAAATTAATTTTGGTTGTCTATTTTGGAGAACTTGGAATTTTTAAGTTTAGAAAACTTAAGAAGGATTCTGAAAGCTTGAGTTTGAGTACTAGGGAAAATTTTAACGCCCTAAGTTTAAAGTACTCAAAAAGTTTTGAAAACTTTAAGTTTTAGAGTACTTAGTGAAATTTGAAAAACTTAAATGCTTAGGTAAACTTAAGTACTTAGGGAAGTTTTGAAAAACTTAAGTACTTGGAGAAGTTTTGAAAAAACTTAAGTACTTAGAGAAGTTTTGACAGACTGAAGTACTTAGAAAAAATTTGAAAATTTCAGTTCAAAGTACTGTACTTACAGAAAATTTTTGAATGAGAGCTTCAGTTCAAAGTACTTTAGAGAAAATTTTGAAAAATTTAGTTTTAAGTACTTGGGAACATTAGAAAATTTTTTAATGAGAGCTTCAGTTTAAAGTACTTAGAGAAAATTTTAAAAAATTTAGTTTTAAGTACATTAGGAAATTTTGAAAAATTTAGTTTTAAGTACTTGGGAACATTTAAAAAATTTAGATACTTAAAAAATACTTTTCGAATAAAGGATAGAGTTTGAAATTTTGAGAGTTGAAGAAATTCTTAAAAAAATTTAAACTCTTCCTTTCCTATCTCTCCCCCTTTGCCATATATCAAAAACAAATGAATATAGCAAGAACAGGATAAATAAATTGCATAAGAAATAATAAATTGCATAATTTGCTGTATTGAGCCAATTAAGGATATGAACTAAACCAAATCAGTTTTAATTTTTCTCTTTTAGGGTCCTGTCTAACCCAATTAGCTACTTACTAACTGCTATAAGCAGTAATTTTCGATAGGGTTAGTCAAGTTAAGTGTTCTGTTCAAGTTAGATTTTCTAAACTTGACACTTAACTTGATTACTGTGTAAGTTGTATTTAGTACCTCAATTACTGCAGATGCACTGACTTAAAGCATCTTGAATTAAGACAAAGACCTAAGCATCTCAACCCATTCTAGGTTATCAATCAAAAGTACCCTAAGGTGCTTGTGAGATGCTGGCTTCTAAATCTATAGGTGCATGCAGTTCTAGGGTTAGGGCCTAGGCTAAGTCCATTTTCGAAAAAGCCCTAGTTTTGAAGATAAAACTAAGTCGAAAACTTTATTTTAAAACTTTTCAAAACTGAATAAAAGCTGATTTTAAAAGCATTTAAAAACTGATTTGAGTAGGAAAACCAATAGTAGACTAGGCCTATTCTACCAAGCATAATCCTAACTACCTTCTTAGTGAGCTGAACTCAGACTCAGGTAGGGGCTTGGTGAATATGTCAGCTAAGTTGGATTTAGAGTCTACATGCTTAAGGACTATCTCACCCCTGGCCACATGATATCTTACAAAGTGGTGTTTAACTTCTATGTGTTTAGTTCTAGAATGTTGGATTGGGTTCTTAGTCAGGTTGATTGAGCTAATATTGTCAATGTAGACCTTAGTTTGATTGTAGTCAAGCTGGAAGTCTTTGAGAGTGTGCATCATCCATAAGAGTTGTGACACACACTCTCCTAAAGCTACATATTCAGCTTCAGTTGTGGATAGAGCTACACAGTGTTGTTTTCTGCTGCACCAACTTACTAGGCTATGTCCTAATAGTTGGTAGCTTCCACTTGTTCTCTTTCTATCTAATTTACAACCTGCGTAGTCAGAGTCCGAGTATCCTGACAAGTCGAAGGTTGAGGTCCTAGGATACCAAATCCCTACATTTAGGGTGCCCTTGACATATCTTAGTATTCTTTTTAGGGCAGCTAAGTGCGTTTCCTTAGCACAGGTTTGGTATCTAGCACACATTCCTACAGCAAAAAGGATGTCAGGTCTGTTTTCTGTAAGATACAGTAGACTTCCAATCATGCTTCTATAGAGTTTAAGGTCTACAGGTTTTCCATCAGGGTCACTATCTATTTTTATATTGGTGGCCATGGGGGTACTTATGCTTTTAGAGTTATCCATTTTAAATTTCTTTATTAGCTCCTTGGCATATTTGGATTGATGGACATAGTTTCCATCCCTAGTTTATTTAATTTGTAATCCTAGGAAAAAGTTAAGCTCACCAACTAAGCTCATTTCAAATTCATTTTCCATTATTTTAACAAATTCTTTTAGAAAGTTTGAGTTGGTGGACCCAAGATTATGTCATCTACGTAGATTTGTGCAATAAATATGTCTTTTCCTAGGGTCTTAATAAATAAGGTTGAGTTAATTTGTCCTTGTTTAAATTTTTTAGAAATTAAGTAAGTTGATAAGCGTTCATACCAGGTCCTAGGTGCTTGTTTTAGTCCATATAATGCTTTAGTAAGTTTGGACACGTGGTCAGGTCTTTCTAAATCCTCAAACCCAGGGGGTTGTCCTACATAAACTTCTTCTTTAATGAATCCATTTAAAAAGACTGACTTTACATCCATTTGGTATAGCTTAAATCCTTTATGGGATGCAAAGGCTAATAACATCCTAATGGACTCAAGTCTAGCTACTGGGGCATATGTTTCATCGTAATCTAACCCTTCTACTTGGCTGAATCCCTTTGCTACTAGGCGGGCTTTATTTCTGACTATTTCTCCTTGATCATTTAGCTTATTCCTAAAAACCCACTTAGTGTCAATGATGGATTTGCCTTCAGGTTTAGGCACTAGTTCCCAGACTTGGTTCCTCTCAAATTGGGCTAATTCTTCCTGCATAGCTATGATCCAATCAGAATAAGGTAGGGCTTCATCTATAGTTTTAGGTTCTATTTTTGAAATCATTTCTATTTGACTAAGGTTCCTATAGGAGGATCTAGTCCTGACTCCTAGAGTTGGATCACCCACAATTTGATCGGTTGGGTGACTGAGTCTGGGTTTCTTGGTTTTTCTAGAACTTGGTTCAGCCTCAGGTCCGGCTGGTCGGTTTGGTTCACTATTTGATTCAACTCTTTGAGCTGGTTCAATTATTGGTTCGATAATTGGTTCATTTGACTCACTAGTTGATTCAATAGTTAGTTCATTTATGGGTTCATTTAAGGATTCACTAATTTGTTGATTATCTTCTTGATCAGTGTTTGATGAAGTTGGATTGTGATTTGAGTTAATTTCTTCATCAAATATTAGGTTGGTTGTTTCTTCGATTTTCTTGGTTTGGTTGTTGTAAACCCTATAGGCTCTACTTGTTATTGAATATCCTAGGAAGATGCCTGGAGTTGACTTAGACTGGAATTTTCCTAAGTAGTCTTTGGTGTTTAAGATATGGACTTTGCATCCAAAGACCCTTAGGTAGTGTAGGTTTGGAAGTCTATGATAATATAGTTCATAGGGTGTTTTGTTGTGTCGCTTGTTAATCAAGACCCTATTTTGGATGTAGCAAGCCGTATTAATTGCTTCTGCCCAATATTGGTTGGCTAAGTTAAATTCATTGAGCATAACCCTAGCGGCTTCCTGTAAAGTCCTATTTTTTCTTTCGACTATCCCATTTTGTTTGGGGGGTTCTAGGACATGAAAATTCATGTAAATACCCATTTACCTTACAGAATTCCTCGAACCGTTGATTTTCAAATTCTCCCCCGTGGTCACTCCTAAGTCTTTTGATTTTAGCATCGTTTTGATTTTCAATTAACTTACAGAATTCATTAAAAAGGTTTAGGGTTTCATCTTTGGTCTTTAGAAACCTAACCCAGGTAAACCTTGAGTAATCATCAACTATTACTAAGTAGTACCGGTTTCCACTTAGTGACTTGGCTCCATGTGAATCAAATAGGTCAAGGTGCAGGAACTCAAGTGTGGTTTGAGTTAGATCAGATTAAATTAGTTTGTGATTAGATCTGGTTTGTTTACCTTGATTACATGAGTCACATATTAGGTTTTCATGATTTTTAATTATAGGAATACCTTTAATTAGGCCAAGTTGGGTGATTTTTGAAATAATTCTTAGGTTAGTGTGACCTTGTCTCCTATGCCAAAGATTTGATTGTTCTAACTGAGTTAACATACATTTAGGTACCAGGGGAAGGTTTATAGTGTATACATTATTTTTCCTAGTGCCCTTAAGCATGATTTCTGAGTCTTGTACATTTCTAATCAGGCAGTTAGAATTGTTGAAGGTGACTATATAACCAGAATCACATAACTGACTTATGCTAAGCAAGTTAAAATTGAAGTTTTCAACCAAAAGAACTTTCTTAATAACAAAGTCAGATTTATGTTCAATATTACCTGACCCAATTACCTTTAGGATAGCATTGTTGCCAAATGCCACTGAGCCTAGGTTCTTGAACTTGAGTTTGGTGAATTTCAATTTATCTCCAGTCATGTGTCTGGAGCAACCGCTATGCAACATCCATTGGTCCAAATCTTTATGTTCCTACACATAGAGTTTTGTTGATTTGGATCCAATTAGAGTCAGGAATAGCTTAAATTGATTTTCACTGCCTAGTCTGTCTCACCCAAATCTTAGGGTTTTCAATCACGTTAGCCTTATAGGTTTTGTGAGACAGGTTTTGATAAAAGAATTTTTGAAAAACATGATTTATTTTGAAAGACTTAATTAATTTTGAAAACAGTTGAGTTTCTTTTGAAAAGAATGTTTAAGTCTACAAGTAACTAAAAATTTGTGTTAGATTTGAATTTGACAAAGAATAATTTGAATTTGAATTTCAAAAATTGGCTTCCAGGTCTTGGCGAGGCACTAGGCCTTCTTTGGCCGTAGCCTTATTGGATCATCAACCCTTTCCTTGACAAAGCCTTTTAATGAAATTTCATTTTCAAAATTAATCTTTGAAAAATTCTGGTCTAACTAGTTTGGGTTTTGGATCGGTAGCTTCGGCTAGTTTCACCAGTCTAAAGAGACCAAGTATACTTGACCTTATTAGAATTGGTTTCCCTAACGTACTATCATCTCACCTCCACCCAATACTATGTTGTTCAAATTTCAGTTAAGTTTGTTCAGTCCTTAAACTAACCATTCCTAAGTCTAAGCATGGTGAATTGCAGAAATTAAATAAACAATCAACCAAGCAAATTGCAATCAAGAATTGAATTTTATCTAATAATAACTATAGTTTTTAATTTGGCTCCCCCTGCACTAAAGCCACGATAATGGTTAGGCAAGATGTGAATCTTGTCCTTGGGGATCCAATACTGATTTGATCCAGTTTTGTTCAGGTACAGTTTAGGTACCCATGCCTGAACTTTATTTCTGGACTGATTCAGTACAGCAAAGTAGGATCTTTGTCTAGATTTGGTTCTATAGCCAAGTCCGGATCGATTTAGAACTGATTTATGCTTTCCAAGAATCATGTCAAGACCCTTGGAACCAGAAGTGAATTATTCTAAAGCCGATCTAAGATCCTTAACCTGAGTTTTCAGGGAGGAGTTCTCTTTCTCAAGTTTTTCAACTTGAGTAGAGGTTCCTTCTTGAACCTTCTCAGTTAAGGGTTTAGAGTCAGCTCCCTCTTTCAGGAGTTTTACTTCCTGTCGGAGGGATTCGACTCGGAGTTTAGCTTTCGCCAAATCTCGAGAAAGATAAGATATTAACTCGTTTAATTGACTTCTAGTAAAACCACTTACCTTGATTTCACCGTCCTCTGAGAATGTCAGTCTGCCGTCATCCTGTTCTGATTCTAACTCGGTCTCAACTTCTTCTGAGGCGGTTAGTGCTAGTAGGTTCGACTGTGGGACCTATTCTTCTTCTTCGGAGGAGGACTCGTCCCACGTTGCTTGAAGTGCCTTCTTCCTTCTATTCTTCTTGGTTTCCTTTAGGTTCAGATACTCCGTCTTGTAGTGACCCTTCTTCTTGCACTCGTAGCAGGTCACGTTGGGCTTGTTCTTTTCGTTCACGGGTTCAACTGGTTCATCCCTTCTTTGGCTGACTTTCCGTTTGTTGGTTTGGTTTTTTAATTCTTTGTAGTAGTTTCGGGCCAGTCGGACCAGCTTAGGTCGATCTCCTTCTTCGTCTTCTGAGTCTGAGTCTGAGTTAGACTCGGGTTCAGGTTGAGGCTTCTTCTTAGTTGTTCTTCCAGTTTTACCTGCAATAAAGGCAATACCTTTCTCGGCCAGATTGCAGTTAGTCTGTTCATGCAATTCTAATTCAGAGAACAATTCATCTAATTTTATTTTCGAAAGATCCCTTGAAACCTTGTATGCATCTACCATAGATGCCCACAAGGTGTTTCTAGGGAAAACATTTAAAGCATACCTTATTAGGTCACGGTTTTCTACCTTGTGACCAATGGTGTGTGGACCGTTCATTAGTTCTTGAATTCGGGCGTGAAGCTGAGCTGCTATTTCGTTGTCGGCCATTTTGAAGGTATACAGCTTGTTCAGGAGCAGATCTCTCTTGCTGATCCGAGTGTCTGATGTTCCTTCATGCAGCTCGATCAGTTTTCCCCACAGCTCATTGGCACTGTTGAAAGGGCCCACCCGGTTCAGCTCCTCTTTTGTTAAGCCGCATTGAAGGGTCTGGGTCGCCTTTGCATCCGCTTCAATTTTCCGTTTCAGAGCGGTGTCCCACTCTGTGTAGCTTTGAGGTACTCCTTCAGCATTTCTCGGAATCTCCAGTCCGGACTGGATGATTATCCACATGTCCACCTGAGTTTTCAGGTGGACCTCCATTCTGCTCTTCCAGTAGGAGAAGTCCTCCCCGCTGAAGAGAGGTGGTCTTGCGGTGCTGAAGCCTTCTTGCATGGCCATTTTATCTGAAATGTAAACTAAGCAAAAAAAGAAATATCCCAAGACTTGGTCTTGGATTAGTAGTGCGGGATAAAGGGAAAAAAAATATTTGTCGAGGGGTGTTGCACCAACCTCGATTAACGAGAAGAAATTAAAAAAAAATTAAGAGAAATTTCGAAAAAATCTAAAAAATTCTCAAATTGGTGGTTGCACGAAATTTGAGCTTCCCCGCACTGATACCACTTGTTGGATCGAGAGAAACGATAGAGGTGGGGGGTGAATATCGTTAAACGCTTTTTGGATAAATACTAGAGCAAGTACGCAGCGGAATAAAAACAATCGCGAGCACAGGTAGTTTTACTTGGTTCAGAGCCTAGGTCGACTCTTACTCCAAGGCCCACGGTCGTTGACCATTTTCTGCGGGCAATTCTATAAGTGCGCAAAAACAGTTTACAAGAGTTGTACAATTGTAGTATAGTAAACTGAAAGAAGATAGCTCTTCGTTACTGACGTCCGGTGTAGTTTGTACTTTGGTGTAGATGGACGTCGTAGGCGCTTGAGTCGTGAGTGGAAGGTTCCCGGAGCAGAGCGCTTTGAGCGAAGAGCAGGTTGGCGTTGGAAGAAGTGTTTTCGAAGCCTTGGGGTCGAGGGCCTATTTATAGCCCCTGGGGGCGCCCGGAACGTCGGGGGCGCCCCCCCCCCCCCCACGTGTCAGCCGATCCGCTTCCGTCTCGGTCAGCTCTGATCCCTTAAAACTCGGGATCAGGCTTTAACGGGGGTGCCCGGAACGCTGGGGGCGCCCGGGTTGACCGGGTCTCTTCTTATCCGTTAGCTTCGCTGGGTTCTGCTTCGTTAGCTTCAACTGGGGGCGCCCGGGAGCATGGGGGGCGCCCCGCCCATGAGCTGTCGAAGCCTGCCTTTGCTTCATGTGTTTTGTGTTCACCTTGGGGGGGCCCGGGACACTCCGGGCGCCCTGGTCAGCTGCTGCCTCACTCCTTTGAGGCTCTCTTAGCTACAGACACTCGTTCCTTCGGTCCTGCATCCAGGGTTAGTCCAAAACACCATAAAGAAATAAGATGTTAGTTTATACAGCCTTAGCTATCTTGGTTCTGACTTTGGGCCTCCCAAATGGAGCCCTAGGTCGAACCGACGCCTACTGTTCCCTCAATGGGGAACGCGTCCTCACCTACTCCTCTCGGGAGAATGTACCTGATGCCAACCGGCTCCTCCGGTTGGACTTTTGCCTAGCGGTCCTTCGCTAGGTCTCGGATACCAAGCTATCCTTCGCCCGGTGCCTAGTATTCCTTCGCCAGGTCTTCAGTCCCAAGCTGTCCTTCGCCTGGTGCCTAGCAGTCCTTCGCTAGGGCTTCAGTACCCTGGCATTCCTTCGCCAGTGCCTAGCAGTCCTTCGCTAGGACTTTTTACCCTGGCATTCCTTCACCAGTGTCTAGCAGTCCTTCGCTAGGACTTTTTACCCTAGCATTCCTTCGTCAGTGCCTAGCAGTCCTTTGCTAGGAATTTTCCTGTACACTTGAGTAACATGTTAGATAACAAATGAGACTTAACTTTTGAACCCTTTTGCCATTATCAAAACTCAGGTTCGACTTGGGTGCTTTCTGCACCAACACTATTTAGCTTACAACCCGCATAGTCCGAGTCCGTGTATCCAATTAGATCAACACTAGGGGTTCTAGGATACCAAAGTCTGACATTAAGGGTACCATTGACATACCTTAGGATCCTCTTGACTACAACCAAATGGTACTCTTTGACACAAGATTGGTACCTTGCTCACATACCTACCGCAAAAAGTATATCGGGTCTACTAGCGGTTAGGTATAGTAGGCTACCAATCATGCTCCTATATTGCTTAGGGTCTACCATTTTCCCTTCAAGGTCACTATCCATTTTCACATTGGTTCCTATGGGGGTAGATGCTACATTAGCATTTTCTAAGCCAAATTTCTTTAACATCTCCTTAGCATATTTGGTTTGAAAAACATGTGTTCCTTCATTAGTTTACTTAACTTGAAGACCTACAAAGAAGGTTAACTCTCCTACAAGACTCATCTCAAATTCATCTTCCATACACTTGATGAATTCTTGTAGGAAGTCATTATTTGTTGACCCAAAAATGATATTGTCTACATAGACTTGGGCAACAAATATCTCCTTGCCCTTAGATTTTAGGAACAAAGTAGGGTCAATTGTTCCTCTCCTAAACCCCTTAGACACTAGAAATGAAGAAAGTTTTTCATACCAAGCCTGGGGAGCTTGTTCCAATCCATATAAGGCTTTTCTTAATTTGTAAACGTGTCTTGGATAATTAGGGTCCTCAAACCCGGGGGGTTGTTCTACGTAAACCTCTTCATTAATGATTCCATTAAGGAATGCCGACTTCACATCCATTTGGTGAAGTGTGAAACCCATGTGAGCGGCATAGGCTAGTAGAATTCTTATAGATTCTAATCTAGCTATGGGAGCATAAGTCTTGTCATAATCTAATCCCTCAATTTGGTTAAACCCCCTAGCTATCAATCTAACCTTGTTCCTAGTGATTTTGCCTTGGTCATCTAGTTTGTTCCTAAAGACCCATCTTGTGGTTACAATGGTGCAATCATTGAGTCTAGGAACCAACTCCCAAACCTCACTCCTCTCAAATTGATTTAGCTCTTCTTGCATGGCTAAGACCTAATCTACATCTCCCAATGCTTCATCAATGGACTTGGGTTCTAATTGAGAGATTAGAGCTATTTGACTAGTTTGATCCCTAAAATAAGACCTAGTCCTTACTCCTTGAGTTACATCACCCACTATTTGGCCAATAGGGTGATCTTGGTGATGTCTTAAGTGCCTAGAGGTTGTGGGTTCATTGACTCCTTCCTCATCCTCTAGGATACTTCTTACTCCCCCTTGATCATTGCCCTCCAAATGTATGTCATGGATTCTTTGGGCAAGGGGTTAGACCTCTTCTATATCCTTATCAATTGAGGCTTTTCTAGGGTAGGTATTTGTTGTTTCATCAAATTTAACATTTGCGAACTCCTCAATCATTTTTGTCCTCTTGTTGTAAACTCTATAACCCCTACTATTGGATGAGTACCCAACTAGTATTCCTTCATCGGCTTTTGACTCAAACTTCCTTAGGTCATCTTTGGTATTTAAGATATACACTTTACATCCAAAGACCCTAAAGTAATGGACTTGTGGTACTCTCCCATTCCATAATTCAAAAGGTGTTTTTCCTAGAAACCTATGCACCAACACCCGGTTTTGAATATAGCACGCAGTGTTAACTGCTTCGGCCCAAAGGTAGCTAGGAAGGGAATATGCATTAAGCATAGTCCTAGCAGCTTCTTGTAGGGCTCGGTTTCTCCTCTCAACTACTCCATTTTGTTGAGGAGTCCTTGGGCATGAAAATTCATGCTTGTATCCATTTTTAGCACAAAACTGTATGAAACTTGTATTTTGGAACTCCCCACTGTGGTCACTCCTAATTCGGTTTATTTTGAGATGTTTTTTATTCTCTACCATTTTGCTAAATTCTACAAACATTTCTAGGGTATCACCCTTATGTTTCATAAAGTAAACCCATGTAAACCTAGAAAAGTCATCTACTATCACTAAACAATATTTACTCCATACAAGTGAGAGAGTACTATGACAATCAAATAGATCTATATGTAAGAGCTCTAATGGTAAAGTAGTAGTGCTTAGAGGTTTACCTTTGTGTGATGATTTTGATTGCTTACCCTATTGGCATGCATCACACAATTTGGTCTTCTCTGTTGGATCGTGAAAACCGATAGAGGGGGGGGGGTGAATATCGGAAATCGTTCTTTTTCGGAAAACTAAGAGTAAGTGCACAGCGGAAATAAAAATAAGAGACACAGCACAAAGACACAGTGGTTTTTACTTGGTTCGGAGCCTGTGTCGACTCCTACTCCAAGGCCCACGGTCGTTGACCGTTTACTTTGGGCAATTCTATATTCGCGCAAATAGGTTACACAATTTAATTACAAAATGAGTGTAATAAAATATAATAAATTAAGTACGCTCTTTTTTTTTACCGACGTCCGGAGTAGGTCGACTCTTTCGGGGCAGCGGGACGTCGTTGGCTCGAGGTGAAGCGTTTCTGGAGCAAGGCACGAGCGTAGAAGAGTTTTGAGGCGTTGAGAGAATTGATGTTCGAAGCCTGGGGCCGAGGGCCCTTTATATAGGGCTAGGGGGCGCCCGGGACGTCGGGGGCGCCCCCCACGTGGCTTTTGATCCGCACAGATCTCGGTCTGCGTCTATCCTCTGGATCCGCTTTGACCGGGGTGCCCGAAGCGCTCGGGGCGCCCGCATTGACCGGGTCAAAGTTTATCTCCTTGGCTTCGAGGGGTTCTGGTTCGAGGTAAGCGCATGGGGACGCCCGCAGCGCAGGGGGCGCCCGGGAGCAGCGGGGGCGCCCGGGAGCTCGGGGGTGCCCGGCTCAGTATGTATTCGAACCACTATTTTCTTTACTTGTTTTGTATGGCCCTTGGGGGCGCCCGGGACGCTCCGGGCGCCCTACTCAGCAACTGCCTCTTTCCTTTGAGGCTTTCTGAGCTGCAGACACACGTTTCTTCGGTCCTGCATCCAGGGTTAGTCCAAAACACAATAACATAATAATTTATCAGATTTTATACAGCCTTAGCTATCTTGGTTCTGACTTTGGTCTCCAAAATGGAGTCCTAGGTCGAACAGACGCCTACTGTTCCCTCGACGGGGAACGCGTCCTCACCTACTCCTCTCGGGAGAATTTACCTGATGCCAACCGTTCCTCTGGTTGGACTTTTGCCTGACGGTCCTTTGTCAGGTCTTGGATGCCGAGCTGCCCTTCGCTCGGTGCCTAACATTCCTTCGCTAGGGCTTCAGTCCCAGACTATCCTTCGCCTGGCGCCTAGCAGTCCTTCGCTAGGGCTTTTTGACCCTGGCATTCCTTCGCCAGTGCCTAGCAGTCCTTCGCTAAGTCTTTTTACCCTGGCATTCCTTCGCCAGTGCCTAGCAGTCCTTCGCTAGGGCTTTGTCTCTGCACACTTAATGAGCACATTAGATAACAAACAATACTTAACTTTGAATCCTTTGCCAATATCAAAACCAGGTTCGATATGGTGCTTCCTGCACCAACAATCTCCCCCTTTTTATTTATGGCAACACGATTCAAAGTTAAGTAAAAGCATATAACAATTAATAACAGAAGATAAAAACACAATGAAGTATGAACATAATAGATTTGAAAAAAAATCCCTTTATTTCTCATACTCCCCCTAAGACTCTGAATATATAGTACTTAACTTTAACCTTTCCTCCCCCTTTGAAATATATCAAAAACATACATGGGCGAACAAGGTAAAATTTTGAGAAATTTTGCAAACCTAAATTTTGTTAAATAACATTTACTTACAAGGTTTTGCAAAAAAAAAAAAAAATTTACTTAGGCAAAATTTTGAAGGCAAATTTCCCTAACAAATGGTTCAACTTTGAGAACTGGGAGAAAACCTTGCTTGGAAATACTTTGTGTATTTTGAAAAATAAAATCTTAAAAAAAATTTCTAGACAAGTTTTTTCACTAAGACAAACATTTGCCAAAATTTTCAAAAAGTCTTTGCTTAGGCAAATTTTGTTTACTAAGTAAAAATCTACTTAGAACTATTTGTTTGGAAACACTTTGTGCATTTTGGAAAACAAGGTCTTTAAGTATAAGTTTTAAACCATTTCTAAGATAAAAAATAATTTATGTATCAGAGCCTATGAGTTTTGAAAACATAAAAATACTTAGCATAATTCTTGAAAGTATAGAAAAAAAACTTTAAGCTGCACCAATAAAACTCCACTTAAAAAATATTTTATATTTGTAGGCAAATCTTTTAGAAACTTCATGCACTTAGAACACTATTGCCTTTACAAGTATTAGTACTTTTCAAAACATTATACTTTGAAAAATAGAAGTACTTTTGAAGATTATGCAAAAAAAATTAATTTTATTTTGAATACTTGACTTGATTTCTTTTCCAGTCTGACACAATCCTAGGAAACCTTGTTAACTACAAGGACATTTTCCTAAGTGTCCTGGAAATTTTTCAACCCAAGTAAAATAATATTCCTAAGTATTTCAAAAATAATTTTATAGGCCACAAAAATTTCGAAAAATAAAATAATAGTATTTAAAAAAAAATATTTAAGTTTTCAAACAGATTTTAAACTTGCAGTCCATGAAAACATATAGTTTTGAAAATGTTCAATAATTCTTTTAATTTGATCTCCCCCTAAACTTGACGCAGTCCTTAGAAGCTTGTTAACTACAAGTATTCTTCCTCTGAGTTCTTAGAGTTCAGTTCAGATCAAAGGAATTTATCTAACAATTTCAAAACAAATAATTACCAAAAATATTTCAGAAATTCTTCTTTTAACTCAAACTCCCCCTAAATTTGACACATCCTAGGAGTCCTTATAGATCATGAAGTGGACCTTCCTCTGTGTCTTTAGGGTTTATTAAAATTAAAAGAATAATTTTGAATAACCTTCTGAGTATGATAACTTTCAAAGAGATACATTTTTGAAAATAGTTTTCGAAAAATATTTTGAAATGATGATAATTTTCAAACATATAGTAGTATACGAAGGTTTTTGAATTAATTTTTGAAAACCTTATCGAGATGATAATAAGATTTAGAGCATAAGGTTTTTGAAAAACAATTTAATTTTTTGAAAAGTATTAAAAGAAACTCCCCTGTATCTGACACAGTCTGACTTTTGTCTACGTTCTTTTAGGGGTTCAGTGTTGAGCAGGTTTGACTATGTTGACTAGGGTTGACTATTTTGACCAATTTTGACCAATCGATGACCAAAAAAAATAAGCCCTAGATTATATTTAAAACGAGTCTATCGAGATATTTAACATGAATTTTTATATTAAAAAAATGTTAGAAATGAAAGGGTAGGTTATAGTACAATAAATTGACAAAACAAAATACAGATAATTTTGCAAACCTTTTCATTTAAAAGCATAGTGAATTATACTTTTAGGTCCTAGATATCTCACCCAGTTCTATGTGATCAAACATGTTGACCTTATGGGTTGTGTGAGACAAATATTTTAATTTTGAAGATAAATGATTGACAATAATTATATTGAACTTTGAGAATAATTGAGTTGAATTTGAGAATAATTAAGAGTAATTGAGTTGAATTTTTAGAATGATTAGTTGAGAATAATTAAGTTGAATTTTATTTAATTGAGTAATTTTGAATTATTTTGAATTTGATTGAATTAAATTGATTTAATTAAGATTTAATTGAGTTTAATTGATTTAATTTTGATTTAATTGAATTAATTAAGATTCGATTTTGATGTAATTGAATTAATTAAGATTCGATTTTGATGTAATTGAATTAATTAAGATTTGATTTAATCTGAATTAGTTGGTTGGGTTGGACTCAATTTTTAGGTCCTAAGTATCTCACCCATTTCTAAGTGACAAAACATGATATCCTTAACTGTTTTGTGAGATACATATATAATAGAAAGATTTATTTTGAAAAGATCATAATTAAAAATTAAATTAATTTTTAAACCCAATTTAAATTTATTTTGAAAAGAGATATTTGAATCTAAAATTAACTGAAAATTTGTGTTAGATTCGAATTTAACAAAGAGTAAATTGAATTTGAATTTCAAAAATTGGCTTCCAGGTCTTGGCGAGGCACTAGGCCTTCTTTGGCAGTAGCCTTATGGGATCATCCACCCTTTCCTAGACAAAGCCTTTTAGTGAAATTTCATCTTCAAAATTACTTTTTGGTAAATTCTGGTCTAACTAGTTTGGGTCTTGGATCGGTAGCTTCGGCTAGTTTCACCAGTCTAAAGAGACCAAGTAAACTTGATCTTATTAGAATTGGCTTCCCTAACGTACTATCATCTCACCGCCACCCAATACTATGTTGTTCAAATTTCAGTTAAATCTTTAGTCCTTAAACTAAACAATCCTAATTTTAAGCAAAAAAAACATAAAAAGAATCATACAATTAAAGTAAACAATTATCTAAGTAAGATCACCATTGGAGTAATACTCCGGATTTTCAAAATTAGCAAGACTATGAATTAAATTTTCTAACATATTAAATTTATATGAATTAATTACGTTGTTTGAGATAAATAATGGTTTTTTAAATTCTGTAAATTTACCTTTTGATTCCCGATTGGGAATCTCCCCCTTGATACTTGTCGTCTTTCCTTTTTGTGTCTTTAGCATCTTGTAGTGATCACGAGCTGATCGGACCGGTTTGGTTCGATCTCTTTCTTTGTCGTCAAATTCTGAGTCTGAGTTGGACTCAGGTACAGGTTGAATCTTCTTCTTTGGTGGTTCTCTTTTCCCTGCCATAAAAACTATACCTTTCTCGACCATTATAGTATCAGTTTGATTATTTAATTCTAATTTTGAAAAGAATTTAAAATCAATTACCGTCTCAGTTAATTCGTTTTCTAAGTCTGGCTTGGATTCGGGTTCAGACTCTGACTCGGCTGTTTGTGCTTGGACCGAGAGTGCAAGACTGCTTACTTGATCTTCTTCTTCATTTGATTCGTCCGATGATTCGAACATCTCTCCTTCAAAGACCTCAAAATTGGAGCTCTCTTCATGTAGGTTGATTAGCTTCTCCCACATCTCTTTAGCACATCCAAATGAACCGACTAGCTTGAGTTGTTCGTTGATTAGACCACACTGAAGAATTGCAGTTGCCCTTGCATCTGTCTCAATTTGGTTGAGCGTTGGTTCATCTAGTTTGTCCCACGCAATTGATTGTCCATCTTCTGTAGGAAGGGAGAACCCTGTTTGAATGATCATCCATATGTCCTTATGGGCCATCAGATGGAACTCCATTTGACTTTTCCAATAAGTGAAGTTCTCGCTGGAGAATAGCGGTGGACGGGCACTATTCCACTCTTGGTTGACCATTTAATTTAAACCTCGTATACAAGAGAAGCAACAGAGATATGCCAAGACTTGGTCTTGGATTAGTAGTGCGGGAGAAAGGAAAAAATAGCTCAAAATAAATATTGCATGAATTTCGAGGCAGAATAATAATAAAATATTAAAAACAATTTTTGACAAATTTTTGAAAATATTAATTTTGTCAATTTAGATTAATGATAAAAAAAAATTTAATGTTAAAAAGAATTTGCTCGAATTAAGATAGCACGATTTTCGAGAAAAAATAATATTAAAATAATAATAATAAATTTATGACAAATTTTTAGGAATTGATCATTTTATTAATTCTGACTTATAGGAAAAAAATAAGTATTCAAAATTGAAAAAGGCGTAAATAAAAATTAAAAAAAACGAACGAGATTGAGTGGTGTTGCACCAACCTCAATCAACGAAAAAGAAAAAAAATTAAAATTATTTCGTAAAATCCGAAAATACTCTCAAATTGGTGGTTGCACCAAATTTGAGCTTCCCCGCTCTGATACCACTTGTTGGATCGTGAAAACCGATAGAGGGGCGGGGTGAATATCAGAAATCGTTCTTTTTCGGAAAACTAAGAGTAAGTGCACAGCGGAAATAAAAATAAGAGACACAGCACAAAGACACAGTGGTTTTTACTTGGTTCGGAGCCTGTGTCGACTCCTACTCCAAGGCCCACGGTCGTTGACCGTTTACTTTGGGCAATTCTATATTCGCGCAAATAGGTTACACAATTTAATTACAAAATGAGTGCAATAAAATATAATAAATTAATACGCTCTTTTTTTTACCGACGTCCGGAGTAGGTCGACTCTTTCGGGGCAGCGGGACGTCGTTGGCTCGAGGTGAAGCGTTTCTGGAGCAAGGCACGAGCGTAGAAGAGCTTTGAGGCGTTGAGAGAATTGATGTTCGAAGCCTGGGGTCGAGGGCCCTTTATATAGGGCTAGGGGGCGCCCGGGACGTCGGGGGCGCCCCCACGTGGCTTTTGATCCGCACAGATCTCGGACAGCGTCTATCCTCTGGATCCGCTTTGACCGTGGTGCCCGAAGCGCTCGGGGCGCCCGCATTGACCGGGTCAAAGTTTATCTCCTTGGCTTCGAGGGGTTCTGGTTCGAGGTAAGCGCATGGGGGCGCCCGCAGCGCAGGGGGCGCCCGGGAGCAGCGGGGGCGCCCGGGAGCTGGGGGGCGCCCGACCCAGTATGTATTCGAACCACTATTTTCTTTACTTGTTTTGTATGGCCCTTGGGGGCGCCCGAGACGCTCCGGGCGCCCTACTCAGCAACTGCCTCTTTCCTTTGAGGCTTTCTGAGCTGCAGACACACGTTCCTTCGGTCCTGCATCCAGGGTTAGTCCAAAACACAATAACATAATAATTTATTAGATTTTATATAGCCTTAGCTGTCTTGGTTCTGACTTTGGTCTCCAAAATGGAGCCCTAGGTCGAACCGACGCCTACTGTTCCCTCGATGGGGAACGCGTCCTCACCTACTCCTCTCGGGAGAATTTACCTGATGCCAACCGTTCCTCTGGTTGGACTTTTGCCTGACGGTCCTTTGTCAGGTCTTGGATGCCGAGCTGCCCTTCGCTCGGTGCCTAGCATTCCTTCGCTAGGGCTTCAGTCCCAGACTATCCTTCGCCTGGCGCCTAGCAGTCCTTCGCTAGGGCTTTTTGACCCTGGCATTCCTTCACCAGTGCCTAGCAGTCCCTCGCTAGGTCTTTTTACCCTGGCATTCCTTCGCCAGTGCCTAGCAGTCCTTCGCTAGGGCTTTGTCTCTGCACACTTAATGAGCACATTAGATAACAAACAATACATAACTTTGAATCCTTTGCCAATATCAAAACCAGGTTCGATATGGTGCTTCATGCACCAACATTCTCATACTTGATCATTGGTAGCCCCTTCACCAACTCTTCCTTAGCCACTCTCGCAATGCTTCTCATGTTAACATGTCCAAGCCTTCGGTGCCACAACCACCCTGTTGGTGCGGAAAGCACCCAAGTCGAACCTGAGTTTTGATAATGGCAAAAGGGTTCAAAAGTTAAGTCTTACTTGTTATCTAACATGCTACTCAAGTGTGCAAGAAAAGTCCTAGCGAAGGACGGCTAGGCACTGGCGAAGGAATGGTAGAGTAAAAAGTCCTAGCGAAGGACTGCTAGGCACTGGCGAAGGAATGCCAGGCTACTGAAGCCCTAGCAAAGGACTGCTACGCACCAGGCGAAGGACAGCTTGGGACTGAAGACCTGGCGAAGGAATCTAGGCACCAGGCGAAGGACAGCTTGGTATCCAAGACCTGGCAAAGGACCGCTAGGCAAAAGTCCAATCGGAGGAGCCGGTTGGCATCAGGTACATTCTCCCAAGAGGAGTAGGTGAGGACGCGTTCCCCGTCGAGAGGGAACAGTAGGCGTCGGTTCGACCTAGGGCTCCATTTTGGAGACCCAAAGTCAGAACCAAGACAGCTAAGGCTGTATAAACATAATACTCTATTGCTTCATATTGTTTTGGACTAACCTTGGATGCAGGACCGAAGGAACGTGTGTCTGCAGCTCAGAATGCCCAAAAGAGAGAGGCAACTAGCTGAGCAGGGCGCCCTCAGTGTCCCGGGCGCCCCCAAGGCCAACACAAAACAAGCAAAGCAAAAAGGGCTTCGGCTGCTTACTGGCCGGGGCGCACCCAGTGCCCAGGGCGCCCCGCGCCTACGCCAGCGAAGCCGATTACTCTTATCCAGCCGAGAAGCCCGCGCTGAAAGAGTCAAACAGGGCGCCCCCAGCGTCGCGGGCGCCTCCAGTGTCAAACCTCAGCCCTATTCAAGTGGGATAGAGGTTAACCGAGAGAAAGGGGGATCGCGTGACACGTGGGGGGGGGGGGGGCGCCCCGAGGTGCTGTAAATAGCACCCAACGCCCAGGCTTCTGAACAGACAAGCTTTCCAACGCATTCACGCTCTTCTACTCCCGCGCTCTGCTCCGGAAACCTTCCGACTCGAGATACAAGCGCCGACGACGCCCCTCTACCTCAAAATAGATTCTACACCGGACGTCGGTAATGAAGAGTTATCTTTTTCTTACTGCACCTTTATTGTAATCATCTTCTGTAAATTGATTTGCGCGATTATAGTATTGCCCGCAATAAACGGTCAACGACCGTGGGCCTTGGAGTAGGAGTCGACCTAGGCTCCGAACCAAGTAAAACTACCTGTGTTTGCGTTTGTTTGTTTTCAATTTTCGCTGCGTAATTTCTCTAATTCTAAAATCCGAACGCTTTCCGATATTCACCCCCCCTATTGGTTCTCTCGATCCAACAAGTGGTATCAGAGCGAGGAAGTTCAAATTTGGTGCAACCACCAGATTGAAAATTTTTCGAATTTCTTTAAAATTTCCTTTTAATATTCGTTCGAATTTCTTCTAATATTTTTTTTCGTTCGAATTTCTTCTCGTTGATCAAGGTTGGTGCAACACCCCTCGATATTTAATCCCGCACTACTAATCCAAGATCAAGTCTTGGGACAAGGTTTTTCTTTCTCTTATCTCATTTTCAGATAAAATACCTAATGGCCATGCAAGAAGGACTCAGCACAGCCAGACCTCCTCTTTTCAGTAGAGAAGACTTTTCCTACTGGAAAAGTCGAATGGAGGTCCACCTGAAAACTCAGGTGGACATGTGGATCATCATCCAGTCCGGACTGGAGATCCCCAAAAATGCTGAAGGAGTACCTCAAAGCTACACAGAGTGGGACACCACTCTGAAATGGAAAATTGATGCGGATGCAAAGGCGACCCAGACCCTACAATGCGGCTTAACAAAAGAGGAGTTGAACCGGGTGGGCCCTTTCAACAGTGCCAAGGAGCTGTGGGAAAAACTGATCGAGCTGCACGAAGGAACATCAGACACTCGGATCAGCAAGAGAGATCTGCTCTTGAACAAGCTGTACACCATCAAAATGGCCGACAACGAAACAGCAGCTCAGCTTCACGCTCGAATCCAGGAACAGATGAATGGACTGCACACCATCGGTCACAAGGTAGATAACCGTGACCTAATAAGGTATGCTTTAAATGCTTTCCCAAAAAATACCTTGTGGGCATCTTTGGTAGATGCATACAAGGTTTCAAGGGACCTTTCAAAAATAAAATTAGATGAATTATTCTCTGAATTAGAATTACATGAACAAACTAACTGCAATTTGGCCGAGAAAAGTATTGCCTTTGTTGTAGGTAAAACTGGAAAGACAAGGAAGAAGAAAGCACTTCAAGTAACGTGGGGCGAGTCCTCATCCGAAGAAGAAGAAGAGGTCCCACAATTTAATCTACTCGCACTAACTGCCTCAGAAGAAGTCGAGTCCGAGTCAGAATCAGAACAGGACGACGGCAGACTGACCTTTTTAGAAGATGGCGAAATCAAGGTAAGTGGATTTACTAGATGTCAATTAAATGAACTAATTTCGTATCTTTCTCGAGATTTGGCGAAAGCCAAACTCCGAATCGAATGCCTCCGACAGGAAGTAAAACTCCTGAAAGAGGGAGCTGATTCTAAACTCTTAACCGAGAAGGTTCAAGAAGGAACTCCTACTCAAGTTGAAAAACTTAAGAAAGAAAACTCCTCCCTGAAAACTCGGGTTAAGGATCTTAGATCAGCCTTAGAACGATTCACCTCTGGTTCCAAGGGTCTTGACATGATTCTTGGAAAACATAAATCGGTTCTAAATCGATCCGGACTAGGCTATAGAAACAAATCTAGACAAAGATCTTACTTTGCTGTACTGAATCAGTCCAGAAATAAAGTTCATGCATGGGTACCTAAACTGTGCCTGAACAAACCAACTGGATCAAATCAGTATTGGATCCCCAAGGACAAGATTCACATCTTGCCTAACCATTACCGTGACTTTAGTCCAGGGGGAGCCAAATTAAAAACTATTTTTATTGTTAGATAAATTCAACTCTTGATTGCAATTTGCTTGATTGATTGCTTATTTAAATTTCTGTAATTTACCATGCTTAGACCTAGGAATGGTTAGTTTAAGGACTGAACCAACTTAACTGAAACTTGACAACATAGTATTGAGTGGAGGTGAGATGATAGTACGTTAGGGAAGCCAATTCTAATAAGGTCAAGTATACTTGGTCTCTTTAGACTGGTGAAACTAGCCGAAGCTACCGATCCAAAACTCAAACTAGTTAGACCAGAATTTTTCAAAGATTAAGTTTGAAAATGAAATTTCATGAAAGGCTTTGTCAAGGAAAGGGTTGATGATCCAATAAGGCTACGGCCAAAGAAGGCCTAGTGCCTCGCCAAGACCTGGAAGCCAATCTTTGAAATTCAAATTCAAACTAGTCTCTGTCAAATTCGAATCTAACACAAACTTTCAGTTAATTATAGATTCAAATTTTTTTTAATTAAAAATAAATTGATCACTTTCAAAATTATATTAAGTCTTTCAAAATAAATCATGTTTTTCAAAAACTCATTTACCAAAACCTGTCTCACAAAACCTATAAGGCTAACATAGTTGATAACCCTAGACTGGGTGAGACGACAAACTTAATGAAAATTCATTTAACAACTGCATATTTTTTGTTTGCTTAGTTTAGAACGGCACTGACTTAACGCTAGGCAAACCATGGCTAAAACAGTCAAATCAGGTCAAACCTGGTCAAGCAAGTCAAATCTGGTCAAATGCAGTCAAACAAGTCTATCAAAACACAAGGAGACTTTGCTAGGGCACCCATGACACACATTTCAATCTTTCAAGACAAAAAGGGGCCAAAATAGTCGTTTAGGGCGCCCAGACCCTTACGGGCGCCCCGAGACTCATCAAGAAGCAGAAAGCTGCCACTCCACGCTGACTAGGGCGCCCGGGTGCTCCCGGGCGCCCTCGTATAGCCATTCAAAGACATAAAGCTGCTAAAAGGCAGCTGCAGCCCTGTCAGGGCGCCCTCGCCTGGTGGGGTGCCCTCGCCAGCTAGGGCGCCCTCCCGCTACAGGGCGCCCGGAAATGCCCTATAAAAGGGCTCCATACCCCCTTCTTCTCTTCACACTCAAACACTCCTCCCCTTCAACTATCTACTTTCCAAGAGACCTTGCAAGCTCTCATCATCAACCATGCCTCCCCGAGCTGCCCGGTATAATTTTTTTTGCAATTAAGTTTTTTTTTCAATTCCTTCATACTTTCTTTAAATGCGTATTTCTTCTCTTAGAAGACGCCGACCAAACCAGGCAGAACCCGGTACCCAACCTAGTTCTGATCCTAGGTTTTCGAATTTAGAATTGTGTAATAAGTTTTCTCAAACGACCTATAAGCCTATCAAAACGAGCTACTTAAATAGATAAATTTTCACCCAATCCTGTCCTTTAACAATGAATGTCATAAACTTTTACCAACTTAACAATCTCGTATTCTGCACCCATCCAATCAATACATCCTTATGTGCAGAATTTTACAACAACATAATTAGACAGGATGGTTTCATGTTCGTCACCACTATTCAAGGAATTCCCTTAACTATCACACCTACACTACTCAACCGATTTCTAGGACTACGATTCTCGCAGTCCACCTTCTGTTGTTACCCTCCTAGGGAGCCTCCCTTTGATGCTCCCTACTCTCACATTACCTTAGATACGTTACACTCTTACTTCTTTAGGCAACCCCTGGCCAGACGATTTCAGTCTGTCGAACTACAGGTCCAGGACTACGCTCTATATAGAGTCGTAGTCCGATGTATTCTGCCCTTATCTACTAGAGACGTCACTACTATGCGACCATTCCACACCTTTCTCCTATATGCCTTGATTCATCAGCTAGACATCGACATAGGACTTCACATATTTCATGCTATCCTACATGCATCCAGTGTTACCACGCAAGGGCGGGTACGCACACCCTACTGTCACATCATCACGTCCATATTACATCACCACGGTCGGAACATCACCGAGGGAGAGATGGCTGAGTTGACTGATTACGACGAAATAGGATATAGAAACTTCTCCCTAGCTGGTATAGAGGTTTCCGGTACCGGGGTCTTGTCCTGGAGACGTTAGAGAGTAGCTCCCCAGATCGACTCAGACGAGGAGGTAGAAGTCGACGTCGCCGATTTAGCAGCCGAGGCACGTGCACACATAGACGAGCCGCCTCCACCGACCATCGACCAGCGCTTCACTCAGATGCAGACGGAGATCCACAGCCTCCAAGAGGAGGTTGAGGCCTACCACCTCGAGCAGATGGACGCTAGTAGAGCTGATCGAGAGGTGGACGATGCACGATACAGTGAGATACTATCACTACTGAGAGCATGGCAGCCCGGCTCATCAGACCACCCTGGCCCTTCTTCATAGTTAGACTATTTTCAGCATTGTACTAAGTAACTAAAACATGACTCATGTTTGACTCTACTGGACCTCTGTTTGACCAGTTAACCTATTTGGTTTGACTACTTATTTAACTTGAGTATCTGATCTTTACTATGCTTGGTAGAATAGGTTGAGTCTACTATTGGTTTTCTTACTCAAATCAGTTTTAAAGAAATTTTTAAATGCTTTCAACATCAGCTTTTATTCAGTTTTGAAAAGTTTTAAAATAAAGTTTTTCACTTAGTTTTATTCAAAAAACTACCCCTTTCAAAACTAGGTTTTTTTTCGAAAATGGACTTAGCCTAGGCCCTAACCCTAGAACTGCATGCACCTATAGACTTAGAAGCCAGCATCTCACAAGCACCTTAGGGTACTTTTGATTGATAACCTAGAAAGGGTTGAGATGCTTAGGTCTTTGCCTTAATTCAAGATGCTTTAAGTCAGTGCATCTGCAATAATTGGGGCACTAAATACAACTTACACAGTAATCAAGTTAAGTGTCAAGCTTAGAAAATCTAACTTGAACAGAACACTTAACTTGACTAACCCTAGCGAAAACTACTGTTTATAACAGTTAGTAAGTAGCTAATTGGGTTAGACAGGTCCCTAAAAGAGGAAAATAAAACTGATTTGGTTTAATTCTCATCATGAATTGGTTCACTACAGCAAAATCATGCAAGTTATTTTCCTTTATGCAATTTAATTATTCTGTCTCTGCTGTAATTATTTGTTTTTGATATATGGAAAAGGGAGAGAGATATGAAAGGAGAGTTTAAATTTTTTTTCAATTTCAAACTCTATCCTTTATTCAAAAAGTACTAAGTTTTTCAAAGTACTAAATTTTGCAAAGTACTAAGTTTTTCTAAGTACTTAAGACTTTCAAAACTTTTCTAAGTACTTAAGTTTTTCAAAAACCTTTTCTAAGTACTTAAGTTTTTCAAAAAGCCTTTTCTAAGTACTTAAGACTTTCAAAACCTTTTCTATGTACTTAAGTTTTTCAAAAAACCTTTTCTAAGTACTTAAGACTTTCAAAACTTTTCTAAGTACTTAAGTTTTTCAAAAACCTTTTCTAAGTACTTAAGTTTTTCAAAAAAAACCTTTTCTAAGTACTTAAGTTTTTCAAAAAACTTTTCTAAGCACTTAAGTTTTTCAAAACTTTTCTAAGCACTTAAGTTTTTCAAAACTTTTCTAAGCACTTAAGTCTTTTCAAAACTTTTTTAAGTACTTCAGTTTTGTCAAAGTACTTAAGTTTTTCAAATTTCACTAAGTACTCTAAAACATAAAGTTTTCAAAACGTCGTTGAGTACTTAAAACTTAAAGGCGTCAAAAATTTTCCTTAGTCCTTCTTAAGTTTTCTAAAGTATTTAAACTTAAATATTCTGCAAGATATCCAAAATAGACAACCAAAATTATTTTCTATTGAAAATTATTCTAAGTAAAAATCCATCCGTAAACTTAGAATTCATTTTTAACACCCACGAAGTTTTGAAAAATCTAGGGGGAGATTCTTTCCAGGGGAGGGAACAAAATTTAATTTTTACTTGCCCTGATTAACTTAACTTTTTGAACCAGTGTTGCCATAAATCAAAAAGGGGGAGATTGTTGATGCGGAAAGCACCCAAGTCGAACCTGAGTTTTGATAATGGCAAAAGGGTTCAAAAGTTAAGTCTTACTTGTTATCTAACATGCTACTCAAGTGTGCAGGAAAAGTCCTAGCGAAAGATGGCTAGGCACTGGCGAAGGAATGCCAGAGTAAAAAGTCCTAGCGAAGGACTGCTAGGCATTGGCGAAGGAATGCCAGGGTACTGAAGCCCTAGCAAAGGACTGCTAGGCACCACGCGAAGGACAGCTTGGGACTGAAGACCTGGTGAAGGAATGCTAGGCACCAGGCGAAGGACAACTTGGTATCCAAGACCTGACAAAGGACCGCTAGGCAAAAGTCCAACCGGAGGAGTCGGTTGGCATCAGGTACATTCTCCCAAGAGGAGTAGGTGAGGACGCGTTCCCCGTCGAGAGGGAACAGTAGGCGTCGGTTCGACCTAGGGCTCCATTTTGGAGACCCAAAGTCAGAACCAAGACAGCTAAGGCTGTATAAACATAATACTCTATTGCTTCATATTGTTTTGGACTAACCCTGGATGCAGGACTGAAGGAACGTGTGTTTGCAGCTCAGAATGCCCAAAGGAGAGAGGCAAGTAGCTGAGCAGGGCCCCCTAAGTGTCCCGGGTGCCCCCAAGGCCAACACAAAACAAGCAAAGCAAAAAGGGCTTCGGCTGCTTACTGGCCGGGGCGCCCCCAGCGCCCAGGGCGCCCCGCGCCTACGCCAGCGAAGCCGATTACTCTTATCCAGTCGAGAAGCCCGCGCTGAAGGAGACAAACAAGGCACCCCCAGTGTCAAACCTCAGCCCTATTCGAGTGGGATAGAGGTTGACCGAGAGAAAGGGGGATCGCGTGGCACGTGGGGGGGGGGGGGCGCCCCTGACGTCCAGGGCGCCCCGAGGTGCTATAAATAGCACTCAACGCCCAGGCTTCTGAACAGACAAGCTTTCCAACGCATTCACGCTCTTCTACTCCCGCGCTCTGCTCCGGAAACCTTCCAACTCGAGATACAAGCGCTGACGACGTCCCTCTGCCTCAAAATAGATTCTACACCCGACGTTGGTAACGAAGAGTTGTCTTTTTCTTACTGCACCTTTATTGTAGTCATCTTCTGTAAATTGATTTGCGCGATTATAGTATTGCCCGCAGTAAACGGTCAACGACCGTGGGCCTTGGAGTAGGAGTCGACCTAGGCTCCGAACCAAGTAAAACTACCTGTGTTTGTGTTTGTTTGTTTTTAATTTCCGCTGCGTAATTTCTCTAATTCTAAAATCCGAACGCTTTCCGATATTCACCCCCCCTGTATTGGTTCTCTCGATCCAACACACCCTTCTTCTTCTTTAGACATGAAACACTTAGCAACATTGTTAGTAGCATAAGTAAGATCAAGATAATATAAATTTGCCTCTCTAAACCCTTCTAATATGACATTATTTGATTCATTATGTCTGATTGTACACTTCCTAGCATGAAATTCAACTTTAAAACCCGCATCACATAACTGACTCACACTAAGTAAGTTAAACTTCATATCTTTGATTAGGAGTACTTTATGTATAGAAATCGTGGGAGATACCTCAATGGTGCCCCTACCAATAATCCTCAATTTTCTACTATTTCCAAAGGAGACCGTCCCTTCTCTTAAGTAGCTAATAGTAGTGAACTTGCTCACATCCCCGGTCATGTGTCTTGAGCATCTACTATCTACTATCCACATAGTTGAGGCCTCCTTCACCTCTACCTATACAACATGAAAAACATATTCTTTTGGTACCCAAATCTTTGATCCATAAGCATCATTTAAAAGTCTCTTAGGTACCCATGCCCTCTTGGTGTTTCCCTTAGCCCCTATTCTCCTAGATGCACCAATTCTACCCGTGAGTGATACAAAGGCTACGTCCTTTGTCTTTGGCCTATATCCCAACCCGGCCTTGTTATAAATGGCCCTTTGACTGTTGATTATCATATCTAGGTTGCTAGAGCCTACTTGGAATTTCCTAAGGGCCTTTGTGAGGTAATCTACCTTTTTCCTTAGTTCCCTATTTTCAGTTTCAAAACATGAAGCATGTGATGCAAGAGAACTAGCATGTAATTCTTCCTTAAGTTAGGTAGATTCTACTCTAAGCATGACAATCTCATCTTTTAGGTCCTTAATCTTACTTCTAGCCTTAGCTAAGTCCATGTTAGTGCTAGAAATAATCTTAACCAAATTAGAGGAGGGTAAGTGGTATACCTCACTTACCGAAGCTTCTGACTCGGATGATGAAGAGGAGGAGCTCTCATCTTCACTGCTTGAGCTTCTTTCATCATCTGATGAGTTTGAGTGATCCTGTGCCATAAGAGAAAAATGGGAAACTTGCTCTTCTTCTTCCTCTGAGGATGATGGATCATCCCAGGTTGCCTTGAGGTTGGTGGCACCCTTCTCCTTTCCCTTTGACTTCTTCTTGTCACCTTTCTTCTTCTCCTCCTTCTTGTCATCTCTTCTCTATAGCTGAGGACACTCGTTCTTCATGTGTCCCTCTTGGTGGCAGTTGTAGCATATAATGTCCTTAGCCTTACCCTTGCCTTTGAACCCTTTCCTAGCATATGATTTGTTAGAGAAATTTCTGAAAGCTTTACGCATCATTCTTACCATGAATGCCTCTTGGTCGCTGTCCATGGAAGCACTGGATTCCTCTGAATCTGATGAGGAGGAGTAGACCACCTTCTTCTTCTCCTTCCTCTTCTTCTTATCCTTTTCTGCAATAAAGGCAATACCTTTCTCTTTGGCTGATACGTTAGCTTGCTCGTGCAGTTCAAATTCACAGAATAAGTCATCTAATTTAACTATGGACAAATCCCTTGATACCTTGTAAGCATCAACCATGGATGCCCACAAGGTGGTTTTCGGGAAGGCTTGTAGAGCATACCTGACGATATCCTGGTTCTCGATCTTTTCTCCAATCACATGGAGCTCATTGATTACTTCCATCACCCTTCCATGTAGCTGGCTGACAGTCTCGTTGCTCTTCATGGATAAGGATTGGATTTGGGCCACGAGCAAGTCCTTCTTTGCACTTCTGGACTCGTTTGACCCTTCGTTCAACTCCACCAATTTGTCCTACAGTTCCTTGGCGCTCTTGAACGACCCCACCTTGTTCAGTTGCTCCTTTGAGAGCCCGCACTGTAGTGTGGTGGTGGCCTTGGCATTGGACTGCGCCCTCTTCATTACCTCCTTCGACCAGGATCTCATCGGTGTCAGTTCTCCTCTTTCATCGACGGGTGCCTCGAAACCATCTGCAATACTAATCCAGTTCTCAATATCGTTCATAAGGTAGTATTGCATCCTACCTTTCCAATACGCGAAGTCATTCCCGTCGAAGAAGGGTGGTCGTGCGGTGGAGTATCCCTCTTGAAATGACATTATACTTGCTCCGGTTGACGGTGAGTTCTTCCGAAGCGAACCGGCTCTGATACCAACTAATGGATCGATTTGGCGTGCTAGAGGGGGGGTGAATAGCACTTTTTCCGATCGTTTCTCTACAAGTTCGTTAGCGCAGCGAAAACAATAATACGCAATGAGAATGAAACAATGCTAACAACCAACCATTTACTTGGTATCCACCCAGATGGGTGACTAATCCAAGGATCCACGCTGTACACCACTTCCACTATGAAAAATTCTCCTTCAGGTGGAGAAACCTATACAGTAGTGATCTTCCTCTTTACAGAATGTAGCAGAATAAGAGAGAGAAAGTTAGGAACGCTTTTCACACGAGCAGCACTTCGTCGTAGTACGGAACCGTACCGTCCACGTGCAAAAAGGTCCTCCTTTTATAGGAGAACAGGACAAACTCGCATTCTGTCCAGCCCCGCACCAGTCGACTGCCCCTGGGGCAGTCGACTGGCCTAGTCATTAATTGCTGGCCAACGGCTAGTTTTCGGGGTATACCAGTCGACTGCCTCTGGGCCAGTCGACTGGTAGAAGGCTGAAAACCTTCTGTGAGTTTTCGCAGTCAACTGCCCTCTGGCCAGTCGACTGCCCACTCACTCCCAGCCAGTCTTCACATAGTCCTTCACGTATGCCTTCAGGTTCACTCCTTGGCTCGCTCCTTGAAGTCATCTTCCTCTGGCTCTCGTCCCTCGGATGCGCACACAAGCCTCCCTTGGCTTGCCTCCATGCCACCCTTAACGTGTGCCCTTGAAGTCCACTTCCCGGCTTGTCCTTGGAGTCCTCCTCCCTCGGCTCTCGTCCCTCGGATATGTCCACCATGTGTGATTCTCCAAGTCCTGCAAACTCAATCACACACATCAAATACAACATAACACTCTAACCTTAAATATATCCACCCACACGCATCAAAACCATGATCTTTCAATCATTTAAGGGTTGATTGCCTCAACAACTATCTCACTAGTGCAACCTCCCTAGTGCTTATCTCATCAGTCTATGTGGATACGATATCATTTTATTACTTGATGACATTTCCATGCACTTGTGGGTAACCCAATCACGAATCTCCTCAGCTAACAATTTATGTACCATTGAATCAATGGAAGGGAGAAATTATCTCATGCAATTGTAAGTACCCGGCGAAGTTTTGATAGTGATCAACCAAGTTAAGTTAGGTCCTATGTTGTTTTGATACCTTAGGTCTATGTGTGTAGCAACTTGGTGTAGGTATCTATAGGCAAAAATATTCATAAATCGCAATGGAAATAAGAAATCCCACAAGCGATCCATGCGAAAGAAAACTCATACAAAGTTAATTTACAAATTCCTATCGTATAGGTATACCTTTGGCGTGTGCCCTTCACTTTTCTCACTTGTCCGAGGTATGTTGGATCTCTTGCACGTTCAAGTGTCCGTGTCTCTATGCATATCCACATGAATCCAATCTCTCAAGCTTCAGAGAAGAATCACCTTTGTGGTACTAGTCAAAAGAGGAGATTCACAAAGCAGAAGGAGAGGGAGAAGAAGGATTTTGGCCAAGAGAAGGAAGGGAAGGAAGAATGACAAGTTTATCATCCAAATGACAAGAAAAACTCTTTTATACTCATCCCATGAATATGAAGAGTTTTTGTCCCTTCAGCTTCCCTCCATTAATGCTAATAAAAACTCACTTAGAGTACATTTTCTCATGTGGCTCTTCAACTTCTCTTCATCCAATGAAGAAAAACTTTTCATTTTTCTCTATTATTAATTTATTAAACATTTTAATGAATTAATATCTCATTCAAATGTGGTTGAGTCTAATCTAAATGAGTCAAACTCAAATTAGATCTCAATCTCATAATCCAATTGGATTTACTTGAGTGTAACTCTATTAATCCAATTCAGATCAAATCTTAGTCAAACTAAGATCAATTAACCTCCGAAGCATCGTGTCCTTAGTGTGTGATCCAATAGGTTCTCGTAATATTGGCAATGTGTCTAGTGTCTATACCACTTTAGACACATAAGTAATGAGCGACATCTAGCAATGCATCATTGCTATACATGTGACAAGAAAGTCGAAATCTGACTTAACCTCCGTGACTATGACAATATATGACCTTGTGCTTCCATTCTCGATATCTAGATTGACTAATGAGGTATAGACCGTGTCATCTTCGATCAATCTTTTTTTTTCTTGATCTCCGAGTAGACTCACTCAAACAAATGAGCTCAATATCTCATATTGACTTATTTTAGCATGGTCATGCATTTTAGTAGTCCTACTCGATGAAAGGGCCCACAGATATCACTCCCGTCATATGGGAGGGATAGATCTCATCTACATCACTCACATCCCTCCACATATTTCATTCCATAACCAGTAATCGTCTTTATAGTCTACCCTGTTATGGGGGTGTTTGACGATACCAAAGTACATAACTCCTTATGTGGGGAACCGTAGTGACTTCAGGTCTAACGACTATTCATACTAATAATCATATAAGAAAGTTTATGACACTCATATGACAATCTATGAAACTTTTCCATGGCGGGTCAATTCAGTACACATTCTCTAATGTATACCCATGTATCAACTTGATATCATATATCCATGACTTGTGAACTCAAGTCATCAATTAACCTATATGTTAGTCTTCATACATTAATATTGTCCTTGAATATTAATGCTTGACTAGGAATGATTTAGTATAGTGCTCTCTACATCATCTCACTATCGATTCAATCAATCAATATAATGTAGATAAGAATCTACTACCCAAGGACATTATTATACTTAGTTATTTGACACAAATATAAAGTATAATAACCAAATATGATTTTATTAATAATAGAATATGAAACAAAAAGTCTGTAGTCAATCACATAATTGGCTCTAGGGCTCCTACTGACACTTAGAAATACAAGAAGTCTAGAGGAAGACACAATGAGCAAGAAGGATGGTATGGGAAGGGAGTCGACGGACTCGATGAATCCGAGGGACAAGAAACTGTGGAAGAGTACTAGTAAATGAGAAGGATGCGAAGGCTCATCCGAGGGATGAGAAGCTGGGGAGGAAGCCTGCTCAAGGCAAAGGTCAAAGTAGGGTTTGGGCGAGCTTAACTCTGGATGGCTGGAACATCACTCAAGCGACTGGAATGAAGAATGGTCAACTTCTGAGTTGGCCATTCTAGGCACCAAGATCCAGACGCCCGAATTCCAGGTGCCTGAAAAAGGCAACCACATTAGAAAAGTTGTTGCCAAAGTGGATCAGCATGGAGTCCACGTCAGCAGACTCCAAGCGCCCAAAATGTCTAAAGTCTTCCAAAACCGTTGGATGGCCATTGCCAAGTGAATTGACTTTGACCTAGTCAGGGGCCCAAAATATGCAATGTTAGCAAACACTTATCTCAACAAGAAGACTATAAATAGTGTCCTTTAAGCTCGAAGTTAAAGAACACACTCTGTACTTTCATTTATGTACTTGTCTTTTTTCGTGCTTTCAACTTTTACAAGAGACTACTCCACCTTTGACGCTTTGTTCAAAGAATGAGTCATTAGTGGAGCTTTTACTTAGTTCTTGGACTAACAACTATCTAGTTGCAAACCAAGTAATCTCTAGTCTCTTACATTTTATGTTCCTTATTATTGTTAATTAATAGTGTGTTCTTACTAAGTAGAAAGCAAAAGATTTGGGTTTTTTAAATTGTAGGTTATTCACCCCCTCTAGCTGGGTCACCCGATCCTACATCAATCCTTCAAAATCATCACAAAGAGTCATAAAAAATTAGACCAAACGTTGTTCTTATTTACAAATGACATAAGGTGGGAATGCTCATAATTCTGAGGATTCTATGAGTGTCAAAACATTGTAAACCTCTTTTACATTCTCCTACTTGGTCAACTGAGCACCAATGGAGTATGTAATAGAATTATTGATCCATATAATAATCTTCACATTATCGATCTCCCAAATATCCAATGACTTTGCATAATCAAAAGCGTTGTTATCCGTAGGTTTAACTCACACACATGAAACATATCATCACATAGATTTTCCTACAAGAAGTTTTTAATAACATATCCCCAATACAAACAATTTTTTCCATCCAGTTGGACATTAATCAATTGAAGTGAATCATCTATGTGACCATACACAAAGACAGAATGAATAGTGCTCATGAATAATCAAGTAGTGAACAAAACCAAGTTGATGTGAAAACAAAAAAAAAATCAATCAATGCTCACAATGAAAAATTATACGAATGTGGAAACTATCAAAACTAATGAAAACTGTGAATCTAATTAACAGCTCTTCAATCAAACTATCAAATCCATGAAGATGAAGACTCTGATATGAGCTATATGTAGGAATTGAGAAGAATAAAAGGTAGTCGTCTTGATAAATTTAAAAGTATTATAGAAAAATAAAATACAAAGGCTTTTATAGAAAAATAGAGTACAAAGGCTAGATTAAGTGATCTTAAACTGAAAAAGAAAAAACCTAAATTATCCTAAAGATTATAAACAAATAATTCGAATAAATATATACAATCTAACAATATAGATTCGGAGCGAGGCACATCTTTTTTTTGTGTTATATTTGATCGACAAATTCCAGAAGTGATAAAATTTTTCACCAGCTATCAAATTAATCGAGAAGCACTCATGGATGGTCATCCAGATGATGGACATCCAGATGATTAACATTTCTAGGTTCATTTTTTATTAGAGAAAAAATCTCTTGCAGTTGAGATTCAACAATATCATGATACTAGACTATGGATTCATATTAGTTTTCTAAGATAATTTGTTATTAAATTATTATATGTAAATGATAAATATATGATTTCGGTTAGTGCTTCAATGGATGTTAAGCACGAAACTTATAAATTATTTGAAATTTTGTAACAATCCATGCGTGAAATATAATTGATTTTATTCCGTCACAATCTCACTTAAAGATTTTAACATTTAAAAATTAGGTTATAATGAATTTAAATTAATAAAAAAATTTTATAAGGTTCAGTCATCCCTCTTAAATTATAATATTTAAAATAATCAATTTAAGAGGCTTAGGAGGTATATTATATATATTTATCGTTTAAAATTTTAGAATTTAGGAGTTCAGTTATAGTGGATTAAAGCTAATAAGATTTTTTTCTAGGATTTAATCGTCCCTCTTGAATTATAGTATTTAAAATAATTAATTTTAAATATTTACGAAGTATATTATATAAGATTTATTAGAAGAAATGTTTGATTTATTTTAAAAAATATATAAATTTTTTAAAAAACTGACTTGAACCGCCTTCCATTCGCACAAGTGCGCAGGCAGAGACGAGCAACAAAACAATGTTATATATATATATATATATAGATATATATATATATATATAAATATATATGCGCTAAGAATTTTATCGTGCAAATTTTGTATAAATCTTAATAATTTTTTTGGTTTAAAATTTTTTTGTGCTTAATATTATAATCCAGATGGAAAGACTGACCCCTAAGGGTAATCATAATCAAAAAATAAATAAAAGAAATAAAATAAAAAATAAAGAAAAAATCAAAATTTATTAGATTTGTAGGAGTTTACGCGATGAGATCCTTAGCATAAAATTATTCAAAAAAGAGATTAAAAAAATTAATTTTTACTATCAAAGTGGATTACCTACGACTCTATAATTTACTTTGATGCTCGAGTTCGTCTTCCTCCTCACTCCTCGGAGAACAGGTAAGATATATCAGTGAACTCGCTTTTTTTTTTTTTTTTTTTTTTTTTTTTTTTTTTGAAGAAAAGATGAGATGTTTTCGAGAGTAAGGGGTGTTTCAGCACACCCCTACTCACCCTATACGCCAGTGCATATAGAACTTCAATCTCGATCTATAATAAAATATTCGAGGGATTTGGTAAAACTTTTTTTTTATATAAATCTAGTTCACAATAAATGTTTAATGCTTTAAGTTATTTTTTCAATTGGACTAACGTGTCATTATAATTATATCATTCAATTTAATTAATTGGATTATGTTCCAGAAGCGTGCGACGGGACAATGAGTCACCAAAACACAATTCATAATAACGATGATGGGAAAAAGATATTCATGCCATGTGAGATTAACACGAGCGTTAAAGGGGACGCATAGGAAAATTTTTCGATGGAACCCACTCCAACGCTCAAGTCAGGAATCTTATCACTTTTAGAGGGCGATGAGGAATCAAAGTTTCTATTAGTTTGGAAAGCTTCCCCCCTTACCTGGATGCCGATGTATCTTATATATTTGAGGTCTTGGTCACACGTGTCCCCGCGTTCTCCTCCACGTCCTTTAATCATCGGTTACTTGATAGATATCTTATCTTTTGGTAACGGTCGCTACGATCATTAAGGCCTTAATTGTCGTGTGTTGCGGGCGATAATTATCCGATGACTTTCCTGTTCTGGAAAGAGGAACGACTACTTGAAGTCGAGCCTTCTGACTCTTTGTTGATCTTTGGGCTCCACTCTTCTGAGTCAGTCTCGAAGTCTCGTCTCCTGAGCTAACCTCAGGGCCTTCATTCATTTTTTCGAGATAGTCTCAGGAGCCCGATTCCCAGTCTGACCTCGGGGCTCTAATCCATTCTCCCGAGATAGTCTCGGTTTGACTTCGGGGCTCTGATCCATTTTCCTGAGATAGTCTCGGTCTGACCTCGAGGCTCTGATCCATTCTCCCAAAATAGTCTCGATCTGACCTCGGAGCTCTGGTTCGGCGGACCCTGCCACGTAGCTTCCCCATGCCACATGTCCACCATGGGATGCTCATCCCTATCACAAGTCTCCCCTTTAAGTCTAATCAAAAGAAGTATGACTGACTGATTAGGCTGGTGGTGCAACGAGAGGAAGCTACACATCTGCGGGGTCCATATTATCATTCTTTCTCTCTTGACGACTTGTCAGGTCCGAGGAATCAAAACATTCATCCCTTGGCCCGAGACGGTGCTATGAATTAGTCCAAAAGTCCCTGAGAGTTTCAAGACCCGGCAATGATAGTTGTCCATTACCTATTAAAAGTATATGGGGTATTTTAATGACGAGGAAACTTTTCAGCGAATATAACATTGTCACGTGGCTAGATCTTTTCTTCGTGATCTCCTTCTGATACGTGTCGCAGGGCCATACCAACCGACGACCATAAAGAAGGGTGACGCCTCGAGATGGGTGGTCATCACCGTCCACGTGTCGTGCCTTCATTATCTGCACAAGGGCGGCTTCTCCCATATTAAAAGGGGAGGCGAAAGCATCCTTCCGTCTTTTTGCATTGTCGATTATCAGAACTTGTGCAACCCGCTTCTGCCTACTAGCTTCTACATTCACTAGGGCATCTTCTCCACGCGTAAGTTTCATCCGTCTTCCTTCTTCTTCTCCTTCTTTCTTTTGAAGACATGGGCAAGGAGGGAGAAGGGAAGAGAGACCAGGATAGGAAGGGAAGACCTGAAAAGCAGAGGGCTTATCATCCAGAGTGGTACGAGGCCACTTCGTCGAAGCTTAAGTCCACCACCCTGAGAGCCGCCTACGAGGTCTACAGCATTCCAGCGAACCTAGAGGTCAGGGTTCCCAGTCATGACCAGTCCCCCGTAGAGCCCCCTTAGGGTTTTACACTTTCTTTTTAGGGCATGTGGAGTTTGGCCTACGTTTTCCCATCCTCCCCCCCTTCTTCATGGTCATCTCCCAATAATTCGATGTGTCTTTACATCAGATGACCCCAAATGCCTTCGCCAAGATGGGCGGGGCATTCATCCTCTTCCCCCCATTCCTTCCATTATTTCTTCCTTCCAAACTTAGCGTCTAGGGGGGCCTTCAGTTTCACCGCTCGTCCAAGCCACAAATTCATCAGTAGCCTCCCTTCCTCTCATAAGGGATAAAAGGAGTGCTTTTTCTTCATCTAACTCGCCGAGCGCCCTTTCTGTCTAATCCGTTGGCGTGAGGATCTATCTTCTCTTCCTGACCTGGGTGATTTCCAGCGAGAGCCAGGATACCAGCAGGCCAGGAGCATTCTGGCTAGGATGGAGTTCCATGGACCCAGCCTGGTTTCCTGCGAGGAGCTTGTGTATTGGGCTGGGCTCAGCCCCAAAGTCACCTGTCTTAATCCCGACCTCCGTAAGTGCACTGTTTTATTACTTACCCATCTATGCTAACTGACGTTTTGTTGTTTGTGTTGTAGAGAACATCATGCTCTCCCGGGCCATAAGCAAGCTTCTTAAGTGGGAGCTTGCAGTTGAGCAAGCTATGGCTCCTCGTCCAGCTGCTCTACCCTCCACGGTCGAGTCTTCTGAGGGCTCTGAGTAGATCGCCGGCAAGGAGCAGACCACTACCCAACCCTCTGGCAGTAAGGTACCCTTTGAGGAGGGAGGTGGCGACAAAGAACTATCAGTCCAGGCTTCTGTGCTAGTGATAGAGCCCACTAGGAAGGCAAGCCGACCACCCACTAAACGGTCGCGCCTTATCCTACCTGCTGAGGAGGGGGTGGAGGAAGAAAACGTGCCAGAAGACCACCATCGGAAACCCGCGGTCCCTTCGGCTCATCCACAGAAAAGGACCCTCCCGGCCAAGGTGGCTATGGAGGAGGAGGACATTATTCCTCTCTCTACACGCTACTGGAGGGAGGCACCCACCCTTGCGGAAACAACGGGTGAGGCTGAAGTTCGTTCCAAAGTCCCCGAGGCTTCCACCAACCTTAAGGAAAAGAAGGTGAGACCTGTCGAGCCCGCACTTACCAGTGCCCGCCTGCGTCGGAAGGTAAAGGCGGCGGAGAAGGCGGCCTCCCTGGGCCCTTAACCAGTGGAGCTGAAGGAGGCCTCTGCTGAGGGTCATCCTTCTGGGGGAGCATCCAGCACAGAGGAGGATATCCCGGGGCCCTCCAGAGTGCCCCCTAAAGCACCCAACGTCCAGCCCCTCTGCCGCTTCGAAGGCACATCATCTCCAAGGAGCCACAAAGCCAGGAGAGGGAGGACCACTGGCTCATCGGCTGGGTTGATCACCAGTTTGCATGAGTCACTGCTCAAGGTAAAGGTATGGTGTTTTCCCTTTACCATCATTTACTTTTCTAACCCCTGTTATTTGCTATGGCAAGCCGCGTCAGACTGCCTTTCCTTGGGTGGCCACCTATCCTCCGAGAAGGAGACCGATGCCCTATGCCAATAGATAGGTGGATTAGAGGCAGAGGTCTTCCGGGCTCGCGAGGAAGGTCTAATGTAGGCAAAGGTTAGCAGGGGTCTTCGGATTAAGGTGGAGCACTACATGGACTTCCTGCTGACCTCTGAGTCCTCTCTGCACAACTCTCACCACTGAGAGCACCTCCTATCCGAGCTAGCGAAGACCCTTACTAACGAGGTGAGTCATTTATCTTACGAGAAGGGGTGCTTCGAGGAACGGGAGGCAAGGCTGTCGGAGAACGTCCACCTCCTGCAAGAGGACTTGCAGCGGAACAAGTCGCAGCTCTGGGCGAGTGCAGAGCAGCTCCAACAGGTCCAGGCAGATCGGGATCGGCTATCCTCCTAGGCAGCCGAGCTAAAGACTGGCTGGGACGCAGCTTTAGAAGAACTGCAAAAATACAAAGCTGACGAAGAATCCCGGCAGGCAGAGGCCGAGGTAGAATTTAAGTCCAGGTTCCTCCAATCCGACGAATTCGGTGACACCTTAGCTGGACAAGTCCTGAAGCGCCTGATACAGGGCTTTAACGGTGTCATCCAACAACTCCAGAGAGCAAAAGTGCTGAAGCCGGAGGTGGACCTGAGCTTTATGAGCATCGGCCAGGTTTGGGATGAGCTCCTGGCTAAGGACAAAGAACTATAGAGGCTCTTCCCAAACCTGTGTTATCTTTTATATTTTTTTCTTGTATTTTTTGCTTTTGAATGTACCTCAGATGTAATCCACAATTTTAAATGAAATACTGTTGTACTATTTTCTTCTGTGCTCCAAGTTTGAATGAAATGCATTTTTCTTCTACCATTTTCTTGAATGGTTGTACTCCCAATTGTATTTGTCCTTTGTATCTTTTTCTTTAAATGTAATTCCATATTATGAAGGAAAATTTTTTATCTTCTGTGTCACTTTCTGTTTATCTTCTGTACTTGATTGAATATATTCCAAATGTAATCTTTACCTATAAATGAAATATATTCATCTTCTATACCTTGTTGCCCGTAGGTTGCGTGTCCTTCTCCGACTATTCTCCCATACAAACTCCTTTACACACGCGAGCTCTAATATCAGGGGAGAGATGAGGACTTCATGCATTATCAATTGTCTGCACGGGCAAGGACAGAATTTGGCCTGCTCAACACTTCCAGATTGTACAGGTCCAAGTTATTCTCGGTAGCGCTTCCTTAGCGCAATGCTAAAGTCTACTCATCTCGGGCATCCTTAACGCCACAAGATGGTAGGGACTTAGACTGCTCTTGGTCGGGCATCCTCGGCACCATGGCCAGGTCTACTCATCTCGGGCATCCTCGGCGTCACGAGACGGTAGAGGCTTATGCTCCTCCTGGTCGGGCATCCTTGGCATCACAACCAAGCCTACTCATCTCGGGCATCTTCAACACCACAAAATGTCAGGAGTTTAGGCTACTCCTGATTGGGCATCCTTGGCATCACGAGATGGTAGGGGTTTTGCCTGCTCCTGGTCGGGCATCCTCAGCACTACGACCAGGTCTACTCATCTCGGGCATCCTCGGCACCACGAGACGATAAAGATATAAGCTACTCCTGGTCGGGCATCCTCGGCACCACGAGACGATAAAGATATAGGCTACTCCTGGTCGGGCATCCTCGGCACCACGACTAGATTTTCACATCTCGGGCATCCTTGGCACCACGAGATGGTAGGGGCTTCGTCTGCTCCTGGTCGGGCATCCTCAGCACCACGGCCAGGTCTACTCGTCTCGAGCATCCTCGACACCACGAGACGGTAGAGATTTATGCTCCTTATGGATGGGCATCCTTGGCACCACAACCAGACCTACCCATATCAGGCATCCTCAGCACCACGAGATGGTAGAAGTTTATGCTCCTCCTGGTCGGGCATCCTCGACACCACAAGATAGTAGGATCTTCAACTCCTCCTGCTCGAGCATCATCAGCACTATGGCTAGGCCTACTTATCTCGGGCATCCTCGGCACCACGAGATGGTAGGGGCTGCGCCTGCTCCTGGCCGGGCATCCTCAGCACCACAACCAGGTTTGCTCATCTCGAGCATCATTGGCACCATGAGACGGTAGAAATTTATGCTCCTCCTGGTCGGACATCCTCGGCACCACAACCTGGCCTACTCATCTCAGGCATTCTCGGCACCACGAGATGTAGGAGTTTATGCTCCTCCTAGTTGGGCATCATCGACACCACAACCAGGCCTACTCATCTCGGGCATCCTCGGCAAACAAGATGGTAGAATCTTCAACTCCTCCTGGACAGGCATCCTCAGCATCACAGTTAGACCTACTCATCTCAGGCATCCTCGACACCACGAGATGGTAGGAGTTTATGCTCCTCCTGGTTGGGCATCCTCGGCACCACAACTAGGCATACTCATCTCGGGCATCCTCGGTGCCACGAGATGGTAGGATCTTCATCTCCTCCTAGCCGAGCATCCTCAGCACCACGACTAGGCCTACTCGTCTCAGACATCCTCAGTACCACGAGATGGTAGGAGTTTATGCTCCTCTGGTTGGATATCCTCGGCACCACAACTAGACCTACTCATCTCAGGCATCCTCGACACCACGAGATGGTAGGATCTTCAACTCCTCCTGGTCAGGCATCCTCAGCACTATGGTCAGGCCACTCATCTCAGTCATCCTCGGCACCACGAGATGGTAGGAGTTTATGCTCTTCCTGGTTGGGCATCCTCGGCACCACAACCAAGCCTACTCATCTCGGGCATCCTCGGCACCACGAGATAATAGGAGTTTATGCTCCTCCTAGTTGGGCATCCTCGGCACCATATAACCAAGTCTACTCATCTCGGGCATCCTCGGCACCATGAGATGGTAGGATCTTCAACTCCTCCTTCTGATCATCCTCAGCACCACGGCCAGGCCTACTCATCTCGGGCATCCTCGACACCACAAGATGGTAGGAGTTTATGCTCCTCCTGGTTGGGCATCCTCGGCACCACAACCAGGCCTACTCATCTTGGGCATCCTTGACACCACGAGATGGTAGAATCTTCAACTCCTCCTGGCTGGGCATCCTCAGCACCACGGCCAGGTCTACTCATCTAGGGCATCCTAGGCACCACGAGATGGTAGGATCTTCAATTCTTCTTGGCCGGGCATCATCAGCACCATAGCCAGGCCTACTCATCTTGGGCATCCTCGGCACCACAAGATGGTAGGAATTTATTCTCCTCCTGGTCGGGCATCCTTGGCACCACGAGATGGTAGGAGTTTATGCTCCTCCTGGTTGGGCATCCTCATCACCACAACCAAGACTACTCATCTCGGGCATCCTCGACACCACGAGATCGTAGGATCTTCAACTCCATCTAGTCGGGTATCCTCAGCGCCACGGCTAGGCCTACTCATCTCGGGGATCCTCGGCACCACGAGATGGTAGGAGTTTATGCTCCTCCTAGTTAGGCATCCTCGGCACCACGAGATGGTAAGATCTTCAATTCCTCCTGGCTGGGCATCCTCAACACCATAGTCAGGCCTATTCATCTTGGGTATCCTCGACACCACGAGATGGTAGGAGTTTATGCTCCTCTTAGTTGGGCATCCTCGGCACCACAACTAGGCCTACTCATCTCGGGCATCCTCGGCACCACAAGATAGTAGGATCTTCAACTCCTCCTGGTCGGGCATCCTCAGCACCACGACCAAGCCTACTCATCGCGAGCATCCTCGGCACCATGAGATGGTAGGAGTTTATGCTCCTCCTGGTATCCACGGCACCACAACCATGTCTATTCATCTTGGGCATCCTCGACACCACGAGATGGTAGGATCTTTAACTCCTCCTGGTCGGGTATCCTCAGTACCACGATCAGGCCTACTCATTTGCACCACGAGATTGTAGGATCTTCAAGCTATTGCATCGGGTCTTGATTAGACATTTTGTTTGTTTCTTTCATTACTAAAACTACAAAGCAGTACAAACATGCATATAAATACATATATATTTCTCACATGACTCACTGAGTACGATATGGCTGGAGGTGATTTGCATGCTATGGCCTATCCAGCTTTTTGCATTCGTCGTCTTGTAGATAATAGCTACCTCCAATGAGCTTTTTGACGACGATATAAGGTCCGCTCTATTACGGCTCGAGCTTTCTGGGTCTCCAACCGGCTTAATTCTTTTCCAGACCTTATCTCCAACTTGGAAAGTTCGGGTGATCACTCGGCGATTGTATGCTTGCTTCATACGTTGCCGATATGCAACTAGTCAAGTAGTCTCCTTGTCTCACACTTCTGCCACCAGGTCTAGGTCGATCAGCCGTTCCTGATCATTGTCTTCTTTGTTGTAGTGTTGACGTCAGATGGACTCATCGCCTATCTCCACCAGAATTATCGCTTCCGCACCATACACCAAATTGAAAGGGCGTTGACCCGTTCCTTCTTTGGGAGTGGTGCAGTACGACCATAGGATGCTCGGAAGTTCTTCGACCCAGCTTCCTTCGACGTGGCCCAGCTTTATCTTGAGCCCCCTAATAATCTCCCGATTGACTATTTCTGCTTGGTCATTGCCTTGGGGATATGCAACTGAAGTGAAGGCTTAGTGAATACCCATTCCTTCACACCACTCTCTGAGTTTGCGCCTTGCGAATTGTCTATCACTATCCGACACCAATTTGTAGGGAATGTCGTACCTGCAGACTATATCCCTCCACTGGATTTTCATCACGGCAGCCTTCGTGATGTGCACCAGCGGTTCAACTTCAACCCATTTGGAGAAGTAGTTGACCAACACTAACAGAAACTTCTTCTGTTGAGGCCTGATCGAAAAAGGACCCACAATGTCCATTTCCCACTGGTCGAAGGGGCAGGAAATAGTGGAGGCTTGAAGTAGCTTAGTTAGGCGATGAGTGATATGCTGATGCTTTTGGCAGGCTTCGCATCCGGCTACAAATTTGACGACATCTACTTGCAGCGTGGGCCAAAAATATCCTGCCAGAATAATCTTCCTAGCCATGGATCTTCCCTTGATATGGCTTCCACATATGTCTTCGTGAACCTCTCGCATGATGTAGTTGACTTCCCCTGGACCAATACACTTGAGCAAAGGTCAGGCGAAGGCTCCTTTATATAACTACTCCCCGACCAGCGTAAACCTGGCACCCCTGCGATGGAAAAGCCGAACTTCCTTATCACCCGTTGGCATAACTCCACTATGTAAGAACTCTACATAGGACTCTCTCTAGTCGGGTAATACAGTGTCAGCGACCTCTTCTTCGAACTGGGCCACTGTTCCTTTTGGAGTGTTGGGCTCTTACAGCAACCATAATGTAATGGGCTCTTCATCTGCCTTGACATTATCAGCCCGGGATATCTTCTGCAGAACAACCTCAGTGAAGGAAGACTTCAGTTGTTCATATATGGACATATACCTCTACAACCGCTCGTTCTTAATTTCAAATTCACTTTTTATCTGTTGAGCCACGAGCAAAGAGTCCGAGTGTAGGATAACTCGAGCAGCTCCCACCTACTTGGTCACTTGGAGCCCCGCTAGGATTGCCTCATATTCAACTTCGTTATTGATGGCTCGGAAGTGGAGTCGGATAGATAGCTAGAGTACATCTCCCCTGGGGGAAATCATCAGAACTCCGACCCTGCTGTGCTTGCTGTTGGAGGAACCATCAGCATAAATTTTCCACACTCCATCAACTTCAGTTCCGGGGACAGCTTCGAGCATAAAGTCAGCTAGAGTTTGAACCTTGATGGTAGTACGGGGGTGGTACTCAATCGCATACTCGCTCAACTCTGTCGTCCACTTGATCAGTCGTCTCAAAGCCTCTGAATTGGTGAGGACATTCCCAAGTGGGCTATTGGTGAGCACCACAATGGGATGTGCCAAAAAATAAGGCCTCGGTCTTTGGGCCATCAGTACTAAGGCATAACTCAACTTCTCTAAGGTAGTATACCGAGTTTTTGCGTCTTTCAGGAGATGCCCGAAGAAGTAAATGGGATACTGAGTAGTCCCCTCCTCCCGAATAAGTGCAGAACCCACGACTTGCTCAGTTGTGGATAGGTATACAAATAACGTTTCTCCCTCCAGCGACTTGTATAGGATGGGGAGTTCAGAGAGATATGCTTTTAGGTCTGTAAAAGCTTTTTCACATTTGTCATCCCAATCGAATTTAACTGCCTCCTCAAAATTTTGAAGAATGGCAAAGTTCTGTCAGCGGATTTGGAGATAAATCGGGATAGAGCTGTAATTCTGCCATTCAGCAGCTATACATCTTTGAAATTGCGAAGGGATGGCATGTTGAGAATGACTTGCACTTTCTCCGAATTAGCCTCGATCCCCCTTTCAGTCACCATGAACCCGAGGAACCGACCACTCTTCACTCCAAATAAACACTTAGCGGGGTTCAATTTCAGCTTGTTGGCCCTCAAGGTGGCGAATGTTTCCTCTAGATTGGATATCATGTCCTTCCCCTTCTCTGTCTTGACCAGGATATCATCTACATATACTTCAATGTCCCTCCCGATCTGGTGGCGAATGACCTTATCCATTATTCTCTGATAGGTTACCCTTGCATTGTGCAACTCGAACGACATGACATTCTAGTAGTAAATGTCATCTGCTGTCACGAAACTGACCTTTTCTTGGTCTTCCCGAGCGAGGGGAGCCTGGTGGTATCCCTGATATGCATCCAATATTGAAATGAAACCACAGCCAGAGATAGAATCCACCAGCTGATCAATTCAAAGCAAGGGGTAATGGTCTTTAGGGTAGGTTTTATTTAGATCACGAAAATCAATACAAACCCTCCATTTACCCCGGTCTTAGGGACAAGTACAACATGTTAGTAGGAGCCCTAGAGCCAATTATGTGATGATTGACTAAAGACTTTTTGTATCATATTCTTGTTGGGTTCTCCCGGCACCAAAACACAAAAATGGAGCGGAAATAAGAACTCTCGAGTGATCCATGCGAAAGAAAACTCGTACGAAGTCCATCTATCTAATAGATCTATCTATAGTGTATACCTTTGGAGTGTGCCTTTCGCTTATCCCGCTCGTCCGAGATGCGTCGGATCTCTCGCATGTTCAAGTGTCCTTGCCTCTATTCGTATCCACACGGACACGATCTCTCAACTCCGGGAAGAACTACCTTAGTTGTGCTAGCAATATGAGGTAGTTCGTAGAACACCAAGAACCCCAAAGGGGTTTCGGCCAAGAAGGAGAAGAGGAAGAAGAAGGGAAAGGGAAGAAGACAAAACTCACACTCATTCAAAATGACTTGACTCACTTTTATATTCATCCCATGAATATGAAGAGTCTTTTTTGTCTCTTTGACTTCCGATCATTAAAGCCAATAAAGAGCACATCTTTTCATGTGACTCTTCACCTTCTCTTCATCCAATGAAGAGAGACTTTTCTCTTTCCTTCATTAAACACTTTAATGAATTTCCCCATGCAATTTTGACTGGGTCTCTCGGGGCTCCGACCAAGTCTCCCGACCAAGTCTGCCGAGCAAGTAGCCGAGCTCCCGACCCAGTCTGCCGATCTCCCGACCTAGTCTGCTGAGAGCCGAGCTCCCGACCCAGTCTGCCAAGCGCCAAGCTCCGACCCAGTCTGCCGAGTGCCAACCCAATCTGCCGAGTTCCCAACTCGGGCTCCCGACCTAGTCTCCCGAGTTCCCAACTCGAGCTCTCGACCTAGTGTCCCAAGTTCCCAACTCGAGCTCCCGACCAAGTCCCTGAGCTCTTGACCCAGTCTCCCGACCTGAGTGTCCCGAGCTCCCGAACTACCGAAATAGTCTCCCGAGTTCCTAACTCAAGCTCCCGATCAGATCTCCCAATCGGATCTCCCGAGTTCCCAACTCGGGCTCCCGATCAGACTTCCCGAGTTCCCAACTTGGGCTCCCACTCAGATTTCCCGAAGTATCATGTTCTTAGTGTGTGACCCAATAGGTTCTCGTGACGTTGGAAATGCACCTAAATACCTTAGACACATAAGCAATGAGAGGCATCTAGCAATGCATCATTGCTACCCAAGTAACAAGAAAAGTTGAGATCCGACTAAACCTCCGTGACTATGATAATGTATGACCTTGTCCTTCTATCCTTGATATCTAGATTGGCCAATGAGGCATAGACCGTGTCATCCTCGATCAATCTATGTGTTTCTTGATCCCTGAGTAGACTCACTCAAATAAATGAGCTCAATATCTCATATTGACTCATTTGAGTATGACCATGCGTTTTAGTAGTCCTACTCGATCAAGGGGCCCACAGATATCACTCCCGTCATATGGGAGGGATAGATCCCATTTACATCACTCCGCATAATTCATTACATACCCAGTGATCGCCTTTATAGTCCACCCTGTTACGGGCGACGTTTGACGATACCAAAGTACATAACTCCTCATGTAGGGAACCGTAGCAACTTCAGGTCTAAGGACTATTCATACTAATAGTCACATGAGAAAGTTTATGACACTCATATGACAATCTATGAAACTTTCTCATGGCGGGTCAATTCAGTACACATTCTCTAATATATACCCATGTATCAACTTGATATCACATATCAATGACTTATGAGCTCAAGCCATCAATTGACCTACATGCTAGTCTCCATGCATTAATAATGTCCCTGAATATTAATGCTTGACTAGGAATAATTTAGTGTAGTGTTCTCTACATTATCTCTCTATCGATTCAACCAATTGATATAATGTAGATAAGAACTTACTACACAAGGACATTATTATACTTAGTTATTTGGCACAAAAATACAGTAAGAATAATAACCATGCCTTTAATAATGATAGAATATGATACAAAAAGTCCTTGGTCAATCATCACATAATTGGTTCTAAGGCTCCTACTAACAATTCTATTATTAATAAATGCATGTTTGGTTATTATACTTCTTTTGCTTCATCTGTTTTGTATTCACCTTGGAGGCGCCCGGGACACTCCGGGTGCCCTACTCAGCTACTGTCTCACTCCTTTGAGGCTCTCTGAGCTGCAGACACTCGTTCCTTCGGTCCTGCATCCAGGGTTAGTCCAAAACAACATAAAGCAATAATATGTTAGTTTTATACATCCTTAGCTGTCTTGGTTCTGACTTTGGGTCTCCCAAATGGAGCCCTAGGTCGAACCGACGCCTACTGTTCCCTCGACGGGGAATGCGTCCTAACCTACTCCTCTCGGGAGAATTTACCTGATGCCAACCGGCTCCTCCAGTTGGACTTTTGCCCAGCAGTCCTTCGCCAGGTGCCTAGCTGTCCTTCGCCAGGTCTTCAGTACCAAGCTGTCCTTCGCCTGGTGCCTAGCAGTCCTTCGCTAGGTCTTTATATCCTGGCATTCCTTCGCCAGGTGCCTAGCAGTCCTTCGCTAGGGCTTTGTATCCTGGCATTGCTTCGCCAGGTGCCTAGCAGCCCTTCACTAGGACTTTGTTTCCTGGCAGCCCTTCGCCAGGTGCCTAGCAGCCCTTCGCTAGGATTTCTTTCTGCACACTCAAGTAACTTTATTAGATCACAAATAAACTTAATTTTGAATCCTTTGCCAATATCAAAACAAGGTTCGATATGGTGCTTCCTGCACCAACAATCTCCCCCTTTTTTATTTATGGCAACACAATTCAAAGTTAAGTTAAAAACTTATAACAGTTAAGAACATAAGGTAAACAATGAAGTATAACTGTTTTTGAATAGAATAAATAGAGTTGAACAAAAATTCTTTATTTCTCATACTCCCCCTAAAACCCTGAATACTTGTGTTATAAAACACTTAAAACACTTATCTTTTACCTTTCCTCCCCTTTGACATATATCAAAAACATACATGGGCGACCAAGGTTTCTAATAGGGAGTTTTACTAAAGTAAATTCAAGTCATGGATTTAACAATTTCCCAAACACATAGTTGTCAAGAAAAACTTTAATTAAAACGTGACAACTCTTCTCCTTATATTTTAGGATATTTTAAGAAAAACTTCAAAAACATAATTTTCAAGAAAAAACTTAACAGTAGCTTACATTAGCCAACATTTTGAAAACAACTTTCCTTTAAAAAATTTTAACTTTTGCACACATAGAAAAATTTCTTGGGAACATATTTTGTGCATTTAAAACTATTTAAAAAATCTTTAAATGGACAAGTTTTTGCCAAAACAAAGATTTATTTACTAAGAAAACTTTACTTAGAAACATTTTGCCCAAAAATTTTCAGAGGTTTTGCTCAGACAAACTTTGTTTACTAAGGAAAAATCTACTTAGAAATATTTGCAAAAAGATGCTCTTAAAAATTTTTGAAAGCACACTTAGAAATTCAACTTTGCTTTTTGAATAAGAGAAAGCTTTTGAAAAACATTTTGATTTTGAACAATTTGAGCTTTTTCTTTCCTTAGCTGTTTATTAATAAAGAAATTTATTTTGGAAGAAGTCTTAAGATAAAAAAAAAATTATGTATCAGAGCCTATAAGTTTTGAAAACATAAAAGTATAACTCTTGAAAGCCTAGCAAAAAGATTAAATTGCACCAACAAAGCTCCACTTTGAACGGTATTGTGCAATTTTTGAAAAAAAGATTTAGTATTTATAGGCAAATCTTTAGAAAATTCACATACTTAGAATAATATTGCCTTAGAAAAGTATTAGTACTTTTTGAAAACATTATATTTTGAAAAATAAAATAATGGTATTTTGAAAGAAAAGTTATTTAAGTTCGCAAAAAGATTTTAAACGTGCAGTGCATGAAAACATCTAATTTTGAAAATGTTCAATAATTCTTTTAATTTGATCTTTCCCTAAATTTGACCCAATCCTAGGAAGCTTGTTGACTACAAGCGATCTTCCTCTGAGTTTTAAGGTTCAGTTCAAATCAAAAGAATTATTTAATAATTTCAAAGATAATTGCCAAAGAAAATACTTGTTAGAAATAATTTCTTTTGGTTTAGACTCCCCTTAAATTTGACACATCCTAGGAATCCTTGTAGATCATTAAGTAGACCTCCTTTGTGTCTTTAGGGTTTATCAAAATCAAAAGCACAATTCTTAAAATGAATTTTGAAGTATTAATATTTTGAAAAAAATGATTGTTTGAAAGACATATGATAGCATAGTTTTCGAAAAACATGAGTGATAGTTTGAAAACATAGTATTTTTAAACTTCTTCTTTTAATTTGAACTCCCCCTAAACCTGACACAGTCCTAGGAGGCTTGTTGACCATAAGTTAATCCTCTTCTTAGTCTTAGGGTTTGATTCAAACAAAAAGAGAAGAAAACTAAGTTTAAAAAAGTATTTTGTTTTAATGATTTGAAACATAATTTCATTCTCCTATTTGAGAAAATGAATATAGAAAACTAAAAAGGGGAAATGATTTTAAAAAATAGAAGTTTTTTTTTCAAAAAAAAATAAATATCTAAGCCCGGACTGCAGACAAAAAATATCCTAAGTAATCCCAAGGTGACTTTTTGCCATACAAGAATAAACTGAATGCCTGAAAGAAATGTTTGTATAATGGTAAAGGAAAGAAATAAATGTTATGAAATAAATTTCAGGTTAGTGAACAAAAGAGACTTGATTTTAATTACAATGATTTGAAACATTAACTCTTAGTTAAAAAGTTAAATTTGATTTTTGAGAAAATTAGAATTTAGAGGGTTAAGTTTGTTTAGTTGAATTAAATTTTAATTTTGAAAGTTGTTCGGTTGAATTAAATTTGAATTTTAAAAGTCAGTTGAATTAAATTTGAATTTTAAAAGTCAGATGTATTAAATTTGAATTTTAAAAGTCAGATGAATTAAATTTGAATTTGATTGAGTTAAATTTAATTTATTAAGATTTGATTGAATTTAATTGATTTAATTAAGATTTAATTGAATTTAATTGATTTAATTAAGATTTAGTTGAATTTAATTGATTTAATTTTAGTTTGATTAATTTTAATTAGTAGGTTGGGTTGGACTCAACTTTTAGGTCCTAAGCATCTCACCCATTTCTAAGTGACAAAATAGGATATCCTTAACTGTTTTGTGAGATGCATATTTTAATAGAAAGATTTATTTTAAAAAGGTCATGATTAATTTTGAAAAGTTAAATTAATTTTTAAACCCAATTTAAATTTATTTTGAAAAGAGATATTTGAATCTAAAATTAACTGAAAATTTATGTTAGATTCGAATTTAACAAAGAGTAAATTGAATTTGAATTTCAAAAATTGGCTTCCAGGTCTTGGCGAGGCACAAGGCCTTCCTTAGCCGTAGCCTTATTGGATCATTAACCCTTTCCTAGACAAAGCCTTTTAGTGAAATTTCATCTTCAAAATTACTTTTTGGTAAATTCTGGTCTAACTAGTTTGGGTCTTGGATCGGTAGCTTCGGCTAGTTTCACCAGTCTAAAGAGACCAAGTAGTGTATACTTGACCTTATTAGAAAAGGCTTCCCTAACGTACTATCATCTCACCTCCACCCAATACTATGTTGTTCAAATTTCGATTAAGTTGGTTCAGTCCTTAAACTAACCAATCCTAATTCAAAGCATAATAAAATAAACAAGCAAGAAAAGTAATCAACTATGTCACGTCATAATTGTAATGATATTCTGGGTTTTTAGAATTAGCAAGATTGTAAATTAGACTTTCTAGCATTTTGACCTTATGTTTCAATATTTCATCTTCTTATTCCAATTTACTAATGTTTGCTTTAACTAATTTATAAGGGTCAATCATATTATTCAAGGTAAACAATGGATTTTCAAATACTGTAAATTTACCTTTAGATTTCTTTTTGGAGGTCTCCCCCTTGATTTTAGCCATCTTTCTTCTGCTTGATTGTTTCTTCAGTATTTTGTAGTGGTCGCGAGTCAACCGGACCAGTTTGGGTCGATCTCCTCCATTGACTTCTGATTCCGAGTCTGAGTCGGACTCGGGTACCGGTTGAAGCTTCTTCTTTGGAGCTTTCCCTGCACTTGAAATTATACCTTCCTCGACCATTATAGTATCAGTCTGATTATGTAATTCTGGAACAAATTCAAAATTGGTTACCATATTCATTCTCCTAAAGTGATCAAGGGTTAAACCAAACAGGACCTTATGGTTGGTAGGGTAAACCCAGGTTTGATCAGGTTGACAAAAGGTTAGCCAAACAGGATCTGATGTTTAGCAGAATGAACCAAAACCCAAGGTTGGTCAGCCAAGGGAGTAAACTAAACCGGACTTGAGGTTTGGAGTTATATTTATCTAAAAGATTAAGGAAGTCTAGTTAGGATCATGATGACTAGCAAAGGAGTGATTTTGATGAAAGAAATCCTAGTGAGTGAAGCCGGGTCCTAGCAAGGGAAGTTAGGATTGACTAAGTCCTGGTGAGTGAAGTCGGGTCCTAGCAAGGGAAGCTAGGTTTGACTAAGTCCTGGTGAGTGAAGTTGGGCACTAAATTCTGGTGAGTGAAGTCGAGTTCTAGTGAGTGAAGCTAGGTTGGACTAAGTCCTAGTGAGTGAAGCTGGCCACTAAATCCTGGTGAGTGAAGCTGGGTCCTAGCAAGTGAAGCTAGGTTGGACTAAGTCTTGGTGAGTGAAGCTAGGCACAAAGTCTTGGTCCGGGTGACTGAGCACTAAGACCTAGTCGGGGATCAGGCAACGGAGTCTTTGCCGAGCGAGAGTTGTCAGACAGAAGTAGAGACGGGTCGAGGTCGGACGTCTCGAGATCCGAGTTCTCGGAGTCCGAGCAAAAGTCCAATCGGAGGTCCCGGTTGGCAAAAGCTTTAGTCGTGCGAGGATCACGAACAGAAATAGAGACGGGTCGAGGTCGGATGTCTCGAGATTCAGGTTCTCGGAGGCTAAGCGAAAGTCCAATCGGAGGTTCCGATTGGCAAACGCAACTTCTCCAGTGTGGAGTAGGTGAGGACGCATTCCCCGGGAAAGGGAACATTAGGTGTCGGTTTGACCTAGGGTTTCGGGTGAAATCCAAAGTCAGAACCTATAATTATATATTTGTTTGTCTTGTGTTTGTCTATCTTGCAGGTACCTGGAGTTAGAGGCAAGATAGGTGAGCAACGTAAAGAAAACAGGGCCCGGGAAAGATCTTCCAGGGCGCCGCCATGACCCAAGCGCCCTGGAGTTGACAGGCACCTGGGAAGGCTGCTTCCTGGGTTGGGCTGGCCAACACAGGCGCCCTGGACCTCCCAGGCGCCTGGGAAGGAGTCCTTATCAGCATTTCGAAGTTCGCGAGTACGGATGAGCGCCCTGGACACTACTATAAAAGGGGCTTTGACCCCTCAACTCAGAAATCACTTACTACATCATTTTAAGCATTCTGAGAGAAGAAAAAGTGCTAGAGACGAAGCTCTGCGACCAAGAGGCACCAGGAAGAAGTGCGCTGGACTTCGGACTTCCGAATTAGCCGGATCTTCGACTTTCTTTTTGGTTTGCTTTTATTTTACGCACTTAATTTACTTGTTCTTTGGGTGTAAACTTGAACTGTAAGACGGGTATTCTCCGCCTCCAGAAATTTCGGAAAGGAGACCAATAGTGGACTTACGTCGAGTACATAGGCCTTGGACGTACTAGCCCTAGGGGGTCGGGAACCAAGTAAATAAATCCCGTGAGTCTTAGTGTGTTGTTTGTTTTCGTTCTTTATTATTCCGATGCGCACTAATTCGTTGACTAAAGCAAACAAACGATGAGTTTTTCGAAGGAATTTTTCGAGTCGGTATTCACCCCTCCCCCCTCTACGACGGCACCGATCCTACAAAATGTTATTCTATAATGTTAAATAACATGTTCTATTGTAGTGCACCACTTATGAATGGACTCTATGTTCAAGACTTAGAGAACCCAATCTATAACATAAATATCAAACGGTTCAAACCAAATGATTTGAATCAAACATATCTCTGGCATTATCGCTTAGGTCATATAAATGAGAGTCGCATATCCCAGCTCCATAAGGATGGATTACTGGACTTATTTGATTTTGAATCATATGAGGCATGTGAATCTTGTCTTCTAGGCAAGATGACCAAGACTCCATTTAGTAGACACGGCAAAAGAGCGATAGACTTGTTAGGACTCATACATACTGATGTATGTGGCCCTTTCAATATCATAGCTAGAGGAGGCTATCAGTATTTCATCACATTCACTGATGATGTCAGTAGATACGACTTTGTGTATCTCATGAAACTTAAGTTAGAATCCTTTGAAAAGTTCAAAGAATTCAAGAGTGGAGTACAAAACCAACTTGGCAAGAGTATTAAGATGCTTTGATCAGATCGAGATGGTAAATACCTTAGCCAAGAGTTTCGTGACCATCTAGCAGAGTGTGGGATCATATCCCAACTCACTCCACTTGGAACTCCACAATGGAATGGTATGTCTGAGTGGAGAAATCATACTCTATTTGATCTGGTACGATCGATGATGAGTCAGACAGATCTTCTGACTTCCTTCTGGGGATTCGCGCTAGTGACGGCTCTTTTCACACTTAACTGAGCTCCTTCAAAAGTCGCCATAAAGACACCATATACGATATGGACTGGGAAGAGTCCCATGATGTCTTTTATGAGGATTTGGGATTGTGAGGCTTACGTTCAACGTCAAGTCTCAGATAAACTTGGACCCAAATCTGATAAGTGTTATTTTATAGCATATCCCAAGGAAACGAAGTGATATTACTTCTACAATCCCACACTAGGCAAAATGTTTGTCACTAGAAATGACATTTTTCTCAAAAGAGAGTTTATTTCTAGAAGAAATAGTGGGAGTAAAATCTATCTTGAAAAAGTTCAAGATGCAGATAGTATTGAGGCCTTGATAGACATTGAACAGGCACCACAAAGTGTTGTGGATCATGAGATTGTTGCACAAGAAGTTGTGGAGCAACAACCTGTTCAAGTAGACCAACCTCTTCACAGATTTGATAGGATACATTGTCAACCTGAGAGATATTCATTTCTCTTGTCTGACCATGATGACGTTATGCTTGTTGATTTGAACGAGCCTACATCCTATCAAGATGCAGTGATGAGCCCAGATTTTGAGAAATGGCTAGAGGCCATGAAGTCCGAAATGGAATCCATGTACACTAACCAAGTATGGACTTTGGTTGATCCACTTGACGGAATTAAACCCATTGGGTGTAAGTGGGTCTTTAAGAGAAAGACTGGCATGGAAGGTCTTATGCATACCTATAAAGGGCGATTGGTAGCTAAAGGTTTCAAGCAGATTCATGGTATCGACTATGATAAAACTTTTTCACCAGTTACGATGCTTAAGTCTATTCAGATCATGCTTGCTATTGCAGCTTACCATGATTACGAGATTTGGCAGATGGATGCCAAAACCACATTCCTAAATGAGAATCTACTTGAGGATGTGTACATGACACAACCTAAGGATTTTGTAGATCCAGAGCATGCTGAAAGATATGTAAGTTGCAAAGGTCTATTTATGGGCTAAAGCAAGCTTCTCGAAACTGAAATCTTCGATTCGATGATGCAATCAAAGTGTTTGATTTCATCAAGAATGAAGATGAACCCTATCTCTACAAGAGGGTTAGTGGGAGCAAAGTTATCTTCCTGATCTTGTATGTGGATGACATACTCCTCATTGAAAATAATATCCCTTCACTACAGTGTGTGAAGATGTGGCTAGGGAATTATTTCTCAATGAAATACTTAGGTGAAGCAGCCTATATCCTAGGCATCAAGATCTATAGAGATAAATCTAAGAGATTGCTTGACTTAAGTCAGAGTACATATATTGACAAGATGCTTAATCGTTTTGCCATGCAGAATTCCAAGAAGGGATTTCTACCAATGTCACATGGTGTGAGTATTTTGAAGATTTAATGTCCCTCTTCTAAGGAGGAGAGAGACCGCATGGATCAGAACCCTTATGAATCCACTATAGGGTCTATCATGTACGCTATACTTTGTACTCGTCTAAATGTCTCGTATGCTTTAAGCATGACCAGCAGATACCAATCAGATCTAGGTGAAAGTCACTGGAGAGTTGCCAAAAATATTCTTAAGTGTTGGTGCCGGAAGCACCAGATCGAACCAGATTTTGATAATGGCAAAGGGTTCAAAGTTAAGTTTATATTGTGATCTAATGGATTTATCAAGTGTGCAGGAAAGTCTTAGTTCGCCTAGGCATGAAGTCTTAACCTGGAGGGTTGAGCAAGAAGACCTGGGCAAGGGTTGGGCAAGAAGTCCTGGTCGTGGACTGGGCACTGAAGTCCTGATCCGGAAGATCGGGCAGGAGTCGTAGTCGAGCGAGGATTGTGGACAGAAGTAGATATGGGTCGAGGTACGAACGTCTCGAGATCCGGCAGTCTCGGAGGCCGAGCAAAAGTCCAATCGGATGACCCAGTTGGCAAAAGTAACTTCTCCTAAGAGGTGTAGGTGATGACGTGTTCCCCGGAAGAGGGAACAATACGCGTCAGTTCGACCTAGGGTTTCATTTTAAAATCCAAACTTAGATCCAAGACAGCTCCGGCTGTTATGCATGAATTTATTATTAATATTATACTGTTCTTGGACTAACTCTAGTTGCAAGAGTGAAAGGGAGTCGTTGTTGCATCCCATGCACCTGAAAGGATTTAGGTGCCCGAGAGACCAGGCGCCTGACAGGTAGCAGGCGCCTGTGTTGAGGCGTTTCCAGCGGGTGAGAGGCTGAGCTGGCAGGTTGCCACGTCAATAACTCAGGCGCCCGTGAGCCATCAGGCGCCTCAAAGGTCCCAGGCGCCCAAGACCAAGGGATAAGTTTTGGTCGAGTCTGTGGATAAGCACGCGCCCGATTCGCTACACGTGGCAGGCGCCTAGGAAGCCTTAAGCGCCCGAGAATAGGCTATATAGGGGGCTTCACCCCTTTGCTTTTCAGATTAACTCAGAATACTTTTAGAACAACTTTCTTGAACTCAAGCACTCCAACGTTCTCTGATTCTCTTCCGTGCTCGAGTTTCTTGCGCCGCCAACTATCAAGATCGATAACACGCTGCCCAAGACGCTCTGCAACCTTTTTGGTGTCGTTGGTATATTTAATTTCGCTGTTTAATTCTGTACTCCAATTATACATTTGTAAATAATATTTTCGAGTTATAGAATCGCCCAACGAAAATGGTCAAGGACCGTGGGCCTTGGAGTATGAGTCGTTAAAGACTCCGAACCAAGTAAAAAGAAACTTGTTAGCATTATTTCTTTATTCTTCGGCTGCGTTTTCTATTTTTTGAAAAATTTTCAGTAATCACTATTCACCCCCCCCCCTCTATCGATTACAATGATCCCACAAGTGATATCAGAGCGGGTTACTCAACCTTGGTGAAACCGCCAACTGAGCAGGTTTTTCGGATTTTTTTTCGTTCTTTTTTTTCTTCGTAAAAATTTTTTCGTTCTTTGAGGTTGGTGCAACACCACTCGAATTTCTTCTTCATATTCTTTTTATACAGCACTACTAATCCAAGACAAAGTCTTGGAACAAATTTATTTTTTTTGTATTTTCAGGTATATTAAATGGTCATGCAAGAAGGCTACAACACCGCACATCCTCCTCTGTTCTCCAGAGAGGATTTCTCCTACTGGAAGAGCAGAATGGAGGTCCACCTGATGACTCAGGTGGAAATGTGGATCATCATCCAGTCTGGACTGGAGATCCCGAAGAACTCACAAGGAGAAATTCAAGAATACTCTGAGTGGGACACTTCGCTCAAAAAGAAGATAGAAGCGGAAGCCAAAGACACTCAGACCCTCCAGTGTGGATTGACGAAGGAGGAACTCTACCGCGTCGGCCCGTTCAGCAGCGCTAAAGAACTGTGGAACAAATTGATTGAGCTGCACGAAGGGACGTCGGACACGAGGATCAGTAAGCGAGATCTCCTTCTCAACAAGTTGTACACGATCAAAATGCAAGACGACAAAACAGCTGCACAGCTTCACGCGAGGATCTAAGAACTAATGAACGGTTGGCACATGATAGGTCACAAGGTAGAAACCTGTGACCTCTTCAGGTATACTCTAAACTCGTTCCCTAGAAATTCATTATGGGCATCTATGGTAGATGCTTACAAGGTTTCAAGGAACTTATCCAATATTAAACTCGATAAACTTTTTTCTAAGTTAGAACTCCATGAACAGCCCCTCCAAAGCAAAAGAAGAAGAAGATGCAACCAATACCCAAGTCAAATTTCGACTCAGAGTCTGACGACGACGGAATCGATCACCCGGTGCTAGTCCGGATGGCCCGAAACTACTACAAGATGATCAAGGGCCAAAGAAAGAAGAAGAAGGCGAACCAGCAGAAGGATGATCCAGCCGAACCTTCTACCAGTCAAAAAGCAAAAAGTGAAGTAACCTGTTATGGGTGTAACAAGAAGGGTCACTATAAATCGAAGTGTCCCAAGTTGAAGGAGAGCAAGAAGAACCGGAGGAAGAAGACCCTCAAAGCTACGTGGGACGAGTCATCTTTAGAAGAAGAAGAAGAAGTACCACACGTCAACCTCCTCACACTGACAACATCGAAAAATCTCGACATCGAATCAGAATCGGAACTGGAAGAAAGCGTCGGAACCGGAAGGCTCTCAATTTCGGAAGACGGGCAAATAACGGTAAGTGGTTATCCCGAATCTCATCTTTACAACCTAATCTCATATCTGTCACGTAAGTTGACCAAAGCCAACATTCGGGTCGAATCCCTCCGATAGGAAGTCAAAATCCTGAAAGAGGGAGTCAACTCTAGCTCCTTAACTGAACCAGTTCAGGAAGGAACCTCCACTCAAGTCCAAAAACTTGAAGAGGAGAATTCCTCCTTCAAATCTTAGGTAAAGGAACTTAGAATTGCATTAGAACGATTTACCTTGGGTTCCAAGAGTCTTGACATGATTCTTGGAAAACAAAAATCAGTTCTAAATCGATCCGAACTTGGTAATCAAACCAACTCACGGTACAGATCGTACTACTCTGTTTTGATCCAAAGTAGAACCCAAGTCCAAGCATGGGTCCCAAAATTATGCTTGACAAATCAAGTTGGACCAAATCAATATTGGATTCCCAAGGACAAGATTCACATCTTACATTGCCCATACCGAGATTTTCGTCCAGGGGGAGCCAATATGAAAACCATTTTTATAGTTAGTTAAATTATTCTTTTTTCTTGCTATTTGATGCTTGATTATTTTGTTTTTGCAAAAATATTATGCTTAGACTTAGGAATGGTTAGATAAGGATCTGACTTAATTGAAACATGCACAAGCTAGTATTAGGGTGGAGCAAGATGATAGTACATTAGGGAAGCTTGTCTAAAAAGTCAGGTAGGGTAAGGTGTACCCTATTTGGTCCTATTAGTCAGGTGGAACTGACCGAAGCTATCTCTTCAAATCCTCAACTAGTTGAACAAGGTTTCTCAAAAAGTAATTTGAGAATAAAATTTCTTTAAAAGGCTTTGTCTAGGAAAGGGTTGATGATCCAATAAAATTTCTTTAACAGTCAAAGAAGGCCTCTATGCATCGCCAAGACCTGGAAGCCAATTATCGAAATTTATTTTCAACTTACTAATTGTTAAACCTAAATCTAACATAAGTTTTAATCAAATCATAGTGTTAACATAAAACTAAGAAAAAATTAATACATCTCATAAAACAGTTAAGGATACTGAAGGATCGTCTAGGTGTGCTAGAGGGGGGTGAATAACACTTTATCGTCGTTTTGATCTCTACAAAGTCGTTAGCCCAGCGGAAACAATAATATGCAAAGTAAATAAGAAATAAACAATGCTAACAACCTAATTTACTTGGTATCCACCCCGGTTGGGTGACTAATCCAAGAATCATTCGGTGGATCAACCCCCGGATAACCTCCAGCTAGATCTGTCGCTCCTTGTGAGTGGAGAAATCTCGCCACAACACTTCGGATGCTCTCTGATCATAATAGACTACTAACCCACTTTATCCAAGCGAGTTTCGTCAAGCAAGATAGTAGGAAACGAGCCCCTTTAAATAGGGCTCGAATATGAAAACAGGCGCTACCAGTCGACTGCCCCTGGGCCAGTCAACTGGTACCACTCAAATTCGACCGTTACGGTACAACATTCGAATCTTCCAGCTGTTCCAGTCAACATCAGTCGACTGCCCCTGGGCCAGTCGACTGGTACACACCTACGCCTAAGGTTTTACTCCCGAGTACAAATCTCTCCGCACTCAAACCCTCCTGGCTTAGCCCCTGAGTACACACACCCATACTCAGATCCTTACAACTCAGTTGACTCTTCACTAGCAGTCTTGACTGTTGCCTTCATGCCCTCTTCATCTTTGGCCCTCGCCCCTCGGATGCGCACGCAAGCCTCCAGCTTGCCTCCATGCCACCCTTCACGTACGCCTCAAAGTCTGCGTCCCTCGGCTCATCATCTCTGCTATCCAACGGTCCCTCGGATGCGCACGCAAACCTCTAACTTGCCTCCATGCGATCCTTCACCTGAAGACATCAACTAAGTCCATGTGTACCTGTACACCTGCACACTCATGTACACATATGAGAACAACACAAATCTTAACTTAACCATATTGCCCACACATCAAAATATCATGATCCTCCATATCATCTCAGGGTCGATTGCCCCAACAATCTCCCCCTTTTTGATGTGTGGCAACATGTTAAGTTAGGTAAACATATAGCAATAATAATAACAAAAACAATTGAAATTCAAGCATATCACACAAGAGGCTACCTCCCCCTTAACCTATGTTTTCTCCCAAATTTCAATCCTTATTGCTAATTCCAAGTTAAGTTCTCCCAAATTAACTCTAAAGTCACACTCCATCCTAAGTTAAGTTTCAAACCCAAACTTAACTTAATGCTCAAATTCTCCACCTTTGACACCATCAAAAGATTGCCCCAAGCAACCCTACCCTTGGTGCCAAATATAACCCATGTTTCTGAAAAACCCCTCGGAAATCAGAAAAATATACACTGCCCTCACTCCCAGTTGACTGCGATCCTGGCAGTCGACTGATATGCAATTTTTCAGAATTTCAGCCGAAATTCAGAAACGAATAAAAAATTCTAGAAATTTTGGAAAAATGTGAAACTTTGCAAGCACGATTGTTAAGGTATTCCCTACCCTAGAAAAATTTGGTTCATGAAAAACATCAACCGTGCTTGAATTTTGGTACAAATTCTAAACTTCTCAATTTGTGGCCATTTTGTATTAAGTTTGACTCCTAATCATGGTATCCAATGTTTGCCACCTTTTATCACTTTCACTTGACATTTAAAATAATTCCCAAACTCCCCTTTTTCATATAGACACTTCCATTTTGACAAGATCTCCCCCTCTTTGTCTTTTAAGTCTAGATGATCATCCTTTTTATACATAACACCATTATTTGATTTCCAATCAAACCATGTTAGATGATATACAATATTAAATTTCCAAATCATATCATGATCACATACATAAAAGACATAATAGAAACATCCATTAGCACTTAGAGTCTTTCAAGGAAATTTTAAAATAGCATCTAGTCATGATAACACTTCAATACCTCAATAGAAACATAGTGAAGCAAGTCATATGTCATAAAAACTACAGAATAAAGTAATACATAGATGACATAGGACCTAAGATAGTATCTAGTGCCAAGGCCCTGAAATCTTCCACATAAATACAATCACCAGAATATCAAGTGTTTGAGAGGTATAATAAAATATCAAGACATAATACTCTCAACACTAGAACCACTCGCAAAGGTTGTACCCACTGGTCAGAAGTACATGTGATCATCACCGCCAGAGGGAGGAGGAGGAGGAGGAGGAGCCTGATAAGCAAGATGCCACTGCTGCATCATCTCGTACATCTCATCTTGGCGGTTGATCATCCTATCAACTTTTGCTTCATGCCTCTGCTCCGTCTACTGCCATCCATGAATGTCCTCGCGGATGACGTGAACATCCTCCCGGAGCCCATGAACATCCACCTGGAGCTGGGTAATCTCTGCACGTGTGACCAGCTCAGTGGGCTCTGCATCTGCGTCTGCGACCTCTGGGCGCTCCCTCTAAACAAATGCTCCCTGTCTACACTCAATACCTGCCAAGGACAATTGGCGCGTGCCAATCTGATCATAGTCCTTTGACAGGTGCCTGACCTGACCACTACACACTCGGATGCCAAAATGTAGGTGGAAAAATGTTGTAAGGATGTGACAAAAGGGCATATATATCTTCCCATTGACACTATAGGAAGAATGACAGATAGCTCTAAAAACCTAGAGGGAGACATCAATGTCCAACCTCCTCTCTAAAGCATACATCATCACCAAATGTGGGAGTCTAACCTTAGACCTCCCCTTGGTGACAATAGGCAGGATGCATTCGACAACGACCTTATACAATACATGACTAAATGGTCGCATGGGTTTAGCATCAAAAAGACACTCCGAGTCATTCCTATGTCTTCGGAAATAATGCATGTGAATTTGATCAATAGTGACTCCAGGAAACTCTAAAGGTTCAACAACAGTAGGAAAATACACAGATGCATTGTTGGACGCCCTACACTGGAGGAAACCGGCTAAACCCATGACAGAGAAGGGGATAGGGACACCAGCAACTCGGGACTCATACAAATTGTTATCAGAGTCAATACATGTCAAATTTGCATAAAACTCTGAACACAAGTCAATGTCTATGTCCTGCTGGCAGTAAACTAGCTTATCTAACTGAAAATGAGCGATCATTTCAGCCAACTGGGGTGACTTTTCTTGAAAGAAAGTTTTGTTCAGGTATCTGCAATTCATTACTACAAATTCATTTTCTTCAAAATGCTTCTTATACTCCAGGGATCTAAACCTAGATTCCCCCTGACTCTGGTGAGATGACCCTTCACCCCTAGATCTCTTAGAAGTCATCCTAAAACACCACAAACACACATGCATGCCAAGATAACCCCCAAAAAGGAAAAACATCAAGGAATACACACAAAAATGTCATATTAGTGTCAAAACATGGTTTAATTAAGAAAAATGAACCTTGAAACGCAATACCTTTTCATCCTTCTCATGTTGACTTGAGTTTGAGAATGTGGCTTGAAGGGAAGAAGTTTTAGCAAACCCTAGAAGTATATCGAGGTTGGAGGAGGGCTTAGAGAGAAGTTTTAGGGCTCGGGAGAGGTTGAGGACGAGAGAGGGACTTGGGAGAAGAAGAAATCGCCGGGGGTGGAACGCCAAAACCCTAGGTTTGGCCACCCCCGCGCGATCTCAGCCTTATAAAGTCTCGCCTAGCAGTCGACTGCCCCATGGGCAAGTGACTGCGAAAACCCACAGAAAGCTTCTGTGTTCATTGGCAGGTGACTGCCTTATGGGCAGGTGACTGGTATCTGAGATTTAGTTTTTCAGGCCGAAATTCAGTAATGCACTAATAATTCCACAAATTCCAAAAAAATCTGAAATTTTGTGGGAAGATTTGTGGATCCTATTCCTACTTATGAAAAATATAATATTAATCAAAACTATCCTGAATCCCAAGATTGATACAAACTTCAAACTTCTCTAAATTGTATCATATAACCTTTTTCCCAAAAGTTCTAATTTCGAACTCACCTTGATGCTTCTTTCCATATCTCTTCACAATCCATGCATAGCATCGAGTTATATGGTATTTAAGCATTAAAACCAATTTCTCTCAGTTATAATCCCATTTTCAATCTTTTTCCCTATAACTCTCCTTTTAGTGTGCCAATCCTCTAGGATTAGAGCTAATATTAGCCTTCTCCTCCTATTGGCACATTCTCCTAGTGAATCTATTCTTGTAGGAGAAATCCACCTGAGATCCATTGACCATGGATCCCATTTTGGCTTCTCATGCTCTCCCTAGAGCTCCTAGTCCTAGTTACCTCCCTAGGTAACTCTTCTACAAGGGCAAGACCATACCGGTGCTCCTCCGGTGCTTCTTAACCTTCCACTCTTACTCTTTTCACCCTATAGACCTTTTTCTTGGTCAATTCCTTTCCTTTTTCTTTAAATGACTTTTCTTTGTCATTTTTGACCTTTTCTTTACCATACTCATAGGGCATCCTCGAATATGATACTTTATCAATTTATGCCCTCATAGAATGATATCTTGAACCCGGTCTACCATTCCTAAGATTTTGGTCCTTTGATATCATGTTCAATTCCTTGGTTCCTTGAATGACCCTTCCTAGGTTTCTTTCTAACTTATCAAGTTTTGCTCTTAAAATTTGATTTTCCTTTTCTAACTTTCTAACCTTAGGATCATTAAACCTACTTTGATCATTTGTAGGCACACCCATTTTCTTAGGCATATATTTCCCTTTCTTAGAATTTATCCCTTGGTCTTTATTCCTAGAGTTCCTAGATTTATCATACATCATAGAATTCTTGGTGGTTTGACATACAAAATTGTTTCTATTCCTATCATGATATTTAAAACCAAAAACACGCATGGGCACGCAATTGTTACCAATTCATACAAGAATTTTGAGCATTCATGGAAAAATTTGAAGCATAAGTAGAATTGGAGGTTAACTCGGTTACCCTTGGGGCTCCCCCTTGATGAGTGCTCCTCTTCCTTTCTTCTTTCTCTCATTTCCTAAGATGCTCCATCTTCTTGATGTAACGCCCCAAAATTTCCATTTTTAGTTCTTAAAGTCCTTAGAATTATTTAGAAATAGTTTAGAAATATTCTAGATATTTTTAGGAATTTTTTAGAGTATTTTTATGGAATTTTCCGAGTCCGTTTGGTATTTTTGGAAAAAGAAAAAGAAAAAAGGGAAAAAAAAAGCCAAAAATGGAAAAAAAAACTAATTAAGGGCAGCCGGAGATCGAACCTGCGACCACCACGAGACCAAGGGAGCGCGCGGCCAGCTGGGCTAGGTATCAAGCACAGAAAAGGAAAGAAGGACAAATACTTAAGCTGTAGTTAGGTTGATCCGACCCTTAAGTATAAATAGCTAATTAAAGAGAGAAGTTTTATTTTCTCTCAAACCCTCTCCCTCTCCCAATTGCGCCGACCCCTTCTCTCCCTCTCCTCTCTTGGGCGACACCAACACCAAGCCAAGAGGGCCGGCCGAGACCCTTCTCCAAGAGATAATTCTATATTCGGGATCCCCGCGACGAGAGGAACGCGTAGACGTGAAGAATTCTCCGAGATCTCAAGTTTCTCCCGAGCTCTAGACATCAATCTTGGTTGTAAGTCCAAGATATCAATGTAAGTACTGCTCACCTGCAGTAAGAGACGGTTTTTCCGCGAGAATTTCCTTTAAAAGTTTTTAGAAGAGATATTTCCTTTTTGTTTGAGTTTTTGCATGTGATCTTAGTTCATTATATGCTTATATATGTTGATTAATACCCTATGTGAGTTTAGGGTCCAAGAAAAGCTATGAGAAAAGAAAAGAAAAGATAAAGATAAGAAAAGAAAAGGCCAAGGCCTTAAGAAATCCCCAAAAGTCAAGACTTAGGGATTTTAGCACGCAAGGTGCTCCAGAAAAATGCCAAGGCATTTACAGATCAGAAAGAAAAGAAAGAAAAGCTATTTTATTTTATAAGGCCAGTACCCGGCGTCCAAGGGCGTCGTTAAAGAAATCCAGGTGTCCAATTCCAAGGTCTTGGCTCTGGTAGACCAAGGTCTGCTCTATTAGGATTGGTGGCTCGCTACCCCAACCTTTTAGGGAACGCGCATCAGATGGTACTTACGTCTTCAGTGGATCCAAGTGATTAGTATTTTCAAGTATATGCTTTAGCAAAGTTTTCGAAAATTTAAGAAAGTTTTCAAAAGTTAAAGAATAGCTAAAGTTTCAAGTTGAGCCAAGAAAAGTAGATTGAGATTATTTATTGCTTGAGTATGCATGTTTTGAGTTATACATGTCCTTAGTTTTCTTTCAAGCATATTAGTATCTCATATGATGTTCAGTTTGATCTAGAAGCATGTTTGCATATTTCGAGTTTTTGTGAGCTAGATAGTACTTACTAAGCTTTTTGCTTACTAGTTGCATTTTCCTCTTGCTGCAGATAAAGGTAAAGGCAAGCAATTCTGAAGGAAGCGACGAGGCGGTGCTGAGCAAAGTGTGTGTGGTGGCTGATTATGGAGAGATCTTAGGCACAAGACAATTTAGTTATTTGAATTGCAATGTTTAAGTTTATTCAAATTTCAAGTTCTTGCTTATGGAGATTATAGAGTATTTGAGTTTTGGATAGTTTTACATGCTCAATTTCTTATAGTAAAGATTCCTTGTCATTTCATTTAGCATACGTATTCTTATGTATGCATTGGATGAGTAGAAAAGTGAGTAGTTAAAGATATTGATACTTTGTTAGAGAAAAAGGTGTTTGTGCCAAGATAGTATCAATTTCCCTTTCGAATCAAGTTTTTATTGCTTAAGTATGTTTAGAAAAGTTGCTTTCTCATTCCATAATGCCTTAGTGATGTTATAGAACTTTGTATGATGAGTTTAAATGGCCAGAAGTCAAGATTGGTACAAACTCTATTGTTAAAGCTTATATAAACTTGTTTAGTTTATTTTCTTCCATAAAAGTTTTAAATTCAAGTTTATGGATTCGTTTGATTGGCTAAATTGTTTAGGAAACTGTCATAGAGTGTAGAAATGGTGTCATGATTGCATATGGCTCGAAATATTAGGTTGGTGGGAGTTAAAGCAACTGCCGAAACCTGTAAAACTGCTCATAGGCGTATCAGTCGACTGCCACGTCATCAGTCGACTGGTACGGCAGTTTAAGAGGGTAAGGCTGTTTCAACAGGTATTAGCTATGAGATTTGAGAAGAAAGTATGACATGGTGTTATGCATGATGACTTATGTTAGAATATAATTGTTAGAAGAATTTAAAGAAAAAAAAGAATTCCGCATTTCTTTTAGTCATGTATAAGAGTAGAGAAGTAGAGAAAGTAACGATCCGTCTAAGACAGTAAGAAGGCGGGTCGCTACAGGTGGTATCAGAGCAGTTCCCATTCTCCAGCATCACACACACATCAGCATCAACCTTGCCGTCTTCAAGTAAGAAAGCTTTAAGTTTCAGTTTTTCTATTGCTCCTTTACTTAACTTCAGTATAGAGAAATGCTTAAGTACTTACTCATATGTGCATAGAACAAGGAAGCATGTTTAATACCTTAGTATCACGGAATCATGTTTAATCCCTAGAATGGATATTAGAAAATGCTTAAGTACTTACTTGATTTGCCCAAAAGTAAGTTTTGGGATTATGGCACGCATGGTGCTTGATAAAAGTTTTGAGTAAGACCAAGGTCTTACTAAGCCCTAGAACGAGTTCTAGGACTAAGAAATGAGATAAGAATCAAGACCAAGGTCTTGTTGTATCCTAAAGCAAGTTTGGGAACATTACCATTAAGTGTTAAGTTATACATTTGAGGACGTCCTAGAAAGGCCCAAAACGAGGAGCAAGCTCCTAGAAGGCAAGAAGCGTACCTCATTCAGTAGGAGAAACTGAAGCCAGGGAACTTCCCAGGCACAAGCAAACCATGGGATGCTTAAGCATGGTTCAAAACGTTGGAAAGAATAGTAGGGCTACTGGACTGGCATGAGGTAGAGAAGATAAAGTGTGCATCTTTCTGCCTTACGGGAGATGCTAGAATATAGTGGAAGAGAGTCAAGGCCAAGAGAAATGTCAGCCAGATGACATGGGCCGACTTCGAGACTGAGTTCTTCGAAGAATACTCTCACATGCAAGTAACCAACAAGCATTATGATGAATTCACGGAGTTCAGACAAGGAGAACTATCCGTGGATGAAGCAGTGAAGATGTTTAAGCGGTTAGCTCATCTGTGCCCAGAGCTAGTTAGCACAGAAAAAGAGATAGTTAGGCTAATGCTCAAGATGTTAAGGCCTGAGATAGCGTTGAAGGGGGGCTAGCGGTGTTAAGAGGCTGCAAACCTCCGAGAACTAATAAGTAGTGCTTTGATCACTGAGCACTACTTAAACAGTATAAAGGCCACCAGAAAGGTTGAACGATGAAGTTCTTAACAACCTTACCGTCAGGGGAAGTAATGGCCTCTACTGAGAGGCTAAGGGCAGTATCAATCTAGATTTCCAACCGAGAGCTCTACAGTGACTCGTTAGTCCTTGAGATGAAGGATTACGATGTCATTTTAGGAATGGACTTCTTGAGCAAGTATAATGCTTCTATAGACTGCCGCAAGAAAAAGTCAAGTTCACACCAGAAGCAGAACCTTCGGTTGAGTTTATTGGAGACCCAAGGAGAAAGATAAATAGGTTCCTACCTACCTTACAAGCTCAGAGAATGTCAGAGAAGGGGTGCTCTGTTTCTAGCTCATATAGTGGATGCGAGTCAAGGAGAAGGATTGAAGAGAGAAGAAGTGAGGGTAGTCTGTGACTATCCTGAGGTGTTTCCTGAAGAGTTACCAGGACTCCCTCCCAATCGGAAATTGAGTTTGAAATTGAGTTGGCCCCAGGAACCAACCCAATTTCGAAGGCACCTTATCGCATGGCACCAGCAGAACTGAAAGAATTACAAGAACAATTGCAAGAGCTGCTTGACAAGGGTTTCATCCGCCCAGTCATTCACCTTGGGGAGCTCCTGTACTTTTCGTCAAGAAGAAGGATGGGTCTATGCGTCTGTGCATAGACTACAGAGCTCTGAACAAGGTAACCATCAAGAACAAGTACCCCCTTCCTAGAATAGATGATTTATTTGATCAACTCAAAGGGGCTACAGTGTTCTCGAAGATAGATCTGCGTTCTGGGTATCATCAGCTAAGGTTAAAGAAGTGACATCCCCAGGACGGCCTTCAGGACAAGATACGGCCACTACGAATTTGTAGTAATGCCTTTTGGAGTAACCAATGCTCCAGCAGTCTTCATGGAGCTGATGAACCACATCTTCAGGGAGTATCTCGATAAATTCGTCATTGTATTTATTGATGATATTCTCATATACTCACAGACTCCAGAGGACCATGCTACACACTTGAGGATAGTGCTGCAGATCCTTCAGCAGGAGAAGCTCTATGCAAAATTCTCAAAGTGTGAGTTTTGGCTAGATCAGGTGACCTTCCTAGGTCACATTGTATCCAAAGAAGGCATTCAAGTTGATCCAGCCAAGATAGAAGCAGTCAGCAACTGGTGTAGACCCAAGAATGCCAGTGAAATCAGAAGCTTCTTAGGCCTGGCAGGATATTACAGAAAATTTGTGGAGGACTTTTCCAGGATAGCCTCTCCACTCACAGCCTTGACCAGAAAGAACAAGAAGTTTGAATGGTCAGATAAATGCGAGCACAGTTTTCTAGAGCTGAAGAAGAGACTGACCAGTGCTCCCATCCTGACTGTTCCAGAGAGTGACAAGGCCTTTGACATCTACAGTGATGCATCCAAGATGGGCCTTGGAGCTGTCCTCATGCAAGACGGTAAAGTAATAGCATATGCCTCCAGACAGCTCAAGGACTATGAGAAGAATTACCCTACCCACGACCTTGAGCTAGCAGCTGTGGTTTTTGCACTGAAGCTCTGGAGACACTACCTGTATGGAGTGCAGTGCAGAATCTTCACAGACCATCAGAGTTTGAAGTACTTCTTCACTCAGAAAGATCTGAATATGAGGCAGCGCAGGTGGCTAGAGTTGGTCAAAGATTATGACTGTGAAATCCTCTACCACCCAGGTAAAGCTAATAAAGTGGCAGATGCACTGAGCAGAAAATCCTGTGCGGCACTGATGTCCTTATCATCACTGTCTCTACCACTTCAGAAAGAAATAAAGAATTTTGGAGTCGAGGTAATAATTGGGCAACTTTCTGCATTGACTCTAGAGTCAACCCTGCTTATAGATATACAAGAAAGCAAGATCAAGACCCAGAAATCCAGAAGATCAAGCAGGGGATCCAAGAGGCAGAAAATTCAGAGTTTCGAGTATCAGATAGTGGCATCCTCTATTTTGGAGACCGCCTTTGCGTCCCCAATGATGAGGAACTAAGAAAGAATATTTTAGAAGAAGCCCACAGTACCCCGTACTCTATGCATCCTGGTTCTACCAAGATGTACCAAGATTTAAAGCAAAGGTTCTGGTGGTCTGGACTCAAGCGAGACGTGGCCAGATATATCAGTACCTGCTTGACCTGCCAGAGGGTCAAAGCCGAGCACCAGAGACCAGGAGGAGTTCTGCAGCCACTTCCCATTCCAGAGTGGAAGTGGGAAGAAATATCCATGGACTTTATCACAGGTCTTCCAAGAACCACCCATGGACACGATGCAATTTGGGTGATAGTGGACAGATTGACCAAGTCTGCCCACTTCCTAGCCATCAAGTTATCGCATTCGGTAGAGCAATTAGCACAGCTGTACGTGAAAGAAGTAATCAGGCTTCACGGAGTCCCGAAGTCGATCGTTTCTGACAGAGATGGGCGATTCATCTCCCATTTTTGGAGGTGTGTTCAGGACGCCCTAGGCACCAAACTTCAGTTCAGCACAGCCTTCCATCCCCAGACAGATGGACAAACAGAGAGAGTAAATCAGATTTTAGAAGACATGCTCAGGGCTTGTGCGTTGGACTTTAAGGGTAGTTGGTGCAAATTTCTGTGCTTAGCTGAGTTTGCCTACAACAATAGCTATCAGGCCACCATCAGGATGGCACCTTATGAGGCATTATATGGCAGGAAATGTAGATCACCCATATGTTGGCAAGAAGCTGGTGAGAAGAAAGAGATGGAGTCAGGACTAGACAGCCAGACTGAGCTTATAGATGAGACCACTCAGGCTATCCAGACGATCCGCCAGAGGATTGAGACTGCCCAGAGTCGACAGAAAAGTTATGCTGACACACGCCGTAGACCACTTGAATTCCAAGTTGGAGATTCAGTATTTCTCAAGGTCGCTCCTATGAAGGGAGTGATGAGATTTGGTAAAAAGGGTAAGCTAAGTCCTCGCTACATAGGACCCTACAAGATCATAAAGAGAGTTGGTAAGGTAGCATATGAGCTGGACTTACCAGAGGATATGTCAGCTATCCACAGTACATTTCATGTCTCTATGCTAAAGAAGTGTATTCACGACCCTAGCCAAGTGATTCAGCCTCAGTCAGTACAGATTCAAGAAGATCTTAGCTATGAGAGCAGACCGACACAAATAGTGGACAAAGCAGTTAAAAGATTAAGAAACAAAGAAGTGCCACTAGTGAAGGTCATCTGGCAGAATCAAAAGCATGAAGAGGCTACTTGGGAACGTGAGGACAGCATGAGAGAGAGATATCCAGAATTATTCTAAGTTCGAGGACGAACTTTTTATAAGGTATGGGGGATTGTAACGCCCCAAAATTTCCATTTTTAGTTCTTAAAGTCCTTAGAATTATTTAGAAATGGTTTAGAAATATTCTAGATATTTTTAGGAATTTTTAGAGTATTTTTATGGAATTTTCCGAGTCCGTTTGGTATTTTTGGAAAAAGAAAAAGAAAAAAGGAAAAAAAAGCCAAAAATGGAAAAAACTAATTAAGGGCAGCCGGAGATCGAACCCGCGACCACCACGAGACCAAGGGAGCGCGCGCCAGCTGGGCTAGGTATCAAGCACAGAAAAGGAAAGAAGACAAATATTTAAGCTGTAGTTAAGTTAATCCGCCCCTTAAGTATAAATAGCTAATTAAAGAGAGAAGTTTTATTTTCTCTCAAACCCTCTCCCTCTCCCAATTGCGCCGACCCCTCCTCTCCCTCTCCTCTCTTGGGCGACACCAACACCAAGCCAAGAGAGCCGTCCGAGACCCTTCTCCAAGAGATAATCCTATATTCGGGATCCCCGCGACGAGAGGAACGCGTAGACGTGAAGAATTCTCCGAGATCTCAAGTTTCTCCCGAGCTCTAGACATCAATCTTGGTTGTAAGTCCAAGATATCAATGTAAGTACTGCTCACCTGCAGTAAGAGGCGGTTTTTCCGCGAGAATTTCCTTTAAAAGTTTTTAGAAGAGATATTTCCTTTTTGTTTGAGTTTTTGCTTGTGATCTTCGTTCATTATATGCTTATATATGTTGATTAATACCCTATGTGAGTTTAGGGTCCAAGAAAAGCTATGAGAAAAGAAAAGAGAAGATAAAGATAAGAAAAGAAAAGGCCAAGGCCTTAAGAAATCCCCAAAAGTCAAGACTTAGGGATTTTAGCACGCAAGGTGCTCCAGAAAATGCCAAGGCATTTACAGATAAGAAAGAAAAGAAAGAAAAGCTATTTTATTTTATAAGGCCAGTACCCGGCGTCCAAGGGCGTCGTTAAAGAAATCCAGGTGTCCAATTCCAAGGTCTTGGCCCTGGTAGACCAAGGTCTGCTCTATTAGGATTGGTGGCTCGCTACCCCAACCTTTTAGGGAACGCGCATGAGATGGTACTTACGTCTTCAGTGGATCCAAGTGATTATATTTTCAAGTATATGCTTTAGCAAAGTTTTCTAAAGTTTTCAGAAAGTTTTCAAAAGTTAAAGAATAGCTAAAGTTTCAAGTTGAGCCAAGGAAAGTAGGTTGAGATTATTTATTGCTTGAGTATGCATGTTTTGAGTTACACATGTTCTTAGTTTTCTTTCAAGCATATTAGTATCTCATATGATGTTCAGTTTGAGCTAGAAGCATGTTTGCATATTTCGAGTTTTTGTGAGCTAGATAGTACTTACTAAGCTTTTTGCTTACTAGTTGCATTTTCCTCTTGCTGCAGATAAAGGTAAAGGCAAGCAATTCTGAAGGAAGGCGACGAGGCGGTGCTGAGCAAAGTGTGTGTGGTGGCTGATTATGGAGAGATCTTAGGCACAAGACAATTTAGTTATTTGAATTGCAATGTTTAAGTTTATTCAAATTTCAAGTTCTTGCTTATGGAGATTATAGAGTATTTGAGTTTTGGATAGTTTTACATGCTCAATTTCTTAGAGTAAAGATTCCATGTCATTTCATTTAGCATAGTATTCTTATGTTGCATTGGATGAGTAGAAAAGTGAGTAGTTAAAGATATTGATACTTTGTTAGAGAAAAAGGTGTTTGTGCCAAGATAGTATCAATTTCCCTTTCGAATCAAGTTTTTATTGCTTAAGTATGTTTAGAAAAGTTGCTTTCTCATTCCATAATGCCTTAGTGATGTTATAGAACTTTGTATGATGAGTTTAAATGGTCAGAAGTCAAGATTGGTACAAACTCTATTGTTAAAGCTTATATAAACTTGTTTAGTTTATTTTCTTCCATAAAAGTTTTAAATTCAAGTTTATGGATTCGTTTGATTGGCTAAATTGTTTAGGAAACTGTCATAGAGTGTAGAAATGGTGTCATGATTGCATATGGCTCGAAATATTAGGTTTGGTGGAGAGTTAAAGCAACAGCCGAAAACCTGTAAAACTGCTCCCAGGCGTATCAGTCGACTGCCACGTCATCAGTCGACTGGTACGGGCAGTTTAAGAGGGGTAAGGCTGTTTTCAACAGGTATTAGCTATGAGATTTGAGAAGAAAGTATGACATGGTGTTATGCATGATGACTTATGTTAGAATATAATTGTTAGAAGAATTTAAAGAAAAAAAAGAATTCCGCATTTCTTTTAGTCATGTATAAGAGTAGAGAAGTACAGAGAAAGTAACGATCCGTCTAAAGACAGTAAGAAGGCGGGTCGCTACACTTGAGCTCTCCTTTCCTTGGGCATTTTGTATGATAATGCCCGAGCTCCCCGCATGTGAAACATCGGATTCTCCTTCTTTTGTTTTGAACTTCCTCATCCCTACAACCTTCATTAGATTTAAATTGAAAGGATTTGGGCTTAGGAATTACCTCCTTTTTACCTAGTGGGCACTTATCCTTGTAGTGTCTCTTTTTGTTGCAACCAAAGCACATAATATGCTCTTTTGACTTGACTTTGATGGAGGTGGAAGTCTTTTCTTGCTCTTGTGTGGATGAGGGTCTCTCCTTCCCCTCAACATTTGAATTTGTCATTTCTTCTTCTTCTTCGGATGGGATGGATGCTTTTCCACTCAATTCTTCCAGTTTACTTAACAATTCAATTTCTCTTCCATCTTCTTGGATTGATTTCCTCACACTTTTCCACTCTTTGAGTTGATGTGGGGTTCTTATGAACTTCTTCCAATTTATTCCACAATTTGCATGCATTTGAATATTTCCCTACATCACTCAAAACATAGTTAGGCAACATATTAATCAAAATATTGATTACATTTTCGTTTGCCCTAGATTGCTCTTACTGTTCACTTGTCCAATATCTAGGGCGAAGCTTCTCTCCGTGCTTGTCTCTGGGGATCTCAAATGGTTCTTCTAGCACCATTACACACTCCCAATCCATGCCGAGCCACATCTTCATTCTATCTCTCCAATAATCAAAATTTTCATGCTCGTATGGTGGTGGTGAGTTGATATCGTCACCCAACTTGTCTTCCATGACTCTTTTCCTCTAGCGAGTGCTCCCTCGGCGATTAGTCCGATCAAGAGCGGTCTTTCGCTCTGATACCAACTGAAGGATCGTCTAGGCGTGCTAGAGGGGGGTGAATAGCACTTTATCGTCGTTTTGATCTCTACAAAGTCGTTAGCCCAGCGGAAACAATAATATGCAAAGTAAATAAGAAATAAGCAATGCTAACAACCTGATTTACTTGGTATCCACCCCGATTGGGTGACTAATTCAAGAATCCTTCGGTGGATCAACCCCCGGATAACCTCCGACTAGATCTGTCGCTCCTTGTGGGTGGAGAAACCTCGCCACATCACTTCGGACGCTCTCTGATCACAATAGACTACTAACCCACTTTATCCAAGCGAATTTCATCAAGCAAGATAGTAGGAAACGAGCCCCATTAAATAGGGCTCGAATCTAAAAATAGCCGCCACCAGTCGACTGCCCCTGGGGCAGTCGACTGGTACCACTCAGATTCGACCGTTACAGTACAACATTCGAATCTTCCAGCTGTTCCAGTCAACACCAGTCGACTGCCCCTGGGCCAGTCGATTGGTACACACCTACGCCTAAGGTTTTACTCCCGAGTACAGATCTCTCCGCACTCAAACCCTCCTGGCTTAGCCCCTGAGTACACACACCCATACTCAGATCCTTACAACTCAATTGACTCTTCACCAGCAGTCTTGACTGTTGTCTTCACGCCCTCTTCATCTTTGGCCCTCGTCCCTCGGATGCGCACGCAAGCCTCCAACTTGCCTCCATGCCACCCTTCACGTATGCCTCGAAGTCCGCGTCCCTCGGCTCATCATCTCTGCTATCCAACGGTCCCTCGGATGCGCACGCAAACCTCCAGCTTGCCTCCATGCGATCCTTCACCTAAAGTCATCAACTAAGTCCATGTGTACCTGTACACCTACACACTCATATACACATATGAGAACAACACAAATCCTAACTTAACCATATTGCCCACACATCAAAATATCATGATCCTCCAGATCATCTCAGGGTCGATTGCCCCAACAGATACCTGTTTGTCACTTAGAAATAGGTGAGATGTTTAGGACCTAATAATGTAATCCAACTCAACCAACTCAATTAATTTTACCTTTAATATACCTTTAATTAAACTTAATTAAAGTTAAATAAATTCAAATTAATAATTCAATTTAATCCAACTTAATATTTTCTAAAAATCAACCTCATATTATCAAAAAACCAACTTAATATTTTCAAAAATTAAACTTAATATTTTCAAAAATTCAATCTAATATTTTTCAAAAATTTAACTTAATGTTTTCAAAAATTCAATCTAATATTTTTCAAAATTTAACTTAATGTTTTTAAAAATTCAATTTAACATTTTCAAAAATTTAACTTAATATTTTCGAAAATCCAACTTAATATTTTCAAAAATCAAACTTAAGATTTTCAAAAATCAAATTTAATATTTTAAAAAATTCAACTTAATATTTTCAAAAATCAAATTTAATATTTTCAAAAATTCAAATTAATATTTTCAAAAATCAAATTTAATATTTTCAAAAATTCAACTTAATAATTTCAAAAATTCAACTTAATATTTTCAAAAATTAAACTTAATATTTTTAAAAATTTAACTTAATGTTTTAAAAATTAAATATTTTCAAAATTCAATTTAACAATTTTCAAAGTCTAAATTAGTCTTTCAAATTCAATCTAACTAAATTTTAATTAACTTAAACACTTTTGCATAAACTCATTCATTCAACTTAGGTTTTGATTGAATTATTTGAACCTGGTCAAAAGTGTTCAACCGGGCGCCCGAGACCCTCACGGGCACCCGATGCTTTAAACCCTCCCAAGGCCGTCAAAGGCTACCATGCCTGAGCCATGCCTTAATTCAGGCGCCCGAGTAATATCTTGGGCGCCTCATCTCTGCCATGGGCGCCTCATGACCCTCACGGGCGCCCAGGAAGGGCTTTATAAGCCCTCGCCCATGGCACCCTCTCCACACCAAATCACAACTTCTTCCTCACTTGAGCTTTCCAAGCATCCCAAGTCTTTCTCTCTTCTTCCTCTCCTACGATGCCTCCTCAGTATGTTTGTTTAAGAGCTTGTCTTTTTTCAACTTATTGTTATTAATCAATTTCAATTATTGATTATTATAATTAGCAAACGTCGTCCTGCCGAGACCGACCCCGGTACCGAGCCTAGCCCTGACCTTAGGTTTCCTACATTAGCCCTTTTTAATAAGTTTGCTACCACTACGTACAAACCCTTAAAGACTAGCTATCTAAATAGGGATTTCTTTACCCAATCTTGATCCACCGCCATAGATGTTATTAATTACTACCAATTAGAATGATTAGTGTACTGCAATGGTTGCATAAATACGACTTTATGTGCCGAGTTTTATAATAACTTGGTCAAAGTCGATGACTTCTGTTATACTACTACTGTTCAGACCCTTCCACTTACCATTTCACCTACTTTGCTTAATAGATTTCTTAGACTACGACTCTCTCAATCCACCTTCTTTTGCTATCCTCTTATGGATCTTCCCTTTTCTGCTCCTTACTCCCACATTACCCTCGATATTCTCTACTCTTATTTTTTCGGAGGTGTGAGAGATCCGACGGTGCAGAATTTTCGATCCGTCGATCTACGCATCCAAGACTACGCCCTTTATCGAGTCTTGGTCCGCTGCATTCTTCCCCTGACTTCACAGGATGTAGCGGTTATGCGACCCTTTCACTCATTCTTACTTTACGTGATGATCCACCATCTGGACATAGACATCGGTCTACATATGTTCCAAACGATCATCTATGCCTCTAGCATCTCCACTCACTCTAGAGTGCGGACACCCTACTGTCACATCCTGATCGCACTTTTCCATCATTACGGTCGTGATGTTTCTATCGGAGAGATCATCACGATGACCGAGTTTGACGAAATAGAAATTTTTCCCTAACCGTTGTAGATATCTCGGCCACCAGGGTCATATCATGGAGACAACGAGGTGCTCCACCCCAAGTCGACTTGGACGACAAGGTGGACTTTGATGTAGCAGATGTCGCCGCCGAGATCGAGGAGCAACTGAGGGAGTCTCCACCACCACCTCCTCCGATGACTACGGACCAACGCCTCACACGGATAGAGATGGAGGTTCATAGTCTTCGAGAGGATATGGAGGCCCATCACGTCAAGCAGATGGATGCCCTTCAGGCCCGACATGATGAGAGGCTCGTAGCAGACCAAGCCCGACATGAGGAGATGATGTCCATGGTTCATTCATTGTATCCAGACCCTTCTTGACATCCGGGCTCGTCTTTTTAGCTTGATGTTATACTAGGGATTTGTTTTCTAACTTTCCTTATTTGTAAATGTTAACTTGATCATCTACTTTAGATTTATGCACTCTGAGTTGATTATCTCTTGGAATGTGCTTAGTAGAATAAGAATGTTTTTTAACTATTTTATTATCTTATAAATTTGTTTTTAAAATCATATTATTTTAAAAATGTTTTTCCGACTTAGTTTTTTATAAAAAATTACCTCCTTCAAAAACTAGGGTTTTTATACGAAATGGACTTAGGTTAGGACTTAACCCTAGCATTGCATGCTCCTATAGATCTAGAAGTCAGCATCTCACAAGCACATTAAGGTACTTTGATTGATAACCTAGATTGGGTTGAGATGCTTAGGTCTATGCATTGACTCAAGATGCTTTAAGTCAGTGCATTAAGAGCAGTTGGGGCGATAAATACAATTGAACAGTAATTAAGTTAAGTATTCAAGCTTAGAAAGTCTAACTTAATCAGACTACTTAACTTGACTAACCCAAGTGAAAGCTACTGTTATATAACAGTTAGAAGTAGCAAACTGAGTTAGATAGAGACCAAAAGAAATTAATTTAAACTTTTTTTTTGAAATATTTCTTCTTGCTTGGACTCACTAGAATGATAATTAGGTTCAAAACTTATTACTTGGGTCAAACTTAGTTCATTTCTATTACTTGCTGCCGGTCAATTTTTTTTATTGTTTTTACAAATCAAGTAGGCTTTGATACACAACTATTTTTTTCATGCCAAATATATTTTTTATTTTTTTTATATATGACAAAGGGGGAAAGTAAAAAAAAAGTAAAATTAAAAAAAATTCCCTAAGTAAAGTTTAAAAAAATTCCCGTCAAAATCTTTTTTTTCAAAAAAGTAAAGTTAAAAACTTTTTCCCTCAAAATCATTTTTTCGGAAAAGTGAAGTTGAATTTTTTTTTCTTCTTTTTCTAAAAAGTAAACTTTAAAGGAAAACTTTGGTTCTGAAAAATTTTTGAGAAAATATTTGTTAAATTAAACTCTTTTTCAGAAAATTCTCTTTAAGAAAAACTTTATGTTAGAAGCTTTCAAAAATTATTTTTCTTAAGAATTTCTTTTCCTCAAATGTTTTCAATAATTTTTTTACTTAGAAAAAACTTTCAAAATAGAAAAATTGCATATTTTCAAAAGCTTCAGGGGAAAGGAGCTTTATACAATAGTCAAATTTTTGCTAAGTTTTTCAAAAATATTGAAAATATTCTAAGGAGAAAGGAGGAGAATACTAATCAAGGGGGAGAGTAGAAAATTATTTTTCTTTCCTTCTAGTATATAACTATGATGTATCTTTTTCATGTATGTATTTAACTTAACTTTTGAACTGTGTTGCCATAAATCAAAAAGGGGGAGATTGTTGGTGTCAGAAGCACCAGATCGAACCAGGTTTTGATAATGGCAAAGGGTTCAAAGTTAAGTTTATATTGTGATTTAATGGATTTACCAAGTGTGTAGGAAATGCCTAGTTCACCTAGGCACGAAGTCTCACCTGTAAGGTTGAGCAAGAAGACCTGACCAAGGGTTGGGCAAGAAGTCCTAGTCGTGGACTGGGTACTGAAATCCTGATCCGGAAGATCGGGCAGGAGTCTTAGCAGAGTGAGGATTGCGGACAGAAGTAGAGGCAGGTCGAGGTACGAACGTCTCAAGATCCGACAGTCTCGGAGGTCGAGCAAAAGTCCAACCGGAGGAGCCGATTGGCAAAAGGTAACTTCTCCTGAGAGGAGTAGGTGAGGACGCGTTCCCCGGAAGAGGGAACAGTAGGCGTCGGTTCGACCTAGGGTTTCATTTTGAAATCTAAACTCAGAACCAAGACAACTCCGGCTGTTATGCATGAATTTATTATTAATATTATATTGTTCATGGACTAACTCTGGTTGCAGGAGTTAAAGAGTAGCTGTTGCATCCCAGGCGCCTGAAAGGGTTCAGGCGCCCGAGAGACCAGGCGCCTAACAAGTAACATGCGCCTGTGTTGAGGTGTTTCCAGTGGGTGAGAGGCTGAGCTAGCAGGTTATCACATCAACAACTCAAGCACCCGTGAGCCATCAGGCGCCTCAAAGGTCTCAGGCACCCAAGACCGAGGGATAAGTATTGGTCGAGTTTGCGAATATGCACGCATCTGATTCGCTACACGTGGCAGGCGCCCAAGAAGCCTTAGGCGCCCGAGAACAGGCTATATAAGGGGCTTCACCCCTTTGCTTTCCAGATCAACTCAGAATACTTTCAGAACAACTTTCTTGTGACTCAAGCACTCCAACGCTCTCTGAATCTCTTCCGTGCTCGAGTTTCCCACGTCGCCAACGATCAAGATCGATGGCACGCTACCCAAGACGCTTTGCAAACTTTTTGAGGTCGTTGGTATATTTAATTTTGCTATTTAATTCTGTACTCCAATTATACATATGTAAATCATATTTTCGAGTTATAAAATCGCCCAACGAAAACGGTCAAGGACCGTGGGCCTTGGAGTAGGAGTCGTTAAAGACTCTGAACCAAGTAAAAAGAAACTTCTTAGCATTGTTTCTTTATTCTTCCGCTGCGTTTTATGTTTTTTTGAAAAAATTTTAGTAATCGCTATTCACCCCTCCCCCCCCCCCCCCACTATCGATACAACGATCCCACATTAAGTACTTACGAAGGATGAAAGAATATTTTTTGATATTTGGAGGCAATGAGGAGCTAGTTGTAAAGGGTTACAGTGACGCAAGCTTCCAAACTGACAGGGATGATTTTAGATCGCAGTCAGGGTATGTATTTTACTTGAATGGTGGCGCTGTGAGCTGGATGAGTTCGAAGTAGGGCACAATCGCAGATTCTACAACAGAGGTCGAGTATATTGCTGTATCTAATGCAGCAAAAGAGACTATTTAGATCTTGAAGTTCATTACAAATCTTGGTGTGGTTCCTAGTATAGCAGACCAGATAGACCTCTATTGTGACAACAATGGGCCTATTGCATAGGCTAAGGAACCTCGCTCTCATCAGCGGACCAAACACATACTATGACGCGCCCATCTCATTCGAGATATCATCGATAGAGGAGATGTGAGGATATGCAAAGTACCCACTGATGCTAACATCACGGATCCATTGACCAAGGCTTTGGCACAGAAGAAGCATAATGGTCACACTAGGTCACTAGGTATTAGATATTACAGTGATTGACACTAGTACTAGCGGGAGATTGTTAGTAGGAGCTCTAGAGTCAATTATGTGATGATTGACTAGGGACTTTTTTGTATCATATTCTTTCATTAATAAATGCATATTTGGTTATTATACTTTATATTTGTGCCAAATAACTAAGTATAATAATATTCTTAAGTAGTAGGTTTTTATCTACATCATATTGATTGGTTGAATCGATAGTGAGATGATGTAGAAAATACTACACTAAACCATTCCTAGTCAAGCATTAATATTCAAGGACAATATTAATGCATGGAGACTAACATGTAGGTCAATTGATGACTTGAGCTCACAAGTTATGGATATATGAAATCAAATTGACGCATATGTATATATTAGAGAATGTGTACTAAATTGACCCGCCATGAAAAAGTTTCATAGATTGTCATATGAATATCATAAACTTTCTCATGTGACTATTAGTATGAATAGTCCTTAGACCTGAAGTCATTACGGTTCCCTACATATGGAGTTATGTACTTTGGTATCATCAAACGTCACTCGTAACAGGGTAGACTATAAAGGCGATCACTGGGTATATAATGAATTATACGGAGGGATATGAGTGATGTAAATGAGATTTATCCTTCCCATATAACGGAAGTGATATCTGTGGGCCCTTTGATCGAGTAGAACTACTAAAACACATGACTATGCACAAATAAATCAATATGAGATATTGAACTCATTTGTTTGAGTGAGTACTCGGGGATCAAGAAACACAAAGATTGATCGAGGATGACACAGTTTATGCCTCATTGATCAATCTAGATATCGAGGATGGAAGGACAAGGTTATATATTGTTATAGTCACGGAGGTTAAGTCGGATCTCGATTTTCTCATCACTTGGGTAGCAATGATGCATTACTAGATGTCGCTCATTGTTTATGTGTAACGCCCCAAAATTTTCCCATATAAAATGTTATTCATGAAATATTATTATGGATATCAGGAAATATTATGAATTCATGAATATGAAATATTATGAAATTCATGAAATATTATCATGGATATTAGAAAATATTATGAATTCATGAATATGAAATATTATGAAATTCATGAAATATTATCATGGAATATTAGGAAATATTATGAATTCATGAATATGAAATATTATGAAATTCATGAAATATTATTAATATTATGAAATATTATGAATTCATGAAATATTATTAATCTTATGAAATTTCATGATGGGCTTGGCTTAATGGGCTTTGATATAGATTAGTGCAAATCGTGATAAAAAGAAAAGGTAGAAAGGAGGAAGCAAGGATTGAACCTTGAACCTCCTAGTTGCACTCACCATGTCATAACCAATGAACCAAACAATGTTTCTTGTAGAGAGAATAAGAAACATTCTTGTTAAATCGAGGGAAGCGAAGAGGCATGTCTCTTCATGAGAAGAGTATAAATAAGAGAGAGGGAAAGGAAGTTACACTTCCTTTTCTTCTTCCCCACTTCATTTTTCGAAAACCAAGAGCCCTCTCTCCCTTTTCATTTTCGAAAAACACAACCCTAGGGTTCTAACCCTAGGGGATTGGAAGGAAGAGGACCCATTGAAGGTTCTTGCCCTCTACTAGGGCCAAGGTTGCTAGAGAAGGCTAACAAGGGAAACACTCATCTTCTTCTTCTTCAAGGGTACCCTAAGGAGTAAGAGAAGGAGAAATTCAAGCGAAAGGATGTAAGTATCCCCTCGCCTGCAGTGTAATAGTTGTGGTGTGATTATTCTCCTTGATTATGTTCAAAAATGGGGACTTTTTCCCCATTGCATGTTTCGGCCACCCCCTTAGGGGAAGGCTTTGGTTCTTTCCTTGATACATGAGAAGACCTTTGAGTCTTAGAGTAGATATGTATATTGATTTTCTTCATGATAGTATGAACAAAAAAAAAAGGAAGAAAAACTAGGGTTTCACCCCTTGTAAGTTTCGGCCACCCCCTTAGGGGAAGGCCTTGGTTCCTTTTTGTTACACGAGTAGACCCTTGGAACTTAGGGTATATGTATGTGTGGTTTATTCAAAATGTTGTGAACAAAATCTAGGGTTATACCTTTGTGTAGGTTTCGGCCAACACCCAAGAGGAGACCTTGGTTACCCTTTGATGCATGTGAAGACCCCTTGGAACTTAGGGTATACCTATATGATGTGTCCCTCCATTTTGTGATAACAAAAACTAGGGTTTAGGGCTTGGATGGGTTTCGGCCAAGTCATAGAAAAAGGATTAGTGAGGGTTGAATTATCCTATAATATAGCCATGTTTAATGTATTGTAAGATAGTGTATACAAGATGTTTGTATGAATGTCTGTATGAATATTTAGTTCAAACCCTAATTTTCCCCTACCCTTGAGTTTAGGCCAACCCTAGAAGGACTAGGGTCTAGGGTTGCATAATTATCTCATGATGTGCTTTATGTTAATAAGTTGCATGAATTGTATGTGAAGGTGAAACTACCCTACGGGACATGATTATGTTTAGTATGATATAGGTATATGCATGTATGAAATATGATGTATGTATGAACATGTATGAAATATGATATATGTATATGCATGTACGAAATATGATGTATATATGAACATGCCTTATAGCCCATGGGGCACACTTATGAAATTGCATGTGATATGTTAAAATGCTTGAACGGATACTCTACTAAGTATGGGATCAAGAGCACCCCTTATGTTGTGTGGTGTGTCCCTCCGGGATCATGAGTACCCTTGAAGAGTGGTGTGTCCTGTAAGAGTGATTTGGAGTACTCCTTAGCATATATGTAAAAGCATGATAAGTATTTTACTTTTGAAGTTGTGTACCCGACTCGTAAGGGGGTCGTTAAACAAATCCGGGGTGCATGTTAACGTAAGGTCATGGCTCCGGTAGGACAGAAGGGTCCTGCTCTAATTAATTGGTGGCTCGCTACTCCAATTCATTAGGGAACGCGCAATAGTTCCACGCGATATGTGGTACACAACAGGGCCCAATATGATATGGATGTATGTTTAAGTAATACCATTATGGAACTGTTTTGAAAAACATTTATTGCATGTGATAGGTATGCTTAAAATACTATATGTTGCATACTTAGAAACTTTGATGTTTAGTATGTTATGATGAACTCATGCTTATGTCTTGTTATGTACACATGTTGTATGCTTTCGTATGGATTTTGCGAGTAGGACCGGATCCTTACTAAGCTTTTATGCTTACTAGTTATGTGTTATCTTATGCTACAGATAAAGGTAAGGAACACTTGAACTAAAGGAAGAGGCAGGAAGGCTGAAGATGTGTGGGGTGGTGGCTCGGGAAAGAATGATTCTATATCTACTTTATCATGTTTATGTTTATGTTCCCTTGACAATAAGTGTTAGTGATTAGGATTGACATGGCATGATAGTGTTTACCTTGGAGGTCTCTTATACTGGATTATGTTATGAGTTACATTACTAGTGAACTTATCATGTTATAGAATGACTTTGATAGTTAAACAAGCATGCTCAGTCCTTAGCCCTTGCATTGTTGTTTTAATGCCATGCTAGAAGATAGAAAAAAAAAATATTACTATATGATTGAATGTACGTAACCCCGCCCCGAGAGTAGATATAAGGGCGGGCGTTACATTATGTGTCTAAAGCAATTTAGACATATTGCCAATGATACGAGAACATATTGGGTCACACACTAAGGGCATGATGCTTCGGAGATTAATTGATCTTAGTTTGACTAAGATTTGATCCGAATTGGATTAATTGAGTTAGACTCAAGTGAATCCAATTGGATTATGGGATTGAGATCTAATTTGAGTTAGACTCATTTAGATTAGACTCAACCACATTTGAATGAGATATTAATTCATTAAAATATTTAATAAATTAATAATAGAGGAAGATGAAAAGTTCCTCTTCATTGGATGAAGAGAAGTTGAAGAGTCACATGAGAAAATGTGCTCTAATTGGGTTTTTATTGGCATTAATGGAGGGAAGCTAAAGGGACAAAAACTTTTCGTATTCATGGGATGAGTATAAAAGAGTTTTTCTTGTCATTTAGATGAATAACTAGTCAATTTTCCTTCCCCTCCTTCTCTTGGCCGAATCCCTCTTCTCCCTCTCCTTCTTGCTTTGTGAATCTCCTCTTGTGGTTAGCATCACAAAGGCAATTCTTCTCTGAAGCTTGAGAGATCGTGTTCGTGTGGATACGCAGAGAGATACGGACACTTGAACGTGGAAGAGATCCGGCATATCTCGGACAACCAAGATAAGCGAAGGGCACGCGCTAAAGGTATACCTATACGATAGGAATTTGTAAATTAACTTTGTATGAGTTTTCTTTCGCATGGATCGCTCATGGGATTTATTATTTTCGCTGTGATTTATAAATATTTTTGACTATCGATCCCTATACAGCATTCGCCAACCAGGTCAGGAATTGAATCTGGACTACTTTGCTTTCGACCTCCCTGCATTCTTCTTTAGGCCCTTCTTCTTCTCGCAGGTTGGTCAGGTCGATTTGCAATGTTTCATGCGTCCTCAAGTTCTTGTGTGCTTCTATTCTGACCTCCCCACTGTAGCATCGCCGGGAAGTCAATTGATCTCCTTTAACTTCGGCTACCCGTTCGCCCACCGGAAACTTAATCTTCTAATGGTAGACTGAGACCACCGCTTGGAATAGGCTGAGCGTCGGTCGCCCCAGGATGGCGTTGTAGGATGATGGGGCATCCATGATCATGAAGGGTGTCCTCCTTGTCCTCTCCAGCGCGTCGTCCCACAACGACAGAGACAGGGAGATCTGCCCCATTGACTATACTCAGTATCTAGTGAAGCCGAAGAGCAGGGTGGAGAGAAGGTGCAACTCCTCCTCGTCGATCTGCATCTGGTTCAGAGCTACCTTGTACAGGATGTTGACGGAGCTACCTATTTCCACAATGATGCGTTTAACCTCGTAATTAGCTATTCTGGCAAGGATTACTAGTGCATCTTCATGAAGGACTTCCACGTCCTCCAAATCGTCAGGGCCAAATGAAATAACCAAGCCCTGGCGCTTATCTTTGCTTGTCCCAATGGCATAGTTCTCCAGCCGGCGGGTATGAGTCTTTCTTGCATGATGAGACTCCTCCAGTTGGTCCTCCTGAGATTACTCCCACATAGCCCGATGGAGGTTCGCGCGTAGGATCTTTTCCCTTCATGGGATCCCTTTCAGAGGAGATAGATTGGCAGGGCACTATCTCCCGACTCCTTCCCCTCGAATGTGACCGGGATTGACGCCTAGATCTGTCTTCCCCTGATTGTCGTCGATGAGGGGAAGGACTTCGGCGAGGGGATCGCTGTCGATACCCTGCTTTGTTCCTCCGTGTGTGGCATTTGGCACCCACATCCTTAGACCACCTTTTCTTCAGAGTATAAACTCCTCTGTAGAGTGTGTTGTACTACCATGGAAGTCACAGTACTTCTTCGGTGGCTCGGGTTCCGCGGTGTCGATCGTCTCCACCAACCTCTTCTTACCGGCCCAGTGATCCCTCCCGGAGCGAGGATCCTTTGCCCGAGCTGGTGAGGGTGGTTCTCTCCACTCGGATCACACCGAGATCTAAATAGGAGCTCCCGCCGGATCTTTTTGATAGGCATGCTACACCTCTTCAACATTGATGTGCTTGACCAATAAGTCATCGAAGCTAATTGGTGGCTTCTTCACCAATGACCAAAAGAAGTCGCCTTCAAAGAGTCCCTGCGTGAAGGCGTTGATAAGGATCTCTGAAGTAGAGGTTGGCACGTCTAGCCGCTCGATTGAACCGCTGGATATAGTCCTTTAGCGGTTCTTTGGCCTTCTGCTTGAGGGCGAACAAGTTCAACGCCATCTTCTGGTATCGCCAGCTACTAGCGAAGCAGTGCAAGAAGACGGTTCTAAACTCTAGGAAAGAGTTTATCGAGTTTTGGGGCAGCCTCTAGAACCATCATTGGGTGGCCCCTGACAAGGTGTTCAAGAACACCCGACACTTCATATGATCTGTGTATTAGTGTAAGAGAGCCGCGTTCTCAAATTTGCAGATGTTATCCTCTGGATCCGTCTTCCCATCATAGTCATCAATTCTTGGACCGCGAAATTGCTTAGGCATGAGATCCGCTACGATGTCCAGAGAAAAAGGGGTAGACGGAGACTTCATGAGGGCTTTGGAAGCCTCGATCTTCCCCGACCCCTCCTCCTATCATAAAACACTGGAGGCGACGAAGTGTGCCCTCTCCATATCTCCAACAGAATCTCGCCAGGGTGTTGGAGCTGTCATTGTTGGTCCTATCGACGGCGAGACGGATCTTCGATTTCGGTGATGCGAGGCAGACATTCTTGGGATTTTGCCCTGCACCAAAGCTACTCGTCGCGAGACAGCTTGCTCGATCTGATGTTATTCCAGCACTCCTTTTGTTAGTAGGAGCCCTAGAGCCAATTATGTGATGATTGACTAGGGGCATTATGTATCATATTCTATCATTAATAAAGGCATGTTTGATTATTATACTTACTTTGTATTCTGTGCCGAATGACTAAGTATAATAATGTCCTTGTGTAGTAGGTTCTTATCTACATTATATCGATTGGTTGAATCGATAGTGAGATAATGTAGAGAACACTACACTAAATTATTCCTAGTCAAGCATTAATATTCAGGGACAATGTTAATGCATGGAGACTAGCATATAGGTCAACTGATGACTTGAGCTCACAAGTCATGGGTATGTGATATCAAGTTGACACATGGGTATATATTGGAGAATGTATACTGAATGACCCGCCATGAGAAAGTTTCATAGATTGTCATATGAGTGACATAGACTTTCTCATGTGGCTATTGGTATGAATAGTCCTTAGACTTGAAGTCACTACGGTTCCCTACATAAGGAGTTATGTATTTTGGATCGTCAAACGTCACCCGTAACAAGGTGGACTATAAAGGCGATCACTGGGTATGTAATGAATTATGCGGAGGGATGTGAGTGATGTAGATGGGATCTATCCCTCCCATATGACGGGAGTGATATCTGTGGGCCCCTTGATCGAGTAAGACTACTGAAACGCATGACCATGCTCAAATGAGTCAATATGAGATATTGAGCTCATTTGTTTGAGTGAGTCTACTCGGGGATCAAGAAACACAAGATTGATTGAGGATGACACGGTCTATGCCTCATTGGTCAATCTAGATATCAAGGATAGAAGGACAAGGTCATACACTATCATAGTCACGGAGGTTTAGTCGGATCTCGACTTTTCTTGTTACTTGGGTAGCAGTGATGCATTGCTAGATGCTGCTCATTGTTTATATGTCTAAAGTGTTTAGGCGCATTGCCAACGTCACGAGAACCTATTGGGTCACACACAAAGGATACAATGCTTCGGGAAAGTTGATCGACAGATCTGAGTCCGAGTTGGGAACTCCGGAGATCTGAGCTCGAGTTGGGAACTCGGGAGGTCAGTTCGGGGGACTCGAGTTGGGAACTCGAGAGAGACCGAGTCAGAGCTCGGCGGGCCGAGTCGGAGCTCGGCGGGCCGAGTCGGAGCTCGGCGGGCCGAGTCGGAGCTCGGCGGGCCGAGTCGGAGATCGGCGGGCCGAGTCGGAGCTCGGCGGGCCGAGTCGGAGCTCGGCGGGCCGAGTCGGAGCTTGGCGGACCGGATCGGCACTCGGCGGACTGGGTCGGAGCTCGCCACTCGGGAGACTTAGTCGGGAGACCGAGTCGGAAGCCCGAGAGGCCCGGTCGGAGTTGCATGGAGGAAAGAAAAAAAGTCTCTTTTCATTGGATGAAAAGATTCTTTTCTTGCATGGGAAAAGATGAAACTCGGCGGGCCGAGCCGGCGCTCGGCGGGCCGAGCCGGCGCTCGGCGGGCCGAGCCGGCGCTCGGCGGGCCGAGCCGGCGCTCGGCGGGCCGAGCCGGCGCTCGGCGGGCCGAGCCGGCGCTCGGTTGACCGAGTCGAAACTTGGCGGACCGGGTCGGCACTCGGCGGACTGGGTCGGAGCTCGCCACTCGGGAGACTTAGTCGGGAGACCGAGTCGGAAGCCCGAGAGGCCCGGTCGGAGTTGCATGGAGGAAAGAGAAAAAGTCTTTTTTTATTGGATGAAAAGATTCTTTTCTTGCATGGGAAAAGATGAAGAGCCATATGAAAAGATGTGCTCTTTATTGGGAAGCCAAAGAGACACAAACCTCTTCATATTCATGAGATGATTATAAAAGAGGGTCTTGTGACTTTGGATGGGGTCTTCTTCTTGCCTTTGCTTTTCCCCTTCCCTTCCTCTCTTCTTCCTCTCCTCCACTCTTGGCCGAAACCTTATTGTAAGGTTCTTGGTGTTTTCGAGCTACCTCAAGTTGCTAGCACAACTAAGGTAGTTCTCCCGAAGTTGAGAGATTGTGTCTGTGTGGATACGAATAGAGGCACGGACGTTTGAACGTGCAAGAGATCCGGCGCATCTTGGACGAGCGGGATAACAGAAGGGCACACTTCAAAGGTATAAATAGTAGATAAATCTATTAGATAGATAGCTTTGTACGAGTTTTCTTTCGCATGGATCGCTCGTGGGTTCTTGTTTCCGCTGCGTTTTTATTATTTTGTGCCGGGAGAACCCAACACCTTTGACGGCGTTGGCGACTAAACGATCCAACTCCTTCCTTGTCAGAATGATGGGTTGTCCCTCAGGATTTGCCATCACGGTGCTCCTTCTGGTGCTTTGATTGTTTCCCACAAATGGCGAGCGACGGGGACGACGAGTCACCAAAGCGCAACCGACGATGACGGTGACGGGGAGAAGATGTTCACGCCCTACGAGATTAACACAAACGTTAAAGGGAACGCACCGGAAGATTTTTCGGTGGAGCTCACTCCGACGCTCAAGTAAGGAATCTTATCGCTTTTGGAGGGCGATGAGAAATTGAAGTTTCTATTAGTTTGGAAAGCTTCCCCCTTACCTGGATGCCGAGACATCTTATATATCCGAGGTCTTGGTCACACGTGTCCCCATGTTCTCCCCCACGTCCCTTAATCATCGGTTATTTGATAGATATCCTATCTTTTGGTAACAGTCAATGCGATCATTATGACCTTAATTGCCATGCGTTGCAAGCGATAATTATCCGATGACTTTTCTATATGGATGACAATTTTCCTCACGGATTTAGATACCCGCGGGGAAAATCCAAAACGGGGCAAGTTTGGGGAGGTATTATCGGATTTGGATTCAGATTCGGGGGTTTTTTAAAATCCTCGAAATAAACTGGGACGGATATGGGGATGCTATCCCCATCCCCGAACCCGCCCCTATATCTCTAATAATAATAAATTAATAATAATTATTAAAATAATTTCAATAATATTAAAGATTTATGAAAATCTAATACGAATTCTAAATTAATAATTATTATTAATTTATTATTATTAGAGATATCTCTGTGGCAGGGATGGAAATGGAGGTTTAATCCCCGTGGGTTCGGGGACGGAGATTCCCTGATTAAGTGGAGGCGGGGATGGGGACGGGGATACCCGTCCCCGATCCACCCCATTGTCATCCCTACTTTCCTGTTCTGGAAAGAGGAACGACTACTTAAAGTCAGATCTCCTGACTCCTATGTTGATCTTTGGGTTCCACTCTCCTGAGTCAGTCTCGGAGTCTCGTCTCCCTAGCTGATCTCAGGGCCTTCATTCATTTTCCCAAGATAGTCTCGGGAGTCCGATTCCCTGTCTAACCTCGGGGCTCTGATCCATTCTCCCAAGATAGTCTTAGTCTAACCTCGGGGCTCTGATCCATTCTCCCGAGATAGTCTCGATCTAATCTCAGAGCTCTGATTCGGCAGACCCTGCCACGTAGCCTTTTCGTATCACGTGTTCATCCCGGGAGGCTCATCCCTATCATATTATTATCATATTAGAAAAATTCCTATTTAGAAATTGAGACTTTTTTTATGTCGCACGTGCCAAACGCATGTGACGCCGTGACCTTTCATCGCCTGTAATCTATCTAATTCGCTTCGTCAAACAGCATGAGGTTATGGGCGTCCTTGTATTCAACTCCCCATTCACTTTGCTCTGCAATCCCTCTGGCCTTCCAACTTCGAATCTAGTCGGCACCGCAGCAATCAGGGCTTCCATCAGACAAAGGTACGTCTTCCTTCATTTTCTCTCCCTCTCTTCCGGCCTTTGATCGTTTCTTACTCTTCGAGTAGCTTTGTCGATTGCTACGATTTGCTCCTCGTCAACTTTTAGCCGTGAGAAATTCGAACTTTCCCACCGCTTTTTCGCTGTTGTTAGAATCGTTTTGACTTTCGTCTCGTTTACAGTTGCTGCCATTTGTTTCGATTTGAAAGGAACTATTTTTTGTTCGAATCGGTGGCTTTAAAGATTTAGGTTAGGGCATTGGCGGAGATCGATCTTAAATTGGTTGGTCAGGTGATTCATATTGCATTCAATTAGAGTTGCAGCTATTCCTAACCGCTGTAGAAAGGAGGAGTTCATTCTGAAAAAGTAGGCGCTTTTTGTTTGCTACTACTAGAGTATTAGGGTTGGTCACTTGAAATCTGTTATTAATGATGCTGCAAATTGTCGGCATTCCAATCTTCCTGAAGGGTTTTTTTTCACCCAAATTTTATTCCATTAGTTTCAACCGTCGTCGTTCTAGTGATTGGTTGTGATTCTCTTTCAACTGGCATTCATTCTGGTTGTGCTGAAGTTGATTCTACTACATTAGAGCAGATTGAATATAGTAACACTTCAATAATGAGTAAAGTGGCCGATTCTTATTGTTCCCTCACTTGAGTGGCATTAGTTGTTTGTGTATCCTGCTTTTATATTCAAAATAACAAGCGTCAGTTTCATTTTCTGTTTTTGCCATGTCCCCAGATACAATGTACCCACAGGTTGATCTGGCAAAGATGGATCGAGGAACTCTTACCTTGCTCGGGGCAGCATGCTGTGTGATGCTCACCTTGCACTTTACATTACAGTTGCTGTCTCAGCATCTGTTCTATTGGAAAACCCCAAAGGAACAAAAGGCAATAATTATCATTATTCTTATGGCGCCTTTCTATGCTATCGACTCCTTTATTGGTTTGTTAGATATTCAGGGAAGTAAACCCTTCTTTACTTTTCTGGACTCTCTTAAAGAATGCTATGAAGCTCTGGTAATTTCTCCCTTTAATATTATAATTTTCCACATCCTGTGTCATTTTAGTTGGCTTATGCATTTCATTATCGAAATTTGGTGTCTAATATGCAGGTGATTGCTAAGTTCATGGCCTTGATGTATAGTTTTTTGAATATTTCTCTCAGCAAGAACATTGTACCAGATGGAATTAAAGGGAGAGTGATTCATCATTCATTCCCCATATCCCTTTTTATGGTATGTTGTAGATATTGATCTGTTTGAGAAGCATAGACCAAAATTTGCTTAATATCTTGTTCTGGGCAATCAGTAACACTCACGGTATGCTTTAACCCATACTGGCATATGCAGAGAAAAGAAAAAAAATACATCCTTGAATAAAGCTTAATATAAATACTGAATATTGGTGAAGAAATGTCAATTCTGGGCAATCAGTAACACTCACGGTATGCTTTAACCCATACTGGCATATGCAGAGAAAAAAAAAAACATACATCCTTGAATAAAGCTTAATAGAAATACTGAGAGTATTGGTAAAGAAATGTCATCTGAATAAATGGTTGCTAGTTTCTTTGTTCCCCATTCTGGTTACAATTGCCTACTCTACTGCTCTTGCAACAACTCATTATAAATGTTTACAATTTATCAACTTTATTTGTTGTCTTCAAGCTTCATCTACTGAAAATTGATAATTGATGCAGCCTCATACTATTCGTTTAGAGCATCACACATTACAGCTTCTCAAGTATTGGACGTGGCAATTCGTTGTTATTAGACCTGTCTGCTCTATCCTAATAATTATACTTCAACTTCTTGGGATATATACCACTTGGATAAGCTGGACTTTCACGATTATACTCAACATATCAGTTTCCATGGCTATGTATGCCCTTGTGATTTTCTACCATGTGTTTGCAAAGGAATTAGCTCCACATAAGCCTCTAGCAAAGTTCATGTGCATCAAAGGAATTGTCTTCTTTTGCTTCTGGCAGGTACTTCTGTAATTTTCTGTTCAGTCCTCTCTTTTTATGTCAGCACCATCCTTCAACTTCTTTAATATTTCACCACTAGTTAGCAGATTAATTTGGTAATAGAATAATTCTTGTTGATTGGCAATTAAAAATGGTACCAAAGTTACTTCTTCTTAACATGCTAGAGGTTAAAGTTCTAGAGGCTAAATCATAGCATATTAGTCTTAGATATTAGTCGTTTGTGTTTATCTTTACCATTGTTGTAAAAGTCGGCGCCTAGGCCCGCCTAGGCGCCGCTTAGGCGCTAGGCGGCACCCCTCCGTGGCGCCGCCTAATGCCACCTAGCGCCGCTTAGCACTGCCTAGCACCGCCTAGGCGCCGATTAGGCGCTAGGCGGTAGTCCTCCGCCCGACTACCGCCCGACTACCGCCTAGCGATTTTTACAACCTTGATCTTTACCTGGAAGTACATGTAAACTGATAACTTGTAGTTTTGGTGTGGTATTTTTTCTACTAATTCATAACTATGATTTTAAAGTTTAGAAGTTATAGTACATACTCTCAGGTGGCATTTGTTGGCAATACTAAAACTTATTCAACCCCAGATAGTTAAGATAAAGTCTAATCCTATCGTATTAGTCACAGATAATTAGCACACCAGTAGTACATGAAGACTGAACTTAGAATTTGGGTAGCTAAATATATTCAATTGAATGCCATGCAGAACTTTTTGAGGAAATCAAGCAAGAGCTTCTAGTCTCTATTGCAGTGTCCCAGGCGACATGAAATCCCAAATACGGACAATACATTTCCTTACTGATGAGAACACAAAAATTAAAAGGGAATTTTGATTCTATTGATCATTAATTACAGATCTACAGCTACATATTTATAAATATTTTTACCTGGTCTTATACAATGATTTCGTTTAGGTCTATTCCCTCAAATGAACAATTCCTTTTTTATCTTTTTGATGTGATCCACAACCTGATTGATTCTTCTAATCTCATCCCCTTAAACTGATGATGATGATAGGTCAAGGTTAGTTTGTGCATGAAATAGTCAAATCTTGCCTTGATTTGCAACTTAGTGAAAAATCTACAAGCTGCTTCTTTGATTGTACATGAGGAAGAGAAATTAGTTATTTTTAAATTTTTCTTGAAGAAAACAACGAGCGGCTCCAACCTGCTAAGCCCTTTCATAAAATACTGGATTGTTCACAATTTTAATTGCTCTTTGATGATAAGAAAATAGAGGAGTTGGATTTAGCCATATAATGTCACTGTATGTGGATGAGATAACACAATTCTCAGATTCACTTGGAGATTTTGAGTGTTCATCGCTTCTTTGATTTTAAAAACAAGAGCGAATCTCCCAAAATCCAAGACAATACACTGAGTGTTCTTGTTGCTATCATAATCAACATCACTAAAACTTCTTAAACCCAGCTTAAATGGTCTTAGTATTAAAGAGCCCTATAGTTTGGCTAGATCAAAGATATCAAATAATTCGATGGGCTATCATCAAATGTAATACATGAGGGTTAGGGAAAAATTAATAGATAATTTGTAGTACATAAGCTAACTTATATATGGTCGTATAATATTTAAATAGAAGTAAGTTGTTTACCACACGATAATATAGAGTGCGGTCAGAAGCAGGAATCCCATCAATTTGTGACCACACTTCATATTTAATTCTTATCATCTGGAAGACTAACTACAGGAATAAGGTCTTATTTAAATTTTTATTGTGAAAGAAATACCCTCAAGAATTCCTAGATCTCCTAAATATGAGTTTGGCCCAAGGTCTTTCATTTGGAAGTTCTTTCTAGAGTTTGCTTAAATGTCTGAACTACATCATGATTGTCGCTTGTGATTAAAATACGTTTGTGATTTACATAAACACAGACCAAGTGTTGTAGGCCTTTGGAAGAAGAAAATAACGAATAACCTTTGGAACCTTGATAAAATCTCGCTTAAAGTATCATCAGTCTTGAGTTCAGTAGACCTAACACTTGACACTTGCTTTCATGTATGAAGTGTCTTCTGTAATCTGCAGACCATACTGGTAGGGCATCAGACCTGTAATTTGCAGACTATTGGTAGGGCATTGTACCCAAGCAGAGGCCTTGTATAAACAGTTTGAATTAAGGTGAAGTTTCAATGAGGATGATAAAGAATTATACTCCAGGTATAATTTTCGATGTTGCTACTCTATCATGATCTGACTCCATGCTACACCTTTCATTGTTTGCTTGAAAGAGTTTGGAATAGGAATCATTTGAGTGGATATACAAGGCAATGGTGGTGCTTGTGGATTGCTCAAAGGGGAGCTTGATGGATAGTAATTTGTGTCCATGTGTGGAGATGACCTAGGCATAGGAGCGGAATCTGCGACTTGTGAGTTTAGGAAATATAGAAAAGACATACAGAGATGAAAAGATGGTAGAAGTAGTCTTCAACCTGAGAATTATTATTAAACGGCTTTGACCTGCTTTAATTTTCCTGTGGCCATAATAACAAGCTCTTGTTTAAGATGTTCATTAGTATCTCATTGCTTTTCTATTCAGCTTGAGACACATTCTAAACCAACAAAAGTTGGCGGTGTTTGCCCTGCTTTTATGTTTCTGTGGAATGCACAAAAGATCCATATAGGCGATCTCTAAGATGCCAGTTAGATTAGACTCTTGACACTTTTATTGTGTCATCTAGAATCAAAGTTTATGAAGATTGAGATTTATATCGCAAGGATGCAGATGCATTTTTGTGAGAATGATGAACAAACACATACTAATTTTTTGTATCATTCTCAACTCCATTCGAAATCTAGCTTGACAGCCTTGTTGGTTGTTCAACATGCTGTATTGAATGCTTGATCTATTTACATAGTCCTGAAACACCAAAAAAAGCTTGTCCATAGATGTGCTGAGTCAAACATAGCTCGATACACTGAGTGTCTCTCAACTGACGTTTTGGTTTGAAGAATTGGAACGTTGGAATTTCCTGGAAGTATTATCCATTCCGTGTTGCCATGTTGAAGCCGTCATTATGTAACATTCAAATCCATTGTTGAGTTACAATACCATCGCCATTTTGTCCTTGTTAAGATTTTGTGCTCTGCCAGATTTTATCATTCTTTCTTTAACATTGATGACAATTAGTTTATACCGATGGTCAGGGAACTGCACTTAAAGTGTTATCGGCGGTAGGAGTGATTCAATCTCATCATTTCTGGCTGGATATAGAACATATCCAGGAAGCCATACAAAATGTATTGGTGATTCTCGAGATGGTAGTCTTCTCTGTATTCCAGCAATATGCTTACAGTGTTGAACCATATATTGGAACAGATATGGCGAAGACGAAAAAGAATGATTGATGATGAGCTACATGCGACTGTAAATGAGGCCACATCTTACAATTTTATGGTGATTGTGGACTTGGATACTTGTACTTTCTTAGCATCCGTGTTAAAAACATTAGACTTGTTCAGGAGCTTCAGTTTATGTGAGTGCATGTACATCCAGATCTGAAGATCTTAGGTTTGCTAATACAAGATCCCTAATATATATATGATGTTACTAGCCGATTTCAAAATCTAAAATTGAGCTAGATATGATCGACTGGTTGATTGAATATAATTTGTCAAGTGGCTTGGGAACCTTGTATTGATCTCAAAATATTTTTGATAGATTTGGGAGCAAAGATTATGATGTTCATCTTAGATGATCTAGTATCGTCAGTTTTCTGATTAGATATAGACAAATAAATTATAGGAATATTATTTTAGCATTATCAGTGACAGATCAAACTTTCAATGAGATATTTTGTATTTATTGAGAATTGATTTTGAAAACTATTATAGTAACTATTCATACAGGTAGAACTGTGAGGGCAAAAACATAAAACTGTGTAGGTATGATTGAGTAGATGATTGAATTGAATTGAATTGGGTAGGTGAGTAATTAAGGTGACAAAAGATGGTTCATTCGTCTTTCATCATTTTTGTCAATCTATATCAGGATTAACACAAAGGAGGTAAATCATGAGAATTATTAACTCGGATAATATAATTAATACGTGAGATTAACATACTGACTTTATTAGAAGTCAAGTATTACAAAATGATTCAAGAGGTGAAATGAGTTGGGCAATTCGACCATGTTGGGTGAGATTTGTGAAAGTGTCGTGGGTTGGCTTAACTAGGTAGATTAAATGAGTCAAAAAAAAAAAAAAAATTGAGTCGTTCAACCTAGCTAGGCGACAGGGAAAAAAAATTATGTGGGCAAATTAAACCAGCTTAATGGGTCAATTATATTTAATGAATTAGATGGACAAGATGGTGGTTCAAGGTGGCAAAAAGCGAATCGTTCGCCCTTAACGTCCTCGTCAATCCGTCCCAGGACCAACATGAAAAATATAAATCATGGGAGCTACTAGCCCGGATGTTATGGCTAACACATGGAAAGGGTGGGCATATTGACTTTGTCAAAATTTGATCTTAGACCTCTTAGTAATAATATTCATATATTAACTATTAATTTATCTCGTGAAAATCTGACAAGATGGCGATTCAAACAAATTGACCAAGTGGATTAAATTTGCCCTTGCAATTGCAAGGGTTGCTGCATAGCCTGGTTAGATGAAATAATCCTTAAAAATCCAATGTCTTTCTTCCAATAAGTGGAATAAATTAAAAATGTAAAATAAACTTTTCGAAGGAAGAATCTCGTTTTGGGTCTTGACACTTGTTTGCACAAAAATATCCCTAAAAATGAAGAATTTTAAAGCATGTGAACGATGTAGTTGAATATAAATAAATTTTATATATATCAAGGTCACCTCGTTCTCTAAGTGTAGTTGGTTAATGTATCGCCTACTCGTATTTTTGAGCATTCTATATTTTAATAATTAATACTACTATAACAATAATAATTAAATCTTATCCCACTAAATAAAATCGACTATATAGATTTTTTTACGTTATTAGACTCTATCTCTTATAAATCATCGTCTATATTTAAATAAATTTTATCTTATTTTGTTATTATTAACCAAGTCTTTTGTTCATTTTTATCTTCCTCGTTTGATGTACGTATTTATCATAGTTTCATATCTCCTAACTGGAGTATTTATTGGTTGTCTAAGTATATGTTTATATCATCTAAAACTTATCTCTCAAAATTTTTCCTAATAGATACAATTCCAATTTTCTCTCTAATACTCTCATTTCTTATTTTTGTTCATTCTCGTATGTCCACACATCCACCTTAATATTCTCATCTCTATAACTCTCATCTGTTGGAGATCTAGGACCCGGCTAGAGGAGGGTGAATAATCGATCACCCACTAATTGCAGTTCTTCTTATACTTTGTTAGTGTGCAACGGAATACAAAATAAACTAAACTAACAAAAGGCAATCAAACCGCAAACACACGTTGATTTACGTGGTTCGGAGATGACACTCTTACTCCACGACTGCTCTAGTCGAAATCGAACGTTACAACCCAACATTCGAATTCTAGTTGACACCAGTCAACTGCACAGAAAATCAATCAACTAATCTTTCTGTGCCCTCAACTAGTCGACTGATCTCATACCAGTCGACTGATCAAACCCTAAATCTAGGGTTTCCCTTCCCGAGTACATTTCACTCGCACTCGGACCCTCACGACTCACTTAACACTTCATTTACAGCATTGACCTGTTGCCTTCAAGCTTTCTTCGCTTTGACTCTCGTCCTTCGGGGACATACAAACCCACGGATTGTCTCCATGCCATCAATGATGGAGACAAAGGAAGTGAATAAGTTGCCCAACAAGCTAACGATATGGATCATGCTCAACCCACTCTAGAAGATGTTGATGATCCATTATGCATCAAAGGAGGCTCAATTACATGGGCTAAGGCTAAAAAGATAAAAGAAGCACTTAATGTGCTAATTGAAGATGTGAAAGCCAAAGCTACCATTGAAGAAGGTTTGACCAAGAGCAAGTCATACGGCTTAGTCAACCTAATTCAAGCCTTAGATGAGCTTAACTAGTCTATTATCTATGTAAGAAGGATATGTTAATTTTGTGGATTCAATTTAGGCCCAATTTCTAGCTTTATTTGGGTTGTAATGGTGCCAAAAGCTCAATAGGCCTATGTAGTCTACATAGGCCTCTACTAAATAGACTTCCTTTTGGCCTTTTAGGTCACCCTATAGTTATAAATTAAGGGGGTGGCGGCCACAACATGGAACTTTTGACTTATTCAATCTACTACATGGTAAGGCTCTCACTTGTTGGTTCTTCATTGAACTAGAACTTATCAAGGCATCCCCTTGTGGCGTTCAAGACTTATCAACCTCCATCCCAAGGTTGTGGTGTCTATCTTCTTCTTCTTCTATACCAAGGTTCGTGATTCCTTAAGCATTGGGTCGAGGTTTCTTCCTTTCATTCTCCATCTTTTCGATTTAGACTATCTTTCTCTTTTTCTTCCATTTGTTGTGTGTTCTTGAGACTTCTTCTCATTAGGTTCGCATCATTTGGTACCAGAGTCTTAGTTTCTCTAAATCGATTTGGTTATCCTTTTCTTTGTGTTCTTGAGTCTCTATCTTATTTTTGTTTCTTTTCTTTTGCTTAGCAAGCTTACTTGCTTTGTTGCTAAAAAAAAACAAAGAGGAGGGGAAAAAAATTCGGCCAAAAAAAAAGCAAAGAAAGGAAGGAAGAAAGAAAGAAAAAAAAGAAGTGAAAAGCCGAAACAAAAAAAAAAGCAAGAGGCTGGAAAAAAAAAGAGGAAGTAGAGACTTTGTTTGCGAATTTATTTTTCTCATTTTCTCTAAAGTTTGCCTAGATTCAATTCTGGCAGCCTAGATTAAGTTCTGGCGACTTTCATTTCAGCTCTTATTTCAAGTATTCGCATTTCCTTTAAAGTTTGCCTAGATTCAATTCTGGCAGCCTAGATTAAGTTCTGGCAACTTTCCTTTCAGCTCTTATTGCAAGTACTCTTATTTCCTTTAAGTTTGCCTAGATTCAATTCTGGCAGCCTCGATTAAGTTCTGACAACTTTCCTTTCAGCTCTTTAATTCACGTTTTGCTATCTTTCATTTCCGCATTATCCTCAATTTTGCCTAGATTCAATTCTGGCAAATTTCCTTTCAGCACTTACTTCAAATTTTCAATTCTGCAATTTGCACTTTTTGTCTTGAATTTCTATCTTTATCCTAACACCCTTGGGAATTTTCATAGTCCACGAACGCTTACAAGGTATTTGCCTCAATTCTAAGTTCAAGTTCTTTAAATAGCTAACATTCGTGAGTTAGAGTGTTTGAGTGAAACAGGTTGTTCAATGGCGACAAGTGGAGAAGAAGCAAGACCTAGAGAATCCCTTGATCAACATGCTTTGAGACAACACTTGGAATGCATGGAAATCCGTTTTAGTTCGATTATGGACAGATTAGAGAAACAAGATGCTGTAATTGCAAGATTGCGACATAGCCAAGTTGGTAGAGTTCCTTCACGAAGTGCAAGACAATATAACCGTGGTGACTATGATGATGATGATGATGGCGTATCTGAGGACATTGATGATAGAGCTTCAAGTGGCAGATCGGATCATGCTCGAGTTGGTGGTAGAAGAGGAAGGATGAATGATCATGTGGATAGAAACTTGGGAAATATCAAGATGAAGATTCCTTCATTTCAAGACAAAAGTAATCCTGAAGCCTATTTGGAGTGGGAAAAGAAAGTGGAATTAGTATTTGATTGTCACAATTATTCTGAAGAGAAGAAGGTAAAACTCGTTGCCGTTGAATTTGTTGATTATGCAATTATTTGGTGGGATCAAATTATTCTAAGCAGGAGAAGAAACAAAGAGAGACCCATTGGCAATTGGGAGGAGATGAAGACTATTATGAGAAAAAGATTCATTCCAACACATTATTATCAGGATTTGTATCAACGGTTACAAAGTCTCACACAAGGATCCAAGACTGTGGAGGAATACCACAAAGAGATGGAAATTGCCATGATTCGAGCCAATGTGGAGGAGGACCGAGAAGCAACCATGACACGATTTTTACACGGTTTGAATCAAGAAATTGCAAATGTAGTGGAGTTGCAACATTATGTGGAGCTTGAAGACATGGTGCATATGCCCATGAAAGTTGAAAGACAACTCAAAAAGAAGGGATCAATCAAGCATGGGGGGAAATATTCGAATCCGTCAACTTGGAAATCTAGTTGGAAAAAAAGAGATGATAAAGTTGAATCAAAGAAAAAACCCGATTTTCCAAAGAATAAAGATGCAAGCTCCCCATTGGTCAAGGGCAAAGAACCCCTCCAACCTTCAAGAAATAGAGATATTAAATGCTTTAAGTGCTTGGGAAGGGGACATATCGCATCACAATGCCCAAACAAAAGAATTATGATTTTGAAAGAGAATGGTGGCATCGAGACTGAGAGTGAGTCCGAAGATGATAATTTCCTGCCCCCATTATTGCAAAGTGATGCAGAAGAGTATCCCGTTGAAGGTGAAGCCCTTGTCACTAGGCGTGCTCTAAATGTGCAAGTGAAAGAAGATAATGAAGAACAACGAGATAACATATTTCATACCCGTTGCCACATCAAAGAAAAGGTATGTAGTATGATTATAGATGGGGGAAGTTGCACTAATGTAGCTAGTACTATTTTGGTTGAGAAATTATGCTCACCTACCACTCTGCATCCTAGACCTTATAAACTACAATGGTTGAATGATTGCGGGGAAGTCAAGGTCAACAAGCAAGTGTTGGTTTCATTTTCCACTGGTAGATATCATGATGAGATACTTTGTGATGTAGTGCCAATGCATGCAAGTCATTTACTTTTAGGTAGACCATGGAAATTTGATAGGAAGATCATGCATGATGGGTTTAAAAATAAGTATTCTTTTATGATGCATGGTAAACATGTAACTCTTGTACCATTGACTCCTAAGCAAGTAAATGAAGATCAATTGAGGATCAAAAATGAGAGTGAAAAAAGAAAAGAGTGTGAGAAAAAAGAAAATGAGAAAAGGAAAAAAAATGGAAAAGAAAAAGAGTGTGAGAAAAGAAAAGGTGAGGATGAGATGAGTGGAAAAAAGAATGAAAGGGGAAAAGAAATTCAAGAGCAAGAGAGTAAAAAAGGGAGCTTTTATACAAAAGAAAGAGAGGTTAAGAGAGCATTTTATGCTTCACAGCCAATGATTGTACTTTTGTACAAGGAGGCCGATTTTAACACTAACGATCTTAACCCTACTTTGCCTAGTGTTGTTAAATCTCTTTTGCAGGAATTTGATGATGTATTTCCTGATGAGGTTCCTGATGGATTGCCACCACTTAGAGTAATAGAGCATCAAATTGATTTCATCCATGGAGCCACAATTCCTAATCGGCCAGCCTATAGGTGTAACCCTGCTAAGATAAAAGTACTTCAAAGGCAAGTTGAAGAGTTGATGAAAAAGGGTATGCCCGAAAAAGTTTGAGTCCATGTGTTGTCCCCGTTTTGCTCGTACCTAAGAAGGATGGAACTTGGAGAATGTGCGTTGATTGTAGAGCTATCAACAAGATTACGGTAAAGTATCGTCATCCTATTCCTAAATTAGATGATATGCTAGATGAACTACATGGCTTTTGCATTTTCTCTAAAATTGATTTGAAGTCGAGCTATCATCAAATTCGCATGCGTGAGGGAGACGAATAGAAAACTGCATTTAAGACTTGGTATGGTTTGTATGAATGGTTAGTAATGTCATTTGGGCTTACTAATGCACCTAGTACTTTCATGAGGTTAATGAACCATATTTTGCGTGCTTTTATTGGAAATTTTGTCGTAGTATATTTTGATGACATCTTGATTTATAGAAAAAATTTAGAGGAGCATCTACAACATTTATAAAATGTGCTAATTGTTTTACGAAATGAAAAGTTGTATGCTAACCTTTAAAAATGTTCTTTTTGCACTAATCAGATTGAGTTTCTTGGTTATATTGTTAGTGCTATGGGAATAGCAGTTGATGAGAAGAAGATTAAGGCTATTCGTGAATGGCCAACACCAAAAATAATAACTGAGGTACGTAGCTTCCATGGTTTGACAAGTTTCTATAGAAGGTTTGTTAAGAATTTTAGCACTTTAGTTGCACCCTTGACCGAAATTGTTAAAAAGAATGTTGGATTTCATTGGGATAGTGAACAGGATTCAGCCTTCAACTCACTTAAGGAGAAATTAAGTTCTGCACCATTACTTTCTTTACCTAACTTTGCTAAAACTTTTGAAATTGAGTGTGATGCATCAGGAATAGGTATTGGAGCTGTGTTAATACAAGAAGGTCGACCTCTTGCTTATTTTAGTGAGAAATTGAGTGGAGCAGCTTTGAACTATCCCACTTATGACAAAGAGATGTATGCTTTGGTGAGGGCTTTAGAGACTTGGCAGCATTACTTGTGGCCCAAAGAGTTTGTCATTCACACCGATCATGAATCATTGAAGCACTTGAAGAGCCAAAGTAAGTTGAATAGACGCCATGCGAAATGGGTGGAGTTCATTGAATCATTTTCTTATGTGATCAAGTATAAACGAGGTATGGAAAATACTGTTGCAGATGCTTTATCTCGAAGGTATACCTTGCTCTCTACTTTGAACACTAAATTGTTAGGATTTGAATACATTAAAGATCTATATTCTAAGGATCCTGACTTTGGAAATGTATTTGAAGTTTGTGAGAATGCTGCATTTGGGAAGTTTTATAGGCATGAGGGATTTCTATTTAGAGTTAATAGGTTATGTGTGTCTAACTGTTCATTGAGGGAATTATTAGTCCAAGAAGCCCATGGTGGGGGACTAATGGGACATTTTGAAGTGAGAAAAACACTAGATGTTTTGTTGGAGCATTTCTTTTGGCCACATATGAAAAGAGATGTTGTAAAATTTTGTGAGAAGTGTATCACATGTAGGCAAGCAAAATCTAAATCTTTACCTCATGGGTTGTATACACCTCTACCAATTCCTAGTGAACCTTGGGTTGATATTTCTATGGATTTTATTATAGGGTTACCAAGGTCAAAACGAGATATGAATTTTATTTTTGTGGTCGTAGACAGATTTTCCAAAATGACTCATTTTATTCCTTGTAGGAAAACAGATGATGTTAACCATATTACTGATCTCTTTTTTAGGGACATTGTACGACCTCATGGAGTGCCGAAAAGTATAGTTTCAGATCGTGATGCAAAGTTTCTAAGCTACTTTTGGAAGACACTATGGGGCAAGTTGGGAACAAAGTTGTTATTTTCTACAACGTGTCATCCGCAAACAGATGGACAAACTGAGGTAGTAAATTGAACCTTAGCTACTTTATTAAGAGCTATCATTCAAAAGAATTTAAAAGGTTGGGAAGATTGTTTACCACATGTTGAATTTGCATATAATAGATCTATACATTCTGCTACTAAGTGTTCACCTTTTAAAGTGGTATATGGTTTCAATCCGCTAACTCCTTTGGATTTATCACCTTTGCCTATCTCTGAGCATGCTAGTTTGGATGGTACAAAGAAAACTGAATTTGTGAGGCAAATGCACGAGAAAGTAAGGATGCAAATTGAAAAGTGTTGGTGACGAGATGGCTAGAGAGGGGGGAGGTGAATATAGCCAATACAATTTCTTTGCTCTTTTAGTCTTTCTCTGCACTTAGGTTAGCCACAGCGGAAGCAATACAAGTATAACAGCAGAAACAGAAATGCAGAGAAGAAAGAACAAACCACACAGTTGCTAACTCAAGGATTTGCAAGGTTCGGGGATAACTTGCCCCTACTCCTTGGCGTGCCCTTAAGGTGGGCGATCCCTTGATCATCTGCAGATCAAGCCCCGGTGAACCCGGATAAGATAGAGTCTCCTTCTCGGTAGAGAAACCTCTCCACAGATCTCACGGATGATATAACTTGAGTATAGGAGATCACACAAGAATGAACACTCACAAAGCTCTCACAGGAATGCAACAAGATCACTCAAGAACAAAGCAACAGAGAGCACGAACACAGCCCAGCAACAACTTCCCAAGTTTTCTGTCTGTCTACTTCGCCTCCTCTGCCTCAGCTTCATCACTTAAGCTCTGCTCACCATCACAAGCTTCATCAGCATCCACTGAGCCAGCCTGAACCCACTAACCTCCCTGAGCACTCAGTCCACTGAAGACTCCCTCTCCAGCTGAGCCTCCGTCAGTCGCCAGCTGCGTCAGTTGCCCGTTGAAACCTGAGAATGAGAAACAGCCAAACCTGCTCAACGGAAAGCCTCCCATTGACCCTCCTTGAGTGTTTGAATCACCTGCTATCACATGCACACTCCAACAGAGGCTTAGCAATGCATATCAAAACTTATCAGCAATGTATCAGAGAATCGGCAGTGAAAACAGACGCGATCAGAGCTTCTGACAGCGTATTTGAATTAAAGTTCTGCGCCTGATCGGTCACCAGACCGATCAGAGAGCCTCCTGATCGGTCACCAGACCGATCAGGCTGGTTCAAGACCGATCAGGCTCCGTCCTGATCGATCCCCAACGCTCAATCAGAAATCGCGATTTCTTTGAGATTCTCCTGGACCGATCACCAGACCGATCCCAGGTCGTGGATCATTCATCGAACCGATCCACCCTTATATTGGGCGATTTCTGAGTTTCGCAGGCTAAGCCTCCTGATCGGTCAACTGACCGATCAGGGTGTCACATGATCGGTCAACAGTCCGATTTGACCGATCAGGTCACCACCAGACTGATCAGGAACCGTCCTGATCGATCTTAGTGAGAAGCCCGTGAAGCTGGATCGTTCACCAGAACGATCTGCACAGTGATCCTGATCGGTCATCAGACCGATCAGGAGCAGTTCAGCAAGGGAACTCAACCTCATTGCTCGCTCCCTGATCGGTCACCCGACCGATCAGGAGCCAGTCAATGGGTGAAACGCATACTCCCTGATCGGTCACCAGATCGATCAGGAGCAGCACAGTAGGTTCCCAACCTCACTATGTGCTCCCTGATCGGTCACCCGACCGATCAGTCATCGCTAGAACGGTCACCAGACCGATCCACGAAGGAGCAGCGTGCCAGAATCCCTGATCGGTCACCAGACCGATCCAGGGACTTAAACTTAGCCCTCCAAGCTAAGTTTCCATCCACCTTAGCCCTCCAAGCTAAGGATTTTTCCATCTAACCCTCTAAGTTGGGAATTTGCACCTAACCCTCCAAGTTAGGACTTTTCACCTAGCCCTCCAACCTAGGACTTTTCACCCAACCCCTCCGAGTTAGACCTTCATCCAACCTAGCCCTCCAAACTAGGCACCTGACCCTCCAAGCCAGGACTTTTCACCTAATTCTCCAGGATGGAAATTTGCACCTAACCCTCCAAGTTAGGACTTTTCACCTAGCCCTCCAAGCTAGGACTTTTTACTCAACCCTTCCGAATTAGGACTTTTCCAACACCTGGCTTCACTCACCAAGACCCGGCTTCACTCACCGGGATTTCTAACACCCGGCTTCACTCACCAGGACTCGGCTTCACTCACCGGGATTTCAATCCCAGTCCCCGACCAGGACTTTAACCCAAATTCGCTCAACCAATCTTAAATCATTGTCAAACACCAAAATAACAACCGGGCCAGACTGCTTCAACAATCTCCCCCTTTTTGTTGTTTGACAACCCGATTTAAGTTTAGGTATCAATCAATTGAAATCCATTCAATTCTCATAAGGGAATCATGATCCTCCCCCTATAATAACCATAAACTTAATCAGTCACTTTCTCCCCCTTTGTCAAACATCGAAAAGGGTATGGTTATTAAGTTTGAACATATCTCCCCCTCAAACATGAGTCTCTCCCCAAACCCAGAATAATCAAAGGATAATTTTTTGAATCGCATATGAAAACATATACAGAATAATATCATAGTCAAGCATGTATATGTTTCATATGACAGGTAAGTCAAAGGATGATTTTTGAATTGCATATGAGAGGCATATACCATAGATGTATCATGGCAACAATGTATATGCATCATATGATAATAATTATCGCAGTTCCATCAGACTGATGATCGATACAGAAAAATTTCTGATTAGTCTGGGGAGCGATCAATTTTCAGAAAAATTTCGGAAGCTCTGATACGTTCCTGATCAGACTGCATTAACAATTTGCATTCCATAACAGGGGAGATGACTCTATTAATATTCGTCATTTCAGAAAAATTTCTGAAACACGACATTAAGAACAAGAGTCAAGACTCAAACAAACCCTTTCTTATGAATTTGAACATTCCAACATAGGTTTGTATCAAATCAGTATTTAGGTTTTGTTTCAAGTACCACTTGAACAAATTTGTACTTCCTTAGTACCAGAATTGTACCAATGGAGGATCAATTATGTTTCAATTGTAATTGGTTTGTATCAGATTTGTTAGGAGTATGATCATTAAACTGATACAATTCGATGAGAAGAGATTGGTTTGAGGAGGTTTTTGGATCAAATTGGAACGATCTGGGAGTTCCTTGATCAGAGTTGATCTGATCGATCATAGAACCGATCAGGGTGAGTCCTGATCGGTCGGTGGACCGATCAGGTCTGATACAGACCACAGTTCAGAAACTCTGAAAGTTCAGAAACTCTGAAACACTTCTAAACTCTAATTCAATCAATTTTAACTCCTAACAGTGTTCCATTAAACAACATTCATGTTTCTCTACCCAAAGGAAACAACATGATTTGCATCTCTTTAACTATCATGTATATTATCAAATCATGCAACATCTCCAATATATCTTGAGAGTAAAACTTATAAATACAAAGTTCAAAGCATGATTCCAGAAAACATGATAAGTTTGGAAGCGATCAACATATGATTAAATTTCAAAACATGCCTATATAATACCAGTATCAAGGCATGATCAAGTTCCCAATTTTTTCAAGTTCATTTACCATCATAAGCAACACTAAGTGTGAAGACCTTGAATACATGTCAATTCTTTGATTCATTTCAAGAAAACACTGAACCTAGACCTTAAGTTCATGTTCTTATCTAATGATGTATTATGAGATTTTCAATGTGTCCATACTTGTTCTTTAGCATGCATCCATGTTCTACAACACTATTTAAGTCAAAACATGATGGTGTTCTCTAAGCATGAATTTGAGTATCGAAACATGTTTGTGTCAAAGCATGATCATATCAAGAAACCTTAGTTTGATACAAGGGAATCACTAAGTCATAGAAGGTTAAACAGTGAATTTTAAAACTCATGGTGATGCCTTGTGAGATTTTTATAATGATCAGCCCAAACTATATGTTCATCTTGTTCTTAAACATGCATTCATGTGTTATAACACATACAAGATACTCATGGCATACTTGGGCTTGAGATAAGACATTTCATAAATCATCATTTGCAGTAAACATAAATTGCTATGAAAAAAAACAATTATCCTAAGCAATTCATGGCAAGAGTAAGTTGTGGGTTAGTCTAAGCCATTCATGTGAATTTGAGGAAATGGTAAGCACAATCCTAACTAGGAATGACCATGTGTTGGGAGCATCAATTATCAACAACCAATGTTGATAGATACTCCCCCTCAAATGATGCTTATACAATTCTAAATATTGAGGTTTTAGGTACCCAAATTTTGGGACCTAAACCATCTACAATTAATGACTTTGGCACCCATGCCTTAGTCATTTTCTTCCTAACCTTTTGAACCCTAGAATCATTTGATGATCTAAATTGGGTTCTTGACATTAATGACATGAAACTTGATTCTTTAGGTTGGTAACCTAAGCCAACCTTGTTGTAAATCGCTTTTTGTGAGTTCAAGATCATATCTAGGGTTTTTGAGCTTGTTGAAAATTTCTCAAGAACAATCTTGAGATTTTCAATTTCACCCTTCAAGATCTTATTCTCATTCTCAAGGGATTCATTATGGAAGTCATTAATATCCTCAACCTTAAAGGATTTTAATTCTTTTACTTCCAACTTCAATGACTTAACCTTATTCTTAGATTTCTTTAATACTTTGGTTAAGCATGCGATAGCTCTATAGCACTTATCTAACTCAGGAGAAATTACCTCTTCATCATCCGAAGATGATGAAGGCGCGGTTGAGGAGTCACTTGATTCATCACTCTCCTCCTTTGACTCTTGTAGTGCCACTAGTGCCACGTGACAGTGGATGTCCTCCTCCTCCTTGTCAATCTTCTTCTTCCTTTTGTTTCCTGCCACAAAAGCAAACCCTTTCTCCTTGGGGCCTTGGTTAGAAATCTCATGTAGCTCCATCTCACAAAATAAGTCCTCTAACTTAACAAAAGATAAGTCCTTGGAAACCTTGTAGGCACCCACCATGAATGACCACAAAGTATTCCTAGGGAAGGCTTTGAGTACATACCTCACTAGGTCTCTATTTTCTACCTTTTCATTGATGGAGTGGAGGCCATTGAGGATCTCTTTGAATCTTCCATGGAGTTCACTTACCTTTTCATTTTCTTCCATGGACAGATTTTGGAGTTGACTGTGAAGGAGGTCCTTCTTGACTATTCGGGTGTCTTGAATTCCTTCGTGGAGCTCAATGATTTTGTTCCAAAGATCTTTAGCACTTGTAAAAGGACCCACCTTGATCAACTCCTCCTTGGTCAACCCGCATTGTAAAGTGACCACTGCTTTGGCATTTGCTTCACTCTTTCTTATTTGCTCAGCCGACCAACTTAAGAAATCGAGATCTTTTCCTTCAACATCTCTTGGAGGGATGAAACTTTCTTTGACCGAGAACCATATGCTCATGTTTGTCTTCAAAAAAAACTCCATCTTCGATTTTCAATATTGAAAATCTGTGCCGTCGAAGAGTGGAGGTCGGTTTGTGCTCATTCCTTCTCTTCCAGCCATCTTGTTGTAAGCTCTCGGATGTTAAGCCTTGAACAGAGCTCCAAGCTCTGATACCACTTGTTGATGACGAGATGGCTAGAGAGGGGGGGTGAATATAGCCAATACAATTTCTTTGCTCTTTTAGTCTTTCTCTGCACTTAGGTTAGCCACAGCGGAAGCAATACAAGTATAACAGCAGAAACAGAAATGCAGAGAAGAAAGAACAAACCACACAGTTGCTAACTCAAGGATTTGCAAGGTTCGGGGATAACTTGCCCCTACTCCTTGGCGTGCCCTTAAGGTGGGCGATCCCTTGATCATCTGCAGATCAAGCCCCGGTGAACCCGGATAAGATAGAGCCTCCTTCTCGGTAGAGAAACCTCTCCACAGATCTCACGGATGATATAACTTGAGTATAGGAGATCACACAAGAATGAACACTCACAAAGCTCTCACAGGAATGCAACAAGATCACTCAAGAACAAAGCAACAGAGAGCACGAACACAGCCCAGCAACAACTTCCCAAGTTTCTGTCTGTCTACTTCGCCTCCTCTGCCTCAGCTTCATCACTTAAGCTCTGCTCACCATCACAAGCTTCATCAGCATCCACTGAGCCAGCCTGAACCCACTAACCTCCCTGAGCACTCAGTCCACTGAAGACTCCCTCTCCAGCTGAGCCTCCGTCAGTCGCCAGCTGCGTCAGTTGCCCGTTGAAACCTGAGAATGAGAAACAGCCAAACCTGCTCAACGGAAAGCCTCCCATTGACCCTCCTTGAGTGTTTGAATCACCTGCTATCACATGCACACTCCAACAGAGGCTTAGCAATGCATATCAAAACTTATCAGCAATGTATCAGAGAATCGGCAGTGAAAACAGACGCGATCAGAGCTTCTGACAGCGTATTTGAATTAAAGTTCTGCGCCTGATCGGTCACCAGACCGATCAGAGAGCCTCCTGATCGGTCACCAGACCGATCAGGCTGGTTCAAGACCGATCAGGCTCCGTCCTGATCGATCCCCAACGCTCAATCAGAAATCGCGATTTCTTTGAGATTCTCCTGGACCGATCACCAGACCGATCCCAGGTCGTGGATCATTCATCGAACCGATCCACCCTTATATTGGGCGATTTCTGAGTTTCGCAGGCTAAGCCTCCTGATCGGTCAACTGACCGATCAGGGTGTCATATGATCGGTCAACAGTCCGATTTGACCGATCAGGTCACCACCAGACTGATCAGGAACCGTCCTGATCGATCTTAGTGAGAAGCCCGTGAAGCTGGATCGTTCACCAGAACGATCTGCACAGTGATCCTGATCGGTCATCAGACCGATCAGGAGCAGTTCAGCAAGGGAACTCAACCTCATTGCTCGCTCCCTGATCGGTCACCCGACCGATCAGGAGCCAGTCAATGGGTGAAACGCATACTCCCTGATCGGTCACCAGATCGATCAGGAGCAGCACAGTAAGTTCCCAACCTCACTATGTGCTCCCTGATCGGTCACCCAACCGATCAGTCATCGCTGGAACGGTCACCAGACCGTTCCACGAAGGAGCAACGTGCCAGAATCCCTGATCGGTCACCAGACCGATCCAGGGACTTAAACTTAGCCCTCCAAGCTAAGTTTCCATCCACCTTAGCCCTCCAAGCTAAGGATTTTTCCATCTAACCCTCCAAGTTGGGAATTTGCACCTAACCCTCCAAGTTAGGACTTTTCACCTAGCCCTCCAAGCTATGACTTTTCACCCAACCCCTCCGAGTTAGACCTTCATCCAACCTAGCCCTCCAAACTAGGCACCTGACCCTCCAAGCCAGGACTTTTCACCTAATTCTCCAGGATGGGACTTTGCACCTAACCCTCCAAGTTAGGACTTTTCACCTAGCCCTCCAAGCTAGGACTTTTCACCCAATCCTTCCGAATTAGGACTTTTCCAACACCTGGCTTCACTCACCAGGACCCGGCTTCACTCACCGGGATTTCCAACACCTGGCTTCACTCACCAGGACCCGGCTTCACTCACCGGGATTTCTAACACCTGGCTTCACTCACCAGGACCCGACTTCACTCACCGGGATTTCACGCCCAGTCCCCGACTAGGACTTTAACCCAAATTCGCTCAACCAAACTTAAATCATTCTCAAACACCAAAATAACAACCGGGCCAGACTGCTTCAACAAAAAGAAGATTGAACAATATGCTACGCAAGCCAACAAGGGACGAAAGAAAATAATCTTTGAACCCGGTGATTGGGTTTGGGTTAATATGAGAAAGGAGAGATTTCCTGCTAAACGTCGTACTAAGTTGCATCCAAGAGGAGATGAACCATTTCAAGTCGTGGCACGAATCAATGATAATGCCTACAAGCTTGACTTGCCGGGTGAGTATAATGTGAGTTCCACATTTAATGTTTCTGATCTCTCTCCCTTTGATGTAGGTAATCAAGATTCGAGGACGAATCCTTTTGAGGAGAGGGGGAATGATGGAGACAAAGGAAGTGAACAAGTTGCCCAACAAGCTAACGATATGAATCATGCTCAACCCACTCTAGAAGATGTTGATGATTTATTATGCATCAAAGGAGGCCCAATTACAAGGGCTAAGGCTAAAAAAATGAAAGAAGCACTTAATGTGCTAATTGAAGATGTGAAAGTCAAAGCTATCATTGAAGAAGGTTTGACCAAGAGCAAGTCATACGGCTTAGTCAACCTAATTCAAGCCTTAGATGAGCTTAACTAGTCTCTTATCTATGTAAGAAGGATATGTTAATTTTGTGGGTTCAATTTAGGCCCAATTTCTAGCTTTATTTGGGTTGTAATGGTGCCAAAAGCTCAATAGGCCTATGTAGTCTACATAGGCCTCTACTAAATGGGCTTCTTTTTGGCCTTTTAGGGTTTTTAGGTCACCCTATAGTTATAAATTAAGGGGGTGGCGGCCACAACATGAAACTTTTGGCTTATTCAATCTACTACATGGTGAGGCTCTCACTTGTTGGTTCTTCATTGAACTAGAACTTATCAAGGCATCCCCTTGTGGTGTTCAAGACTTATCAACCTCCATCCCAAGGTTGTGGCGTCTATCTTCTTCTTCTTCTATACCAAGGTTCGTGATTCCTTAAGCATTGGGTCGAGGTTTCTTTCTTTCATTCTCCATCTTTTCGATTTAGACTATCTTTCTCATTTTCTTCCATTTGTTGTGTGTCCGTGAGACTTCTTCTCATTGGGTTCGCATCACTTGGCGTATGCCTTTGACTCTCGTCCCTCAGATGCATATAAGCACGTAGCTCATCCTCATGTCATCATTCGCATATGCCTCGAAGTGTGCTTCCCTCGGCTCATCGTTGCTGCCTTGTCTACGGTCCCTTGAATGCACCATCCTTCACTGGACCTGAAGTCATCAAACTGAGTCCTATGTGTATCCTGCAATCATGCACACTCAAATACACATATCAAATATAAGGATGAACTTAACTTAAACTCTTTGCTCAAACATTGAAACACATGGTCCCACAGACCATCAGGATTGTCTCTACAATCTCTTCATTTTTGATGTTTGACAATACGTTTAAGTTAGGGAAAATATATAGCAAATCACAATGCTAAAAATATTTGGATTTATGTTGCCAAGGTTACACACTTGGACTTATACCACTAATGCATATGTTAATGCAAGTGCAAATGCAAATATGCATGGAATTATATCGCCAAGATTCCCAGACACCTAAACTCCCCATCAGTTAGGAATTTTACCAAAGGACATTTTAAGAATATATCCCAAGGGCCAAGACTCCCCCTACACTTGGGCTTACCAAGGACTTTTTAAGAACCTATCATAAGGCTCCCCCTTTGCCAATAAATGAGCAATAAGGATCCCTTTTCACCTACGCTCCTCCTTGAGCTACAATTTCATGCAAAAGTGTATTTGGTTTCCCACTTAAACCTAACACTTCTCCCCTTTTGTCGTACATAAAAAAGAACTCTAATAATATCCCAATTATTAGATTTTTTAATCTTTAATGACAATAAACATTGTGTATTAACCTCCCATAAAATTATACACGTTTGATATCATTAGGACACTTTTCGATTTTGCTGAAAACAGTTTCAACATGTATCAATCGACTGAGATAGTTACCGGTTGATTGATCACTATCGAAAAAAATCTCACAGAAGCTTTCTCACTCTAGAAAGGGCTGTTACTAGTCGACTGCCCCTCTGCACCAGTCAACTAACACCCTAAAATTGGCATTTTATCATTTTTGAACCCAATTTCAAAAATACGCTAATAATTTTATAATTCTCCAAAAAAATTTAAATTTTATAGAGAGATTTGTGGTACCCGTGTTTATTTAGAAAAAATACATTTAAAAATGTACATATCTAGGATCTCAAGATTGACATAAAATCCAAAACTAGCTAAATGGTACAATTGAACCTTGACCAAAAGTCCTAGTTTTGGCTTCCTCTTAATGTATCTGCCTATACCAAATCATAATACATCCTTAGCATTGGTTTATATGACATCTATACATCAAAATCTAATTTTCATGCAATACGACTTCAATGTCATATTTTCATGCATAAAACTCAAACCACATGTGCCAAATCTCTATGGTTGAGACTCAAATTTGTCTCCAAATCCTTTGGCACATTCCATGATCCATCTAGACTCCCAAGAGATATCTTCCTGAGATCCATTAACTATGGGTCTCAAATTAGCTCTTTGAGCTCCTCTTAGAGTTCCTAGCCTTAGCCACCTCCCTAGGTGACTCCTTAACAATTGATAGACCATAATGGTCCGCCTCTTGTGACACTTGGCCTATAAATTTTATTTTCTTAACCTTGGATACCTTATCCTTGGTTAATTTCTTCTTGCCCTTAAATGACATTCCTTTGCCATTTTAGGACTTCTCCTTACTATAATCATACGACACTCTTGCATATAACTTTTCTTTAGCATTTGAGGGCCTAGACCGGTATCCTAAACCCGATCTATCATTGTTGGGTTTTCAGCTACCCAACACTATACTTAACCCTTTAGATCCAATAGTGAGTCTATCTTGGATTTTCTCCAATTTATTAAGCTTTGTCTTTATCTTTCTAGAGTTCTAACCCTATAATCAATATGTCCACGTTGGACATTGCTAGACCTACCAATTCTAGTCATGTGTCTCCCTTTCTTGGGATTAATATCTTGATCTTTAGGTCTCATAGTTTTAGGTTTATCATGAATGAATTTCCTAGGATTATGATTAACCCTATTTCTATCATGATACTTAAATCCAAAATTATCCATGGGTACACGATGTAAATTATTTCTAGTATGCATTGAAGAGTTTGAATTTGAATTACACTTTGAGTTAGGCTATACCTCTTTTATCTTTGAAGCTCTCCCTTGACATGAGCTCTTCATTCTCTCCTTCTTCTTCCATTTCCTCAAATGCTCCAACTTTTTGAATTCTCCCTTCCTTGAGCATTTGGTGTGGTAGTGGCCCCACTCACCACATGTGAAACATCAAATGCCCTTCTTCTTCTTCCTATAACTCAAATTAGATTTTAAAGAAATTGAGTTGAGTTTAGGAGTTACCTTAAGGTTTGCCTTGGCTCCCCCTACAATGATGTTCTCCTTCTTGTCCTTAAAATTCTTCTTTGGACATTGGCTTCTATAGTGCCCCCTTTTATTGCACTTGAAGCACATAATGTGCTCCTTGCTTTTGGAACTTGGGCCTCCGGTCTTTGGTGCCGGTGGAGTCTTCCTATCATCTATTCTTGTAATGCCCTACTTCCTTACACTCAAAACACGTTATGTGATTTTTATTTGTGATTAACTAGTTTGAGTTACCTTCTTGACTTATAGAGGAAATGTGAATTTCATCTTCACTTCTTCTAGAGGTGGAAATTTCTTCTTTTTGCTCCGGCATTAAAGATTATCTCTCCTCCCCCTCAACCCTTAAAGTGAAGACTTTTTCTATTTCTTCCTCAGATATTGAGCACCCCTCAACTTTCAGTTCCCTCGACTCATGAGTTTGTGAGTTTGATTCTTGGGATTCTTCATGAAGCACGACTAGCTTGCTGTATAACTCTTTAGCATCCCTATAATCACCTATCATATCTAAAATGTCATTAGATATTAAATTGATTAACATTTTGGTTATCTTGTTATTGATTTTGAATCGATGAATTTGCTCCTCGGTCCACTTCTTCTTCTTAAGCGTCATTCCTTTTTTTATCCCTGGGAACATTAAAACCTACTTCTATACACAACCAATCTTCAATATTAGTCATAAGAAAATACAATATTCTGTTGGATCGAGAAGAACGATAGAGGGGAGGTGAATATCGTTAAACGTTTCGGATTCGAAAAGAGAATAAGCAGCGGAAAATAAAGAAACACAAACACGAACTCAAGCAATTTTACTTGGTTCGGAGTCGCGATCGGCTCCTACTCCAAGGCCCATGGTCGTTGACCGTTTACTGCGGGCAATTCTATATGTGCACAAATGTTTACAAAGAGATTTTATCGATGTAGTACAGTAAACTGAAAATTAAGCTCTTTCGTTACCGACGCCCGGTGTGGATTGTACTTCGGAGCAGAGAGTCGTCGTCGGCGCTTCAATCTCGAGATGGGAGGTTTCCGGAGCAGAGCGCTTGAGTCGAAGAGCGTAGTAGTGTTGGAAGAATGTCTTGAGAAGCCTTGGGGGTCGAGCTCCTTATATAGTGAGCCTGGGGGCACCCTGGACGTTGGGGGCGCCCTCCAAGTGTCACTTGATCCGGCAAACTCTCGATCAGCCATTATCCCTCCAGGATCGGGCTGAGGTTTGACAGGGGCGCCCGGGACGCAGGGGGCGCCCGGGTTGACACGGTCCACTGGCTTCTCACTGAGTTAAACTCTATCCTCTTCGTTGGCTTGAGCCCAGGGCGCCCGAGGCATCCGGGGCGCCCGAGGCATCCGGGGCACCCGGGAGCATGGGGGCGCCCAGCCCAGTGAGCTTCCGAAGCTTTTTCTTGCTCAACTCTTGTTTGGCTTTTACCTAGGGCGCCCAGGACCTTCCGGGCGCCCAACCCAACTGCTGCCTCTTTCCTTTGAGGCGTTCTGAGCTGCAGACACTCGTTCCTTCGGTCCTGCATCCAGGGTTAGTACCAAACATGATAAAGCAAGTATGTTAGTGAGTCTTACAGTCGTAGCTGTCTTGGTTCTGACTTTGGGTCTCCAAAATGGAGCCCTAGGTCGAACCGACGCCTACTGTTCCCTCGACAGGGAACGCGTCCTCACCTACTCCTCTCAAGAGAATTTACCTGTTGCCAACCGGCTCCTCCGATTGGACTTTTGCCCAGCAGTCCTTCGCCAGGTGCCTAGAAGTCCTTCGCCAAGTCTTCGTTACCAAGCAGTCCTTCACCTGGTGCCTAGCAGTCCTTCGCCAGGTCTTCGTTACCAAGCAGTCCTTCGCCTAGTGCCTAGCAGTCCTTCTCTAGTTCTTCGGTTCCAAGCATTCCTTCGCTAGGGTTTTGTTACCAAGCAGTCCTTCGCCTGGTGCCTAGCATTCGTTCGCTAGGGCTTTGTTTCCTGGCAGTCCTTCGCCAAGTGCCTAGTAGTCCTTCGCTAAGTCTTCGGTTTCAAGCAGTCCTTCACCTGGTGCCTAGCAGTCCTTCGTAGGGCTTTGTTACCAAGCAGTCCTTCGCCTGGAGCCTAGCATTCCTTTGCTAGGGCTTTGTTACCAAGCAGTCCTTCACCTGGTGCCTAGCATTCCTTCGCTAGGGCTTTGTTTCCTGGCAGCCCTTCGCTAGGTGCCTAGCAGCCCTTCGCTAGGACTTTGTCTCTTGGCAGTCCTTCGCCAGGTGCCTAGCAGCCCTTCGCTAGGACTTTGTCTCCTGGCATTCCTTCGCCAGGTGCCTAGCAGCCCTTCGCTAGGACTTTGTTTCCTAGCAGTGCTTCGCCAGGTGCCTAGCAGCCCTTCGCTAGGACTTTTCCTGCACACTTGAGTAACAACATTAGATCACCAATAATACTTAACTTTGAACCCTTTGCCAATATTAAAACGAGGTTCGATATGGTGCTTCCTGCACCAACATATTCTACCTTTCCAATACGCGAAATCGTCGCAGTCATAAGAAAGTGGGATCTGGATATCCCATCCTAGTGGACCTTCCGACTCTATCTTTTTCTTCTTCCTCTAGTGTCTTTCTCTTTTGGCTATTAGTCCAACAAGAGAGAACCTCGCTCTAATACCCCTTGTTGGAGATCTAAGACCCAGCTAGAGGGGGTGAATAGCTGATCAACCACTAATTGTGGTTCTTCCTACACTTTGTAATTGCGCAACGGAATACAAAATTAACTAAATTAACAAAAGGAAATCAAACCGCAAACACACGTCGATTTACGTGGTCCAGAGATGGCGCTCCTACTCCATGACTGTCCGTAAGATAGACTATCCCCATTTGTCGGTGGATGACTCTTCGAAAAACTTCCGGTTATGCTCAACCTCCTTGTGGGTGAAGAAACTTCACCACAAACTCGCACAAGAACTCTAGAGCAAAAGAAGACTACTAATAAACTTTAACCAAGCTTATTTCATCAGCTTGGGCCAAACATCCCGAGTTCTCTTAAATAGAACTCGTATACTGATCTGCCTGTTACTAGTCGACTGATGTCAACCTTAGTCGACTACTCTAGCCGAATTTGAGTGTTATAACCAAACGTTAAAATTCCAGTAGACACTAGTCGACTGCATAAAAAAGTAGTCGACTGATTTTTCTATGCCCTCATCCAATCGACTAATCTCATACCAGTCGACTGGCCAAATGTCACGCCCCGAGACCCGGGAGTCGCTGATCCAATATAAAATCAGACAGCACCTCTCATGTCCGACGGATAATTTACACATACATATAACACAACCACGCAGTTTAATTGGCCTCAGGCCTCAAGTCAAAATAGAATAACGAATTTCTAATCATAAATCCAAAGCACGAACTTACTTGAGCTGCCAGGTGGGTAGGAACGCAGCGAAACCCCAACACATAGTCCAACATAGGACTCAAAAGTACAATCCAAGAAAGAAAACCACACAGTACAAGTCCACGATAATCCAATACAGCGTAATGAAACATAACATGCTCAAAATCTGAAAGTAAAATGTAAAACCAGAAACGAACGTCGTCATGAGCATGGGACTGGCAACCCGGGCTCCTCTGGCAGATATCAACCTGTAATTAAAAACATGGGCAACGGTGTGAGTCCAAATGAACTCAGCGGATACCTAAACAGATATACATAGTAAGCTATACTAGCAGTAAAAGTCACGTTGATACAGTCTCATATGTACAATAGAAAAATGCATACACTGAAGATACTGAATGTATGCACATACCAGAATCCATCTATCCTGCAGGGTGGTGGAATCAATCCCTATAGAACAAGTACAACACATAATCCAAGGTATACATGTTTCCTGTATGTGCATGTCAATCAAAATGCAACAATCAAATGCAACAAGCATAAACAATGCACGATGTAAAATATGCACATTGTGCAATGATATGTATCACCCCTGACACCAGTTAGGCCACCATCCACCTATCATAAATGAACGTCCGCGAGGGTAGGGCTATGACAACTATTCGCACCCTGCTATCACTGCTCCTGAGTGACCGAGTGGACAAGATGCTGGCGGAGGACACCCTTCTACCCCAAGCAATGGGGGAGTCTCGCTCTCATCTTCCCGTGTCTCAAGACAAGAGAGATCCCTAGCTGCTGCCACGCTCCGGAACCACCCTCCAAATAGTGTTCGTGTAACGACCCTCTCTTACTAACTTTGACCATATAGGGTTGTCACGTTGACTTTACTACTGGGCCAGCCCAAATTAAAAAAAAATAAATTTAATTCTTGCTAACTCTTCAAAGATTTGACCCCCAGACCTCTTAGAGCAAGACCAACACCCTTACCATATGCACCACATCTCTTTTTCTTTTACATTGGCACCAGTCGACTGATGGGGCATCAGTCGACTGATGGGGCATCAGTCGATTGGTTCAGTCGACTGCACCTGGGAATCACTTGACCAATCTTTCTGTTCTCTCGGGCAGTCAACTAATACGCTTGGAACTACAGTTTTTAGGTTTCAGAAGCATTGATCAAGTGTGCATTTTCATTCTATTTCGACTACACAACAATTATAAAGAGTCATAAACATATAACTAACATAATTGGACTCAATCATACTCCATTTAGCATGCATTTCAAACTTAATATCTTCTTGCAGAATAAACACAACTAACAAGACACAAAACTCAAGAAACTCATGACATTCTATGGTTTAGAGCTTTGAACATTAACAACATATCACGAAGGATCTCATTCCACCGTCCCGCCACCACTGGCACCAACCATCCATCCTGTAGCCTCCTTGCCCTATATCTTTTCTTTACCTTTATCTGCAATAAAAGGATGCAACTATAAGCAATTTGCTTAGTAAGTAGATACCTAACTCACAAAATATGCATTCGATATGAACATGCTTGTAACTGAAAATACCATTCTTCTGTTGGTGCAGGAAGCACCATATCGAACCTTGTTTTGATATTGGCAAAGGATTCAAAGTTAAGTATTATTTGTTATCTAACAATGTTACTTGAGTGCAGGAAAAGTCCTAGCGAAAGGCTGCTAGGCATCTGGCGAAGGACTGCACAGAAACAAAGTCCTAGCGAAGGGCTGCTAGGCACCTGGCGAAGGAATGCCAGGATACAAAGACCTAGCGAAGGACAGCTAGGCACCTGGCGAGGGAATGCCAGGATACAAAGTCCTAGCGAAGGACTGTTAGGCACTGGCGAAAGAATGCCAGGGTAAAAAGTCCTAGCGAAGGACTGCTAGGCACTGGCGAAGGAATGCCAGAGTACTGAAGCCCTAGCAAAGGACTGCTAGGCACCAGGCGAAGGACAGCTTGGGATAGAAGACCTGGCGAAGGAATGCTAGGCACCTAGCGAAGGACTGCTAGGATCCGAAGACCTGGCGAAGGGCTGCTAGGCACCGGGCGAAGGACAGCTTGGTATCCAACACCCGGCGAAGGACTGCTGGGCAAAAGTCCAACCAGAGGAGCTGGTTGGCATTAGGTACATTCTCTCGAGATGAGTAGGTGAGGACGCGTTCCCCGTCGAGAGGGAACAGTAGGCGTCGGTTCGACCTAGGGCTCCATTTTGGAGACACAAAGTCAGAACCAAGACAGCTAAGGCTGTATAAACATAATACTCTATTGCTTCATATTATTTTGGACTAACCCTGGATGCAGGATCGAAGGAACGTATGTCTGCAACTCAGAATGCCCAAAGGAGAGAGGCAAGTAGCTGAGCAGGGCGCCCTCAGTGTCCCGGGTGCCCCCAAGGCCAACACAAAACAAGCGAAGCAACAAGGGCTTCGGCTGCTTACTGGCCGGGGCTCCCCAAGTGCCCAGGGCGCCCCCAGTGCCCAGGGCGCCCCCAGCGTCCAGGGCGCCCCCAGTGCCCAGGCCGCCCCGCGCCTACGCCAGCGAAGTCGATTACCCTTATCCAACCGAGAAGCCCGCGCTGAAGGAGTCAAATAGGGCGCCCCCAGTGTCAAACCTCAGCCTTATTCGAGTGGGATAGAGGTTGACCGAGCGAAGCTTGGATCACGAGACACGTGGGGGGGGGGGGGCACCCCCGACGTCCAGGGCGCCCCGAGGTGCTATAAATAGCACCCAACGCCAAGGCTTTCGACAATACAAGTTCTCGAACGTATTCAACGCTCTTCTGCTTCCGCGCTCTGCTCCAGCAACCTCCCGACATGAGATACAAGCGCCGACGACGTCCTACTGCTCTGGAAAAAGTTATGTACACCGGACGTCGGTAAAAAGAAGAGTTTAATTTCAGTACTGCACTTTAACTGTAATTTTATTTTTGTAATTGATTTTACGCGATTATAGTATTGCCCGCAGTAAACGGTCAGCGACCGTGGGCCTTGGAGTAGGAGTCGACCTATGCTCCGAACCAAGTAAAAATCTTGTTGTTCGCGTGTTTTGTTTTTAATCTTCCGCTATGCATTCTCTTTTCAAATCCGAACGCTTTCCGATATTCACCCCCCCCTCCCCCCCCCCCCCCCCCCCGCTCTATCGGTTCTCTCGATCCAACATCTTCAATATGAAAGATGCCCATGAATACATTTGTAACAATTGCTTACATTAGAAAGAAACTTTGCTTGAAATGAATGCTTGTTATGGAAAACTTGCAACTTATCTTATACTTCATATACTTCAAAATAATAAACATTCTTCTTTGGGCCCGGCATAGTACCAATGTGCGCATCCCTAATAGGTTTTGGGGTAGCTAGCCACCGAACTCTAATTGAGCGTCTACTAGTTTGCTTAGTTTTAATGGCCTTGTACCCTAGGCCTTGTGCCCGAACTAGCTTGCCTAGTTTTAAGGGCCTTGTGCCCGATACATGACACTTAGAAAGTAATATACTTAACTTGTACTCATGCTAAAAATGCTAATAATAACTTAGCACATGTCTTGCACATAGGATGTAGGGTTCCCAAAACTTGCTTTTGGGACTTCTTAAAGCCTTGGTCTTGTACTCCTCAAGGCACCTTGCGTGCCATGAACCCAAAACTTGCTTTTGGGCAACTCAAGACCTTGGTTTTCACCCTGTACATTCCATCGAACACCTTGCGTGCCAAAATCCCAAAACTTACTTTTGGGCCAATCAAGACCGTGGTCTTGCTATACTAGGATCACATCATAAAAAAGCTTAGAATCATGTTTAGAATCACACGAAAACTACTTCTATTGCAGGTGAGTGATCTACTTACCTCCTTGGGTTTCTAAACTTACTACCCGGCGTAGAATCTCCTTCCTTGTGCGATCTTCCAACCCTTGGCCCTAGGAGAGAACCCTAGTTTCCCCTTGGTGAGAAACCCTAACCTCTCCTCTCTTGGTTTTCGCAGGGAAGAAGAAGGAGGAGAAAACCCTTGGTTTTCTCTCCTTTCCATCCTTTATATATTAAGTGGAAGTTGAACCATCTCTCATAAGGGACGCTTACTATTACTTATCTAATATTGATTCTATATTCCAGCGAGATGATTACTAACCCGATTGGAAACCTGAAACTAACCCTTACTGCGGGTCGCGGGTTTGAGCCCTTACTCCGACCCCTTTAAAAGAAATTTTTAGTTTCTTTTTGTTTATTTTGGAAAAATTTTGAAAAATGCAGGTATTACAATCCTCCCTACCTTATGGAAAGTTCGTCCTCGAACTTAAAATAACTCCGGATACTTTTGCCTTATGCTATCTTCTATTTCCCAAGTTATCTCTTCATGTTTCTGGTTTAGCCATAGAACCTTCACTAAGGGTACCTCTTTGTTCCTCAGTTTCTTGACAGCTCGATCTATTATTTGAATAGGTCGACTTTCATAATTGAGATCTTCTTGAACTTGTACCCGTCTGTGGCTCAATCACTTGGTTGGCATCGGGAACATGTTTCTTTAGCATTGAGACATGGAACACATTGTGAATAGCCGACATCTCTGGAGGTAGCTCTAACTCACAAGCTACCTTGTCAACTCTTTTCGTTACTAGGTAGGGTCCTATGTAACGAGGACTTAGCTTGCCTGTCTTGCCAAATATCATTACTCCTTTCATGGGGGCTACTTTGAGGAAAACTGTATCCCCAACTTCGAACTCTAGTGGTCTGCGCTGCACATCGACATAACTCTTCTGCCTACTCTGAGTAGTTTCTATTCTTTGGCAGATGCTCTTTATAGCTTCTGTGGTATCCTCAATAAGATCAGTTTAAAATCCCATTTCTTTCTTCTCACTACCTTCATACCAATAGATGGGAGATCTGCACCTCCTACCATAAAGAGCTTCATAAGGTGTCATACCAATAGTAGCTTGGTAACTGTTATTGTAGGCGAACTCAGCTAAACATAAGTACTTACACCAACTGCCCTTGAAATCTAATGCACAAGCTCTAAGCATATCTTCTAAAACTTGATTTACTCTTTCTGTCTGCCCATTAGTTTGAGGATGGAATGTTGTGATAAACTTCAGTTTGGTGCCTAGTGCTGTCTGTACACACTCCCAAAAGTGCGAAGTAAAACGACCATCTCTATCGGAGATAATGGTCTTCGGAACTCCATGCAGTCGGATCACTTCCTGAACATATAACTGGGCTAGTCTCTCTATGGAGTAGGACACCCTCCTGGCCTCTGGTGTTCTACTTTCACTCTTTGGCACGTCAGGCAGGTACTGACATACTTAGCTACATCTCATTTCATTCTAGACCACCAAAATTTTCTTTTCAAATCCTGGTATATTTTGGTAGAACCAGGGTGCATAGAGTAGGGAGTTCTATGGGCTTCCTCAAGAATCTTCTTTCTTAGCTCCTCACTGTTAGGGACACATAGACGGGCTCCATAATAGAGTATCCCACTATCTGATACTCTAAACTCTTTACTTTCTCCTTCTTGCATCTCTTGCTTGATCCTTTGAATATCAGAATCTTGCTCTTGCTTTTTCTGTATATCCTCAAGCAAAGTTGACTCCAATGTCAATACTGAGAATTGCCCATCTATGATCTCCACTCCATAATCTACTATCTCTTGCTGCAGTGGTGGTGACAGTGATGACAAGGGCATCAAAGTTGTGCAACTCTTCCTACTTAACGCATCTGCCACTCTATTCGCTTTTCCTGGGTGGTAGAGGATCTCACAGTCATAATCTTTAACTAACTCCAGCCACCTTCGTTGTCTCATATTCAGGTCCTTCTGTGTGAAGAAATACCTCAGACTCTGATGATCTGTGTAAATCCTGCACTGGACTCCGTACAGGTAATGTCTCCACATTTTGAGGGCGAAAACTACGGCGGCTAACTCAAGATCATGAGTAGGGTAGTTCTTTTCATAATCCTTGAGTTGCCGGGAGGCATAAGCAATGACCTTGCCTTCTTGCATGAGTACCGCTCCTAGTCCCAACTTTGAGGCATCACTGTATATCTCAAAACTTCTATCACTTTCTGGAACTATAAGAATGAGAGCACTTGTCAATCTTTTCTTCAACTCATTAAAACTCCGCTCACAATCTTCAGTCCATTCGTACTTCTTATTCTTTATAGTAAGGGTGGTTAATGGAGAAGCTATCTTGGAAAAGTCCTCCACGAATCTTCTGTAATATCCTGTTAAACCCATAAAGCTTTTGATCTCACTAGCATTCTTTGGTCGACCCCAATTACTAACTGCTTCAATCTTTGCGGGGTCTACCATGATTCCTTCCTTGGAAATGACGTGGCCTAGGAAAGCCACTCGGTCAAGCCAAAATTCACACTTTAAAAACTTGGCATACAACTTCTGTTGTTGTAGCGTCCTCAATACTACCCTCAGATGCTCGTCATGTTCTTCCTGAGACTTTGAATAGACTAGGATATCATCAATGAAGACTATGACGAACTTATCAAGAAACTCCTTGAATACTCGATTCATTAGATCCATGAACGTTGCAGGGGCATTTGCCACTCCAAAAGGCATGACCACAAACTCGTAGTGTCCATATCTTGATTGGAAAGGCGTTCTCAGCACATCACTCTCTATGACTTTGAGTTGGTGATACCCTGACCGCAAATCAATCTTGGAAAACACGGTTGCCCCCTTCAACTGATCAAATAAATCGTCTATCCTTGGCAAAGGATATCTGTTCTTGATAGTCACCTTGTTCAGAGCTCGATAATCTATGCACATCCGCATAGATCCATCTTTCTTCTTGACGAACAACACGGGAGATCCCCAGGGTGAATGACTAGGGTGGATGAAACCCTTGTCGAGTAACTCCTGTAGTTGTTCTTGCAATTCTTTCAATTCTGCTGGCGCCATGCGATAAGGTGCCTTTGAAATCGGGTTGGTCCCTAGAGCCAACTCAATTTCAAACTCGATTTCCCGATTGGGAGGTAGTCCTAGTAACTCTTCAGGAAATACCTTCGGATAGTCGCAAACTACCCGTACTTCTTCTTTCTTTAACTCTTCTCTTTGCCTTGCATCTACTATATGCGCTAAATAACCAGAACATCCATTATCTAACATCTTGTGAGCTTGTAGGTTAGAAAGAAACCTTTTTGTCTTTCTCTTCAGGTCTCCAACAAACTCAAATGGAAGTTCTGCTTCTGGTGTGAACTTTACTCTTCTTCTGCGGCATTCAATAACGACACTGTACTTGCTCAAGAAATTCATCCCTAAGATGATATCATAATCCTTCATGTCAAGGACTACTAAATCACCATAGAGTTCTCAGTTGGAAATCTGAATTGCCACGGCTCTCAGCCACTGAGTAGATGTCATGACCTCTCCCGAAGGTAGGGTCGTTAGGAACTCATCATTCAACATCTCTGGTGGAATCCCTAGTTTCTTGGAGAATGATATTGACACAAAAGAATGTGTTGCACCAGTATCGAATAACACACTAGCATAATGAGATAAGATGAGTATTCGACCTATGACCACGGTAGGAGAATTTGCCACCTCTTCCATGGTGATGGCGAAAATCCTGGCGTTGGTCAGGACTGGTGAGGCTTCCACTCTCCCTTGACTGTTGTTGGGTCCCTCCAGTGCTGGCTGCATCTGGTACAACTGTGGAGGCTTCCTCCCATACTGAATAAGCTGTGGTGGAGGTGGGTTTGCTTTGTTAGGGCAAGCCCTCGTCATATTCCCTTCTACTCCACAGATATAGCACCCACTCATACTTTGAGGACATGTTCCTGGGTGCATCTTCCCACATTTTGGACAAGAAGGATATTTGGGGTGCTTGCTTGATGAGCTTCCTTTGTTGCTTCTAGATGTTTTCTGATCCTCCTGCTTCCTCTTGTTTGGGCTCCCCTTCCAGTTCTACGGGTTACCCTGAGACTTCTGGACTGCCACCTACTTTTGTTGCATCCTAGTGACCTTTATATTGTTTAAATAGTGTTCAGTGATCAAGACACTACTTATCAACTCTTCAGAAGTTTGCAGTCTATTAACACCGCTGGCCACATTTAACGCTATCTCAGGCCTTAACATCTTCAACATCAGCCTGACTCTCTCTTTTTCAGTGCTAACCAGCTCCGGGCACAGATGAGCTAACCGATTAAACTTCTTCACTTCTTCATCCACGGTTATGTCTCCTTGTCTGAACTTTGTGAATTCGTCATAATGTTTGTTGGTTACTCGCATGTGAAAATGTTCTTTGAAGAACTCGTCTCAAAGTCGGCTCATGTCATCTGACTGACATTCCTCTTGGCCTTGACTCTCTCCCACCACATTCTAGCGTCTCCAGTAAGACAGAAGGAGGCACACTTGATCTTCTCTACCTCAGGCCAGTCCAGTAGCTCCATTATGCTCTCTAACATTTTGAACCATGGTTGAGCATCCCATGGTTCGCTTGTGCCTGAGAAATTCTCTGGCTTCAGTTTCTGCCACTGAATGAGGTACGCTTCTTGCCTTACCCCCCTTGCCAGGACTACTGATGTAACCGATGGATCATCGGTCACAACTAATGTCGTAACATTTGCCACTGGTGGGGTAACAGGAGTGGCCTGCTGATTAGCCATCATCGTGGCGATAACTTGTTGTTGCTCTGCTACTTGCCTCTGCAACTGAGCCACCACCTCTAAGAGATTTGGTGGTAGTATTGCTTCTGTTGCCTATGGCCCTTTAGGAGCTTGCTCCTCATTTTGGACCCTTCTAGGACGTCCCCTTGCCATTCTCTCACTATACATCATAAAGAGAATAAGGACATTACTTACCATCATACTCATCTAGCATATATCATATCATCATATTCATATAAAAGACATGTATTGAAAAACATGCACTGAAAATATGTATTGGAAATAAAACTAAACATATGCACTTTCTTACTTGATCGGAGGCAGGATTGATGCTTGATGTCAGTGTGGCGGAAGGACGGAAACTTGCTCTGATACCAAGCCTGTAACGACCCTCTCTTACTAACTTTGACCTTATAGGGTTGTCACGTTGACTTTACTGTTGGGCCAGCCCAAATTAAAAAAATAAATTTAATTCTTGCTAGCTCTGCCAGGATTTGCCCCCCCCCCCAGACCTCTTAGGGCAAGACCAACACCCTAACAATCTACCCCACATCTCTTTCTCTTTTACACTGGCACCAGTCGACTGATGGGGCATCAGTCGACTGGTGCATTCGACTGCACCTGGGAATCACTCGACCAATCCTTCTGTTCCCTCGAGCAGTCGACTGATACCTGCATCAGTCAACTGATACACTTGGAACTACAGTTTTCAGGTTTCAGAAGCATTAATCAAGTGTACAATTTCATTCTATTTCGACTACACAATAATTATAAAGACTCATAAACATATAACTAACATAGTTGGACTCAATCATACTCCATTTAGCATGCATTTCAAACTTAATATCTTCTTGCGGAATAAACACAACTAACAAGACACAAAACTCAAGAAACTCATGACATTCTATGGTTTAGAGCTTTAAACATTAACAACTTATCCTGAAGGATCTCATTCCACCTTCCCGCCACCACTGGCACCAACCATTCATCCTGTAGCCTCCTTGCCCTATATCTTTTCTTTACCTTTATCTGCAATAAAAGGATGCAACTATAAGCAATTTGCTTAGTAAGTAGATACCTAACTCACAAAACATACATTCGATATGAACATGCTTGTAACTGAAAATACCATTCTTCAACATGAAAGATGTCCATGAATACATTTGTAACAATTGCTTGCATTAGAAAGAAACTTTGCTTGAAATGAATGCTTGTTATGGAAAACTTGCAACTTATCTTATACTTCATATACTTCAAAATAATAAACATTCATCTTTGGGCCCGGCATAGTACCAATGCGTGCATCCCTAATAGGTTTCGGGGTGGCTAGCCTCCAAACTCTAATAGAGAGTCTACTAGTTTGCTTAGTTTTAAGGGCCTTGTGCCCGGACTAGCTTGCCTAGTTTTAAGGGTCTTGTGCCCGGTACATGCCACTTAGAAAGTAATATACTTAACTTGTACTCATGCAAAAAATGCTAATAATAACTTAGCACGTCTTGCACATAGGATGTAGGGTTCCCAAAACATGCTTTTGGGACTTCGTAAAGCCTTGGTCTTTACTCCTCAAGGCACCTTACGTGCCATGAACCCAAAACTTGCTTTTGGGCAACTCAAGACTGTTGGATCGGGTTGGTCCGGCTAGAGGGGGGTGAATAGACGGCTAATAAATGAAAAGTGATGGAAACTCGTCTATCAAAAAAAATTTGGTTGCAACTTGGTCGTTGCTTCCAAGATGGTTAAAGCTCAAAAAAACTCTCCTTGTGGCGGAGAAGCCTTACAACTGAAGATCTCTAAACTTAGATAATTACAATCGAATTGATTCCTTTAATTCTAAATTCTAAGCCTATTTATAGTGCAGAAAGATAAATCTGGACAGTTGATTCGTAAATGGATAAACTCTAATTGAAAAAAGAGATAATTAAATATTATTATCTCTTTAATCGGCTCCTTTGAAAGCTTCGGATGGCAACCGAAGCAAGCCCTCCACGTGTGCTTGTGCGCAGAAGGAATCTCAGGATCAACTTTTCTTCACCAACGCTTCATCTTGATCTTTTATCCAATTGCTTCTCAAGACTTTGATAAGTTTTGACTAAACAACAAAGTTAAAGCCTTATATTGTGATCCACGTGTGGAGCTTCTAAAAAACTTCACACAAGCTTTAATTAAAAGCTGGTAATGCGTGACTTGTGATCCACGTGTGATTTATAAGAGCTTTAAAAAGCTTTAATTAAAAGCTTTAATATAAAAGCTTTTATAAAAGACTTTAATTCAAGTGTTTGTCTTGATCCAAGTCCAAGTCAAAGGCAACTTGGTTGACTGTTCGTAAGTAGATCTTCTGGGTATTTTCTGACCAACCGGAGTTAAGCTCACCCGAACCCGACTCCGACCTTTCGCCCCTCGAGCGTGCTTCTTTCCGGCTTCTCGTCCCTCGGACATCGCGCACGTCCTTCTCGCTCTATCGGTGTACTCTTCCGTAGCTTTTGCGTCCCTCGGATTGCACCGAGCACGTCGGCTCATTTCCTCGTGCCACCCTTCTCGTCCGCTACGTCTTTCGCTCAACTTCCTCCGTACCTAAGCTCCTGCACACTTAGCAGAGGGATTAAAAAATGCAGGACAAAACTTAACCTGGTTGATCACATCAAAACTTACCGGGGCACCAACAATCTCCCCCTTTTTGATGTGCATCAACCCAAGTTCAGTTAGGGTTAAACAACAAACACTAATAGTATTGTAACAGAATTAAGCATAAAAAAAATTTTGTACATAACCTCCCCCGAACATAAACTACTCTCCCCCTTTGATCATAGCAAAAATGGGACAGAAAAAAATAGGGAAGGGAAAATATAAAATTAATTTACTCTAGTAAACTCAGATAGAAATAATCTCTTAAAGACATTTGATAATACAACAAATGATAAAGGGCATAAAGAGAAAAAAAATATTAGTCAATTTTATTTTTCATAAATACCAGAAAATTAATTCAATATTGATTTTGGCACCCAAAATAAATCTTCATCTACGGGGTTAATCAAAAACTTTGGAGGAATATAATTTCTAAAAATTTTTCTAAGCTGACCCTTATGATTTTTAACATACCAATTCAGATTTTCAGGATAAAAATTCTTTTTAATTCTTAAACATGCAATATCATTTTCTAATTTCTCCACGAGATTCTTCAAATTTTCATTTTCTATTTTTAGTTGGTCGGATAGAACAGATGAGCATACAATACCAAATCTTTCTTTTAACTCAGAGTTTTCTATCTCCAATTTATTCATCGACTTATGAATGGATTTAATTACCGAGTATATTCGAGCAGGTGGAAGTAGACATACCTCACTTACCGGGTCGGCTTCGAAGTTAGGATCTTTCTCTTCATTGCTGCTTTCTCCCGAGGTGTTTTCTTCATCTTCGTCCTGGTGGCTTGCCATCAATGCAAGCCCGACGAACTCTTCGGCCTCCGATTCATCTGACGAGGTCTCATCCCATGTGGCTTTTAGTGCCTTTTTCTTCTTTGGTTGGTTCTTGAGTTTAGGGCACTGATCTTTCAGGTGTCCCTCCTCATTGCAGTTGTAGCATCGGACCGTTCGTTTTTTCTTTCTCTGCACCCTTTTTGAGCGGTTAGTATTAATAAATTTACATAATTTTCTTACCGGTAATGTTTCTTCATCATCCGCTGAAGATTCTTCGTCGAGTTGGATCTTCCTTGTTTTTAGCGCAATGTTGTCAGCTTTCCTGTTCTTTTCTACAAAGCGAGATTCGTGAAGTTCCAAAGTAGAAAATAACTGTTCTAAAGTACTTATTTCTAGATCTTTTGAAATATAATACGCATCGATTACCGAGGTCCATTCTGGGGTTCTCAAAAATATGTTTAGAGCGTACCTTTGAGCATCGCGGTTAGTTGCCTTTTCTTCGAGATTTTCGAGGCTTGTGATTAGTTCTTTTACCTTTGCATGTAATCTCGCAACGGATTCTCTGTCTTCCTTCCGTAGATTGGTCAGTCGGCTTCGAAGAACATCTCGTTGCGCAAGTTTTGCTTCTAAGGTTCCTTCGTGCAGTTCCAAGAACTTTTCCCAAAGTTCCTTCACCGATTCGTACTTACCGATCCGGTTCACATCTTGCTTTGGGAGGATGGTCAGCAGATGAAATTCTGCCTTTTCGTTTGCTACAGCATCAACTTATTCCTTCTTGTTCCAAGAATCAGGATCCTTGATCTTTCCTTCATTGTCTTTGGGAGCTGCATAGACATTTTTCATAATAATTAATAATTCATAATCCGTAGTAAAAAATACCTGCATCTTCCATTTCCATGCCGCGAACTCCCCCTGAAACTTAGGCGGGTATATCGCTGGTCCAACCATCTTAAAATTTGCTGCAGTTGGCGGTTAGTCCTTCTGCGGCGGCCTCGCTCTAATACCACTTGTTGGATCGGGTTGGTCCGGCTAGAGGGGGTGAATAGACGGCTAATAAATGAAAAGTGGTGGAAACTCGTCTATCGAAAAAAACTTGGTTGCAACTTGGTCGTTGCTTCCAAGACGGTTAAAGCTCAAAAAAACTCTCCTTGTGGCGGAGAAGCTTTACAACTGAAGATCACTAAACTTAGAGAATTACAATTGAATTGATTCCTTTAATTCTAAATTCTAAGCCTATTTATAGTACAGAAAGATAAATCTGGATAGTTGATTCGTAAATGGATAAACTCAAATTGAAAAAAGAGATAAATATTATTATATCTTTAATCGGCTCCTTTGAAAGCTTCGGATGGCAACCGAAGCAAGCCCTCCACGTGTGCTTGTGCGCAGAAGGAATCTCGGGATCAACTTTTCTTCACCAACGCTTCATCTTGATCTTTTATCCGATTGCTTCTCAAGACTTTGATAAGTTTTGACTAAACAACAACGTTAAAGCCTTATATTGTGATCCACGTGTGGAGCTTCTAAAAAACTTCACACGAGCTTTAATTAAAAGTTGGTAACGCGTGACTTGTGATCCACGTGTGATTTATAAGAGCTTTAATAAGCTTTAATTAAAAGCTTTAATATAAAAGCTTTTATAAAAGACTTTAATTCAAGTGTTCGTCTTGATCCAAGTCCAAGTCAAAGGCAACTTGGTTGACTGTTCATAAGTAGATCTTCTGGGTGTTTTCTGACCAACCGGCGTTAGGCTCACCCGAACCCGACTCCGACCTTTCGCCCCTCGAGCGTGCTTCTTTCCGGCTTCTCATCCCTCGAACATCGCGCACGTCCTTCTCTCTCTACCGGTGTACTCTTCCATAGCTTCTGCGTCCCTCGGATTGCACCGAGTCCGTCGGCTCACATCCTCGTGCCACCCTTCTCGTCCGCTACGTCTTTCGCTCGACTTCCTCCGTACCTAAGCTCCTGCACACTTAGCAGAGGGATTAAAAAATGCAGGACCAAACTTAACCTGGTTGATCACATCAAAACTTACCGGGGCACCAACAGTCTCCCCCTTTTTGATGTGCATCAACCCAGGTTCAGTTAGGGTTAAACAACAAACACTAATAGTATTGTAACAGAATTAAGCATAAAAAAAAATTTGTACATAACCTCCCCCGAACATAAACTACTCTCCCCCTTTGATTACAGCAAAAATGGGACAGAAAAAAATAGGGAAGGGAAAATATAAAATTAATTTTCTCTAGTAAACTCAGATAGAAATAATCTCTTAAAGACATTTGATAATACAACAAATGATAAAGGACATAAAGAGAAAAAAATATTAGTCAATTTTGTTTTTCATAAATACCAGAAAATTAATTCAATATTGATTTTGGGACCCAAAATAAATTTTCATCTACGGGGTTAATCAAAAACTTTGGAGGAATATAATTTCTAGAAATTCTAAGCTGACCCTTATGATTTTTAACATACCAATTCAGATTTTCAGGATAAAAATTCTTTTTAATTCTTAAACATGCAATATCATTTTCTAATTTCTCCACGAGATTCTTCAAATTTTCATTTTCTGTTTTTAGTTGATCGGATAGAACAGATGAGCATACAGTGCCAAATCTTTCTTTTAACTTAGAGTTTTCTATTTCTAATTTATTCATCAACTTAAGCATGGATTTTATTACCGAGTAGATTCGAGCAGGTGGAAGTAGACATACCTCACTTACCGGGCTGGCTTCGAAGTTAGGATCTTTCTCTTCATTGCTGCTTTCTCCCGAGGTGCTTTCTTCATCTTCGTCCTGGTGGCTTGCCATCAATGCAAGTCCGATGAACTCTTCGGCCTCCAATTCATCTGACGAGGTCTCGTCCCAGGTGGCTTTTAGTGCCTTTTTCTTCTTTGGCTGATTCATGAGTTTAGGGCACTGATCTTTCAAGTGTCCCTCCTCATTGCAGTTGTAGCATCGGACCGTTCGTTTTTTCTTTCTCTGCACCCTTTTTGAGCGGTTAGTATTAATGAATTTACATAATTTTCTTACCGCTAGTGTTGTTTCTTCATCATCCGCTGAAGATTCTTCGTCGAGTTGGATCTTCCTTGTTCTTAGCGCAATGTTGTCAGCTTTCCTGTTCTTTTCTACAAAGCGAGATTCGTGAAGTTTCGAAGTAGAAAATAACTGTTCTAAAGTACTTATTTCTAGATCTTTTGAAATATAATACACATCGATTACCGAGGTCCATTCCGGGGTTCTCGGAAACGCGTTTAGAGCGTACCTTTGAGCATCGTGGTTAGTTGCCTTTTCTCCGAGATTTTCGAGGCTTGTGATTAGTTCTTTTACCTTTGCATGTAATCTCGCAACGGATTCTCCGTCTTCCTTTCGTAGATTGGTCAGTCGGCTTCGAAGAACATCTCGTCACGCAAGTTTTGCTTCCGAGGTTCCTTCGTGCAGTTCCAAGAACTTTTCCCAAAGTTCCTTCACCGATTCGTACTTACCGATACGGTTCACATCTTGCTCTGGGAGGATGGTCAGCAGATGAAATTCTGCCTTTCCGTTTGCTACAGCATCAACTTGTTCCTTCTTGTTCCAAGAATCAGGATCCTTGATCTTTCCTTCATTGTCTTTGGGAGCTGCATAGCTATTTTTCATAATAATTAATAATTCATAATCCGTAGTAAAAAATACCTGCATCTTCCGTTTCCATGCCGCGAACTCCCCCTCAAACTTAGGCGGGTATATCGCTGGTCCAACCATCTTAAAATTTGCTGCAGTTGGCGGTTAGTCCTTCTGCGGCGACCTCGCTCTGATACCACTTGTTGGATCGGGTTGGTCCGGCTAGAGGGGGGTGAATATATGGCTAATAAATGAAAAATGGTGGAAACTCGTCTATCGAAAAAAACTTGGTTGCAACTTGGTCGTTGCTTCCAAGACGGTTAAAGCTCAAAAAGACTCTCCTTGTGGCAGAGATGCCTTACAACTGAAGATCACTAAACTTAGAGAATTACAATCGAATTGATTCCTTTAATTCTAAATTCTAAGCCTATTTATAGTACAGAAAGGTAAATCTGGACAGTTGATTCGTAAATGGATAAACTCTAATTGAAAAAAGAGATAAATATTATTATCTCTTTAATCGGCTCCTTTGAAAGCTTCGGATGGCAACCGAAGCAAGCCCTCCACGTGTGCTTGTGCGCAGAAGGAATCTTGGGATCAACTTTTCTTCACCAACGCTTCATCTTGATCTTTTATCCGATTGCTTCTCAAGACTTTGATAAGTTTTGACTAAACAACAAAGTTAAAGCCTTATATTGTGATCCACGTGTGGAGCTTCTAAAAAACTTCACACAAGCTTTAATTAAAAGCTGGTAACACGTGACTTGTGATCCACGTGTGATTTATAAGAGCTTTAATAAGCTTTAATTAAAAGCTTTTATAAAAGACTTTAATTCAAGTGTTCGTCTTGATCCAAGTCCAAGTCAACGGCAACTTAGTTGACTGTTCGTAAGTAGATCTTCTGGGTGATTTCTGACCAACCGGAGTTAGGCTCACCCGAACCCGACTCCGACCTTTCGCCCCTCGAGTGTGCTTCTTTCCGGCTTCTCGTCCCTCGGACGTCGCGCACGTCCTTCTCGCTCTACCGGTGTACTCTTCCATAGCTTCTGCGTCCCTCGGATTGCACCGAGCCCGTCGGCTCACTTCCTCGTGGCACCCTTCTCGTCCGCTACGTCTTTCACTCGACTTCCTCCGTACCTAAGCTCCTGCACACTTAGCAGAGGGATTAAAAAATGCAGGACCTAACTTAACCTGGTTGATCACATCAAAACTTACCGAGGCACCAACAAAGACCTCGGTTTTCACCCCGTGCATTCCATCGAACACCTTGCGTGCCAAAATCCCAAAACTTGCTTTTGGGCCAATCATGACCGTGGTCTTGCTATACTAGGATCACATCATAAAAAAACTTAGAATCATGTTTAGAATCACACGAAAACTACTTCTATTGCAGGTGAGTGATCTACTTACCTCCTTGGGTTTCTAAACTTACTACCCGGCATAGAATCTTCTTCCTTGTCGATCTTCCAACCCTTGGCCCTAGGAGAGAACCCTAGTTTCCCCTTGGTGAGAAACCCTAACCTCTCCTCTCTTGGTTTTCGCAAGGAAGAAGGAGGAGAAAACCCTTGGTTTTCTCTCCTTTCCATCCTTTATATATTAAGTGGAAGTTGAACCATCTCCCATAAGGGACACTTACTATTACTTATCTAATATCAATTCCATATTCTAGTGAGATGATTACTAACTTGACTCGAAACTTTAAACTATCCCTTCCTTCAGGTCGCAGGTTCGAGCCCTTACTCCGACCACTTTAAAAGAAATTTTTAGTTTCTTTTTATTTATTTTGGAAAAATTCTAAAAAAAATTCAGGTGTTACAGGCCGAGCGGAGCAATACAGGGCAAATGTACACACTCTATGGTAGCCACTACCCCTGAGTGGATGTGTGTGCATATCCTCATGTAACTGGCGATGGGCTCAGACTACATAGGAGCCGATGATCATTAGCATGCAACAATGCAAGGATGGTACATGACACTAACACATACAACATCTACCAATTCCTCATCTATCATCTCAGTGTGTTATGTATAGGTCTGAATCCTATAACATAGGATACAAGTAACCTACTAGGTATACTATCAAGGTAACTAGTGATCTATCAATGTCAAATGCAAGATGACATATCACTACATCTATGCATGTATATACACGTGACAACAATCGAGACTGTATGGAACTAGAGGGAGATCATCTCAAGAATAAGCAACAGATGTCAAGTAAAGGTATACTAAAGCAGATATAACATATAAACTTACTACTATCTATAACAAACCATGCATAGCAATATGACAATATCTAAAAAGATAAGTCAGAGGTACCCGTCTCAAAAGAGATGCTCGTATCAGAAAAGAACCTCCCATCCGATAATCAGCAACGATAAACATAATCAATGTCGTGTATCAAAGGCATAATATTTAGCTACAATAATATGTAATTTATAGCTAAACGAGCTATCTCAAGTAATTAGGATCGTTCTAATTATCCCTATTTTATTTAATTAACCATAATTAAATGATTAAGCCTTAATTATCCCAAATTACCCCGATTAGAATCCAATTAGGTTTTGGAATCCGAATTTATCAAGTTAACTCATTAGGTTTAAATTTCAAATTACCTAACCCGTAGTTTAATCAATAGTTCTCCCAAAAGCTCACGACAAAAACAAATCAAGGTGCTGCCAATTGCCCCAACTCCCACTCAAGGCCACAACCAATCTATAACAAAACCTCAATCAAGCTGGAAACCTCATCAAATTTCATATTCAACTCCCTGATAGATGTATATACTAAAAGACTTGCTTCTTTTTATATATGAGATCATCTATTTTTGAAAAGAGAATCACAACAACACTAGGTGTTTGTTTATATTAGTACATGCATGAAAGTCCATTACTTTGCTTTGTAGATAACATGGTGTGTGGTGACACACGGAAGATCATGTTATCAGTTCCTTGCTCAGTATAAGTAGAGGCTCACAGTCGAGATGGAATTGGACATACCATCGGGATGGTTGTAATGTGATTAGATATGGTTGGTCTTGACCATAGAATTACACTAGTGTACTTTGTGTGCATTGAGCAGGACCAAATCAGAGATCATCCAATTTGTACTGACTTGATAATTGGATTGGATCTCGGATTTTATTATGGAGTACAATCCCTAAATCCCAATATAATAACGGGAACATATGATTAATTATTATTTCTTTGATTTACCAACGGGCGAAATCTATTCTGTTAGATCGATAGGCCCGGTAAGTTGAGAAATAATATTAATTATATGGTGTGCCATTGATTATTGACGGAATTCGTGTCCTGGTGAGTCAGGATGATGATGCCCCCTTGATGAGCTCAAATGGTTCATCATGTTAAACCCTGCAGGTGGATTTGATCCAACATGATGATAAGGTTGAGTGGTACTAATCAAGGATCCAGAAGTTAATTAATTTAAATTGTCAATAATTTAAATTAATTGACGGGCATTCAATATCTTAAACACAGGGGGATGGATGACTCATAATATGTGGAGCTCGTATGAAAATATGGGGGTTGGTGAGGAAGTTCAATTAAGATCATTTAATGGAATAGATCTTAATTAATGGATCGAGTTTAGATCCATTAGCGGGCCAAGATCCAACTCCTCCTCTTGGTCCCTACCTTAGCCCTATATATACCCCTTGGGATCATGAAACCAAGGATTAATCCAACAGTTGACACCCTAGGTCTCTCTCCTCTCTTCTCTCTCTCCTCTTCCCCTCTAGGGTTCGGTCGGCGCAAGAGAAGGATACTTTCTCCTTCTCTTTTTTTCCTCTCTTCTCCACCAACACTCGGCTGGGATCAACAGGGATAAGGAAGGGTTCTACTCTTCCTTATGTGGTGGTCGGCGGCGAGGGAGAAGGGACCGGTGGCCGACGGGAGGCGGCGCAAGTGGAGGTTGCGGCGGCGCCACAAGGTAGAGGAAGAAGGGTGTTTTCAGCCGGTTGGGTGCGGTTCATCTTCTTCTCCTTCCTCTCAAGGTCTGCAGCTAGTCTGGGGAGCTTGAGTGGCTCTGGTGGCCGACGGCACAAGGGAAGAGTAAGGAAGAAGCCGGCGCAAGGAAACCCCTAACCTCTAGGGTTTCTTATTTCGGCAAAGACAAGAAGAAGAGCTCAGTTGGAGTGCCTTGGTGATCTCGGTTCTCGGTAGCTCGTCGCCCACACAATGTTCAGGAAGGGAGGGACATAAAGTAGAAGGTTACGAGGTAAAAGGGAAGGTATAATTCCTTCCTTAGCTTCTATTGTTATTTTGTGCCTTATTGACTAGCTTCGTCATTTCATGTGTGTTAATTAATTATTTTGATTTTGTATCATAGCTAATAATTAATTAATTGGACCCCGACCATAAACACAAGAACCGGCGATCCACTCGTCGTCTCTTCCGTGGTCGTTTGGTTAGGAGAATTACAAGGCACGATCTTTGTGATTGGCCAAGTTGTAATTCGTACCGAACGATACGATGACGAGATGGTCGTTGGGAGACGGGTCTCCATTCGGATTAATTTTTAATCCGTAGACATGGAGAGGTCTCTCAAGTACAACCAAGTATTCGCTAGGAAAACCCACCAAGCCATACCCAACACTCCCTACACAGCAAACCCATTTAAAACAGGATTTTAAACCACATAAATCAACTGGATAGGGAAACAAGAGCAGATAAGTAATCAAAGGTCAATTACCTACTATGAATCATGACCATCTTACCTCCCAAAGCTCATAGACACCAAAATCACCCTCTCCAGTTGGCCTTCGAGCTAGGTCCAAATCCACCACGTGGAGGAAGACGACGCTGGATCAAGCAACGATGGTGCTGCCACAGAACCTAAAATAATGAAATCCAAGAAGATTGGAGGAAATCCATTTGCCACGCTCAAGGAAAATAACCAACATCCGAAGACCGATCACTTACCCAACCATGGCCAGAGAATGACAAGAATCGACCATCGGCTTGGGTGGCGGGTCTTGACGTAGGTTGATTGGAGCAAGCCTTGCGAGAGGAGAAAACTCTAGATCCCCTTAGCATAGAGGGTCGATCCTTGGACGAGGATCAAGGGGAGAGAGTGGGGATAGGTCAGTTGGGAGGTAGCAATGTGGCACAATCGCTAAATGATGAGAAGTCAGCGTCGATGATCGAGAGCAGTAGAAGAAGGAGGAAAGGTGGTCGAGCTCTGCTCTGACGACGATCGATCGTTGATGTCCTCGAAGATGGGTTGCGTGGCAACGCGAAGAGAAGTGGGGAGAAGCAAAGCGAGAGAGAGTGGAAGGAGAAGAATCGGGTGATTGGCTGCACTAGGGCTCACGACACCGAGCGAGAGAGAGAAGGGAAGGCTTAATAAAAGGGGGTCTTTTTGCAGAAACCCCCCTCACTTTTCTAACATCCAAACCATACCCTTAGGGTAAGGGTTTTAGTCATTTAACCCTCCAATTTATTATAATCCACCTCAATAAATCTCTATGGTTAAATTATTTACTCTCTCGTAATTTAAGAGTTTACCCAAAACTCTTTACCCTGGTCCAATAAATCCTAAATCTTCTAATATAATTTTCAAAACAAAATTTATTCTACTGTTTTTTAATTTGTCTTATTTAACACCAAACCCTAAACCTAGGGTTTCCCTTCCTGAGTATATTTCACTCGCAATCGGACTCTCACGACTCACTTGACTCTTCATTTATAGCCTTGGCATGTTATCTTCAACTCTTCATTGCTTTGGATCTCGTCCCTTGGATGCATACAAGTCTGCGGCTCGTCTCCATGTTATCCTTCACGTATGCTTTTGGCTCTCATCCCTCGAATGTATACAAGACAGTGACTCATCCTCATACCATCATTCACGTATGCCTCGAAGTGCACTTTTCTTGGCTCATCGTTGCTGCCTTGTCCACGGTCCCTTAGATGCACCATCGTTTACCGAACTCAAGTCATCAACCTGAGTTATATGTGTATCCTGCAAACCTGCACACTCAAATACACATATAAAATACAAGAGAAAACCAAACTTAAACTCTTTGCCCAAACATCAAAACATATGGTCCTACAAACCATCAGGATTGCCTCAACATCATCTTCTACTCATGTGCTCGAGTTATAGCCCAACATTCAGTGTCATATAACATAGTAAGTTTAACCGCTATTTTGTAAAACTTTCTTTTTAAGTTTTAGAAGTACTTCGCGATCACATAAAACACCTGATACCTTCCTTTATTTCAACCATTTTGTTTGTATTGTATGTAAGACATCTCTCTTAATCTCTCCATCTCTTTGTAAAAATGATCACAAATATTTAAAACTCTCAATTTTAGACAAATTCGTCATCTTCTATCTTAACAATTATCTCATTACATCTAATATTGCAAAACTTAAATTCCATATATTCCATCTTTACTCTACTAACCTAAAACTTTTCACGTCTAGTATTTCTCGCCAAGATTTTAGTTTCATATTTACTTTTTCACGTGTCTCATCTACTAAAACAATATCATATACAAACAACATACACCACAGTACTGTGTTTAGTGAGTTCATCCATATTAGTATAAAAAGATAGAGACTTAGGGATGACCCTTAATATATCTTTATCGGATATGCTTCAATTAATCCATCTAAAGTATTGACTCTGGTTGTCATATCTTCATACATATCTTTAATTAGTTCAATATATGCTACGCTAACACCTCTCTTTTCTAGAATTTTTCATATAATTTCTTTTGGGACTCTATCATAAGTTTTTTTCTAAGTTAATGAATACCATGTTAGATCTTTCTTTTGCTCTCAATATTTTTCAATTAGTTGTGAGATCGTTTAGAATCGATAGAGGGGGTGAATATCGATAAAACTTTTCGGATATAAAAAGAATATTACGCAGTGGAAATTTAAAACAATGCTAATGCACTTTCTTTTACTTGGTTCGGAGTCTAGATCGGCTCCTACTCCAAGGCTCACAGTCCTTGACCGTTTACATTGAGATTCTATATTTCGAAAAAAGCTTATAAATTTGAAGCACAAATACATAATTGAATTTAAGCAATTAAATTAAAAATACCGACGACCGGATAAGGACTCGAAAATCGAAGCAGCGGGTCGTCGTTGGCCCTTGAAACTTGAGCACGAAGAGATTAGAGCATAGCACTTGAGTATTTGTGTTGGAAGAAGTGTTGTCTGGAAGCAAGGGTATGAATCCCTTTATATACAGTTGTCTAGGGTGCCTGTGTTGAATGGGGCGCCTGACACGTGTGCCTATCTGCGCGCATCTTTATCCGCAGATTTGGCCAGCGCTTATCCCTTTAACCAGGGCGCCTGTATGGTCACAGGTGCCTCCCTTGCTGACGTGGAGGCTCAGCTTCGCAGACTACTGGAAAACACTCTTCTGGGGCGCCTGTATCCATACAGGTGTTAGTGAGAGCCCTAGAGCCAATCATATGATGATTACTTTTTGGACTCATTGTATCATATTCTTGTATATATATTTCTTATATATAAAGGCATTTCTTATGGTTATTGTACTTATGTGTATTGGTGTCAAATAACTTATTATAATAACGTCCTTGAGTAGAAGGTTCTTATCTATATCAATCGATTAGTTGAATCGATAGTGAGATGATATAGAGAACACTACTCTTAATTATTCCTAGTCAAGTATTAACATTCAAGGACAATGTTAATGCATAGAGACTAGCATGTAGGTCAACATGATGACTTGATCTCACAAGTCATGGATATGAGATATCAAGTTGATACATGGGTATACATTAGAGAATGTATACTGAATGGCCCGCCATGAGAAAGTATCATGGATCGTTATATGAGTGTCATATACTTTCTCATGTGACTATTAGTATGACTATAGTCATAGACCTGAAGTTACCATAGTTCCCTACATAAGGAGTTACGTACTTTGGCTTCGTTAAACGTCACCCGTAACTGGGTGGACTATAAAGGCGATTACTGAGTTTGTAACAAATTATGCGGAGGGATGTGAGTAACGTAGATGGGATCTATCCCTCCTATATAACGGGAGTGATATCTTCGTTCTTGATAGAGTAAGACCACTAAGTGCATGACCATGCCCAAATAAGGCAATATTAGATATTGAGCTTATTTGATTATAGTGAGTCTACTTGGAGATCAAGACATATAGATTGATTTGAGGATGACACGTTCTATGCCTCATGAAAGATCAATCTAGATATCGAGGATAGAAGGACGTTGTCACATATTGTGATGGTCACAATTATTAGTCACAATGGTGATGTTGGATCTCGACATTCTTGTAACTTGGGTAGCAATGATGTGTTGCTAGATACCTCTCATTGCTTATGTCCTTAAATAGGTTTAAGGGCATTGCCAACGTTACAAGAACCTATAGGGTCACACACATAGAGCAATAGATGGAGAATAAGTCCATATGATGGACCGAGAGTAATGAAGTCAAAGTTTGACTTTGGCTAAATATGGAAAGTCCATAAAAGGCAAGTTTGACTTGACTCAAATTAGACAACTTGAGTTGGACTCGAGTTTGATCCAAGTGTTGGATGAATCTAATCATGGGAGAATAATGAAGTCAAAGTTTGACTTTGGCTAAATATGGAAAGTCCATAAAAGGCAAGTTTGACTTGACTCAAATTAGACAACTTGAGTTGGACTCGAGTTTGATCCAAGTGTTGGATGAATCTAATCATGGGAGAATAATGAAGTCAAAGTTTGACTTTGGCTAAATATGGAAAGTCCATAAGAGGCAAGTTTGACTTGACTCAAGCCACATCACCTTGACTTGACCAAGTGATGACTTGGCATCATCATCAAGGCTAAGTAACCTCCCCATTTGAATTTTGAATTCAAATAGGGGGTTACCAAAGGTGGTAGCCGACCACTTAATGGCCAATAATGGCCATTAAGGGGGTTACCAAAGGTGGTGGCCAGCCACTTAATGGCCAATAATGGCCGGCCACTTAAACACACAAAAAATGAGTTTTTGTGGTGTGTGATTCATTCTTCTCCTAACTTGGTTTTGGTTTCGTTTTTGCTCTCCCTCTCCTCTCATCTTGCCGAGACCCCAAGAAGTGCTAGCACACTTTTGGGCTCTCCTCTCCACTCTCTTGTTTGTGTGGATACTTCTAGAGGGTTGCTACTTTGCATCCTTGAGATCCGACACCAACCGAGGAGCGAGCGGGAATTGCGGGGCACGCATCGAAGGTAGTTTTCTCTTCTCTAATAGATCTAGGTTGTAGATCGGTTTTGAAGCATGTAAACGAGCACTCGTAAATTTTTGAAATGGTTTTCTTCGCTCGGATCCTTTCTATTGGGGCTTTCGGGGTTTCCGCGACGCGAAAAAGCGGTTTTCGCGGTCAGAAAAACCCTACAACAGGCACCTGCGCCTGGGAAGCAGAGAACTCCATCCTTTGTTCCTGCAACCAGGGTTAGTTCCAAAACACAAATAATAGATAAGTTAAGTACAGTTAACAGCCTGCGCTGTCTTGGTTCTGACTTTGGGCTTCCAAAATGGAACCCTAGGTCGAATTGACGCCTAATGTTCCCTCCTACGGGGAACACGTCCTCACCTACTCCTCTCAGGAGAATTTATCTTTTGCCAACCGGCTCCTCCGATTAGACTTTTGCCCGATCTTCCGGATCAAGACTTCGTGCCCAGTTCACAACCAAAACTTATTGCCCAATCCTCGGTCAGGTCTTCGGTGCCCAGCCCTCGGCCAGGACTTATTGCCCAATTCCTCGAATCAGGACTTCGTGCCCAGTCCACGACCAGGACTTATTGCCCAACCCTCGGTCAGGTCTTCGGTGCCTAGCCCTCGGCCAGAACTTATTGCCCAATTCTACGAACCAGGACTTCGTGCCTAGCTTACCTAGGACTTCTCCCACACACTTAAACAAATTCATTAGATCACAATATAATCTTAACTTATGAACCCTTTGCCATTATCAAAACTCAGGTTCGATCTTGGTGCTTCTGGCACCAACAATAGTTGCTTGAGAAAATATATACCTTGTATTGCTGACCTTCCAGGTATAAACCCAAATTAATTTTTGCTCATCATTGTCTCGTTCCTTAATCTTTTTCTTATTACTCTATCCTAAAGTTTTATGGTATGACTTATTAGTTTAATACCCCTATAGTTTGTATAATTTTGTAAATCTTCCTATTCTTATATAACGGAACCTTTCATTGAGCAAACATTTTTTTATTTTCAATATCATGTTAAATATTTCATAAGCCATTTAATATCTTATTTTCCTAGGCACTTCCATACCTTTATCGGAATATCATATATCCAATGACTTTTTCATTTTGCATCCCATTTAAAATTTATTCTACTTCTGGAGTGTGAACTTTACGATAAAATTTAAATTTCTATATATACTCATTTGACCTACTTAAATTACTTAAGTTAAGTTGGTAACTGATAGATACCATTTTGTTGATTATTTTAGATGTTAAAATCCATGTTTGACTCATATTTTTATTGATTAATTGTGAAATTGCCCTAGGTTTTAGAACTTACCTTTATTTTGGACTTAATTACAAATTTGCATTAAATTGGATTAATTGGCCACTAAATTTTGGATCTATTTTTGTAGGCACCAAAGGTTCAAGGACTTAGGGCATACTGGGTCAAACTTGAGTCGGATGTGAACCGGATCGAATTATCAAGCCTAAAATTAATCCGGGCCCTCCGATTCAAGAGCGGCTAGATCTGAGCCATCCGGGACGATCTGAAGCAATCCGAGCTAGGGTTAGGGTTGATCAAGTTCTATGATCAAGATCTGAAGTTCTCATCCCAATCGGAGCTAAATCAACCGTTGGATCAAGCAAGGAGGGCTCTAGAGCGTCCATTCACAGATTGAGTTGATCTGGACCATCCGTTGCATATCTGGAGGATCCGAGCTACCACAAGGCAGATCCTGACCCCAGATCAACATCCTCAAAGTTTGGGTCAGATCAGATGAAGATTAACCGTTGGATTTCTCAAATTAATCACAACCGTCCATTGATAGCTATTTAATCAGAAAATCCCAGCGCTTCTCCTTCGTCGCGTCTCCGCCGCAGCTGTTCTTCTTCGTTTTCTTCACTATTTCATTAGCTATTCTTCATCAAGGAGGCGCGATCCCTCAAATCCATCATCAAAGCAAGAGTTAGGTCAGTGAAGAGAGCTCTTGGTGAGGTTTCCGATTGATTTTCTGTTCAATAGCCAGTTTGCGCGAGGTCTCGGCAGCTTGCTATCCGATTTCAGCGAGCTCAGCTGTGCTCCACTTCCACTACATCCGAGCTGACCAGAGGGGTTCCCTGGAAGGTTTTGGTCACTCCCTAATCCCAATCGCGAGCCACCACAGCGAGTTTGATGAAATTGGAAGCTGAATTCAGTTGGGCAGTGATCTGATCAGATTCGGTAGCTGAGGCGATTCTCACTGATTTGCGGAGCTTGCGGGTCCGAGGTTCTCCCTTGATTGACGACCAAGGAGCTCTTGAGTTGAGGAATGGTTGAGGAGTAGCTTAGATAGTTTAATTTCAATGTTCATAGCTGTAATTTGATTTCTGTCCTGTTTTCTGTTTTTACAGTTTTTACCAGCAACTTAGTTTGTAATTTCTGAGTTGTTAGCTTAATTAGGTTTTACTTCTTCAAGTCAATTAGTTTAGGAGTTCGTAGGTGATAATTCAATTCAATTTCAAGTAGTTTGCCAATTTTATTCTTGCGTGCCAACTTCTAGCTAGCGTGCCAATTTTCTTTGCTGCAAATCAGCTTTAGTTCTGGACTCTTTAGTTTATTTTCATGTAGTGTGTCAATTTAGCTGAGTTAAGTTGTTTTGTTTTTAGTTTCAGTTCTGAATTTCGTTCAGTTTGATGTTTCTGAAATTTCCGCACATGCTGCGTTTTAAATCTGTTTTCTGCATTTCAGTTTCGAATTCTGCCACCCAGCTTGAACTTCTACAATCTTCAACTTCTTATTTCTGAATTGGTACAAATAAGCTGAGTTCTAATTTCTGAACTCGCGAGCAGTTGATTAAATCCATAGCAATGGATACCAGATTCGGAATTTGTTTTCCATCTCGTGAATCAGCTCCTCCTTGCGTGTCCCACTCTATTTCTGCACATCAGTTTTTTCCTTTCTGCATTGATGCCAATAACATTAGTGAATTCAGTTGTCCTTCTGAGCTTAGATTAATGCATTCATGCTCAGTTCATTCCATTAAATTCTGGATTTGAATTGCTGTCTCGTCCCTGCAATTGATTTCTGAAATCCTGAATTCAGATTGATTCATGTTCCCTGCTTGCGTGTCAATCCCAATCTTAATTCTGTCAGTTTTGATTATTAGTTTCTGAAGTTGTATAAGTGGGGTTCTGTATCTAGATTCCAGAGCTTGAATTCCCTGATTGATTCGGATGTTGCATCCACTTGGTTGTACAAATTCTGTGCAATGCTCTGTTAAATGGATTCATGCTGCGTATCAGGTTTTTAACCCAGTGTATCAGTCCTTTAGCACCTGTCCCTTGTATCAAGTTCACTCTAGCTTCTGGGAATCTTATCTTTCTTTGAATTGGTACATTCGACTGAAGTTTGCGTATGTCTGTTACTGATCAGTTTCGAATTCTGAATTATGTTGGTTGCTGAAATTTCACAGTCCATTTCTGCAAATTCTGTAGTTTTGGGTTTGGCCAGCTTCTTCAACGTCTTGTTTGATCAGTTTCTCAAGGTCGAATGTCTACATTTATCCCTGCGTATCACTGAATTTACAGCTCTACTTTCCCAGCTTAATCG